>OX123196.2:18978685-19578685 GCA_944739405.2 Euclidia mi
TTTTCCTATACTCCTCTAGCTTGCAAGCGTCAATGAAACGTAATTCTACAGATTCGTTCGATTCGCTCGTATTAGTACGAGAGACGTTTGGTTGATCAGGCCAAACTGTAGAAGTACTACTCGTATCTTTGTTACAAGTATTGTCAGCCAAGTTTCTTTTCTGAGCTCTAGTCGTAACCGAGACACATGATTCATGCATATGTTTTAAATCATTAGATGTTATGGAAATTCGAGATAATGCGTCTGTAGCCGTATTATCCGAACCCTTAACATGTTCTATAGTAAAATCATATTCTTCTAACAAGTACCTAAATTTAAATAATCTACTAGATGGGTCTTTCATGTTAAATAAAGAAATTAAAGGTCTGTGATCTGTTAAGATTTTAAAATGTTTTCCATATAAATATGGCCGAAAATGTTTACTTGCCCAAACTATAGCTAGCAATTCCTTATCAATAGTTGAGTAATTCACTTCAGATTTATTTAGTGTCCTACTAGCGAAAGATACTGGCCTTCCATTTTTATTCGACAAAATTGCACCGATTGCGTAATTAGAAGCATCCGTCTGAACAATGAATTCATTTTGTTCAGAAAAATCGGGATATTGTAAAACCGGTGGAGATAATATTTTTTCTTTTAATTTTTCAAATGAGTATTGACACTTTTCATTCCATACAAAAGAAGCATTTTTATGGCATAATTTATTAAGTCGATAGGCTAACTCTGCGAAGTTTGGAATAAATTTCCTATAAAAGTTAACAAAGGCAACAAATCTCCTAGTTTCATCTACATTAGTCGGACACGGATAATTTTGTACAACTTTTATTTTATCCGGGTCAGGTAATACGCCGTCGCCAGATACTACATGGCCTAAATAAAGCAACTCTTTCTTCAAAAATTGACATTTTTGAGAGTTCAGTTTTAAATTAACTTTTCTTAGCCGCTCAAATACATCTTGTAGGTTTCTATTATGTATACTTAACTGTCTTCCGAAGACCACCAAATCATCTAAGTAGACTAGACATTTTTCGTATGTTAATCCAGTCATGGCCATAGTCATCATTCTAGAAAAAGATCCTGGACTCGTTTTCAACCCCATGGTCATACGAGTCATCTGATACTGTCCTGAACAAAATGCAGTGTACTTTATGCTATTTTTTTTCAAGATTTATGTTATAATAACCTTGATGCATATCTAAATGTGAAAAATAAACTGATCCAGAAAGTGAATCGAGTACTTCGGAAATATTAGGTAATGGAAACTTGTCGTCTTCAATACAATTATTTAATTTACGATAATCAATAACTAATCGCCACTTTTTCTGACCGGTTGCATCCGTCTTTTTCGGGACTAGTAACACGACCATTACGAAGCTAGACCATTCACTTTGACAAGGTTCTATGACCCCTTCACTTAACATTTTATCAATTTGTTGTTTAATTTCTCCCTTTTGAGAATGTGGTAAACGATAGGGTTTAGTGAATACAGGAACAACATTTGGTTTCAAACTAATTGAATCTTTATAAATACTAGTTGTAGACAGTTTGTCTCCTGGCAAATAAAAAATATCCGAGTACTTAGCGCACAAATTCTCAATCGATATTTGTTTTTCCTTATTAAGATGTTTCAAGTTCAAAGCTGAAAATAATTGTTTTACTCGACTTGCATCATTTTCTGACTTATCAAAAGTACAAATATTATAGTCACTTAACTTTTCTATATATGGATTTATTTTAGATAATGTACAAGACTTATCCGTGGTATTTAATATCTTACTTGGTATTAGACCGTTAACTGGCTTAGCAATACAACAAGCTAAAAATACACCCTCACTAATTTCCTTAGAATGTACGACACACTCGTCAGTAAAGTCTGTCTGAAAGTAATGTATAGATTCACATCTTGGTGAAATTACAAACGAGTTATTATATCTTAGTAAAGGTAAAACTAATTTAAAATTATTCTGTGTCCATAATGTAAAAGTATAATTACTAAAATCTAATATAGAACTATGTTTATTAAGAAAGTCTTGACCGATGATGCCATTTGCCCTACATGGCAGAGAATCAAATACATAAAACTTAATACATTTAAGGCGATGTTCACCCGAAGTCAACGTTAAATATACATATCCAATTGCATGGACTTTGCCTTTATAATTTTAAACGCGATCCATGCAGACATCCGTCCTTACGAAGTTGCCTAAGGATGGATGGCTGCTGGGATACTTAATTGTAACCTCACTACGCAAAAATTATTAAACGGATTTTGATGAAACCTTGACTATTTTTTGTCTTTTTAAGCGAACTCACGCGGTGGAACCTGCGAGCAAAAGCTCCTTTGACAAATACGCATCATATCCTGTATTGAATAAAAAAATAAATATGATTAAACGATTTAGATTTGGGCAATAAAAAACTTTACAATATAGACATACGTAAAAGTGTAAACCTATAAAGGGATACTAAGAAAGGCAAAAAAATCTAATTAGGTATAGTTTAAAGAAAAGCAACTTTGATTAAGTTTATTTAGTGACAGTAAAAACGTTGTGTTTAGAGGTAATATTATCAAGCGCTCCATCTCAAAATATTCACAACTTACATAAATCAATAATAAAATTCTGAGTGATCACTAACTACAACAGGATAAAATAATTATTTTACGGCGTACACAGCTATAATATACTCTGTATAAACAAGGTAGGGTAGGAAATACCATTGGCGATGGAATTCGACCGATGCCGGGCAATCAAAGTAATTTGCCTTCAAATTTAATCTTGTCGAGACCTCTTGTCTGAAATCACGGTTGACATAATAAATAATATATTTGTATGACAAAATTAGCCATTTCAATCACAAGATTTATGGTCCAGTGTAAAGCGTATATGTCTGATGAAAGGACAAGAGTGCGGATAAAAGAGGATGAGTCGACTCGTCCTCTTTTACATGGAACCTAAAAAATCATAACATGGCGAAATTTGGGTGTAATATTAGACCTCTGCCTACTCCTGAAGACATACAGGCGTGAGTCTATGAAAAAAAGTGTTATTTATGCTTTATTTTAAAATTGAATACGCTGAAATTAAAAATATAATGTTGCCATATTTTCTAGACATTCAAAATATTTCTAGTGATTCTAATTAGTTAAAAAAAAGCGCGAATGTTTTTGAAGCTATTAATTGATATTCATCAACTATTTAGATTCGTAGTGTATGTTTTTCCAGACGGTTTTTAATTAGCTATTAAATACATACATACATAGTCTCACGCCTATATCCCCGAAGAGGTAGGCAGAGGTATATTGCTGCACCCACTTTTCGCCAGATTTATTTTAGTCCCACGTAATAGGGGGCGAGCCTATTGCCGTACCGGGCACATTGCCAGACTCCGTGCTGCTACTGAGAATTTCCTAACGGAAAAACCCAATAACACTTTGCCCGACCCGGGAATCGAACCCGAGACCTCCCAATCAAAATAACTGTTCAAACCATAGGCTCATTAACAAACAAATGCTATTGAATAATAGTTATTTTAAGACTGTAGGCTTAAAATAACTATTATTCAATAGCATTTGTTTAATATCTTTCTGGGACTGGAAAGTTACTGAAGCACTGGCGTGCTGAATCTTTGCGACGTATATTTATGATAAAGGGTTAAGAACTTATTTATATATAAACCCTTGTCATAGATAACTCTGTATGTAAGTATATAATAATTCTTGAATTACTGACTGACTGGCAGACAAGGCACAGCCGAATCGATGCCACTTAAGAAAGGATTCCTTGAAATGTCCACGGAATCTGGAAGAAATGGTTATTCGGTAGTCTATATTTACCGTGTAGGCAGCGATAGCCTAGGGGAGAGACCGACAGACTGCTACGCAGAGGATCCGGGTTCGAATCGCCGGCGCGCATCAATGACCTTATATGGCCTTAACCTTCTCATTGTGAGAAGAGGCCCGTGCCCAGTAGTGGGACAGTTTTTATACAGGGCGGATGATGATGAATACACAATTTATGTAATAGCTATGTTGGCTTAATTTGTCTATGATATTATTTATCAGGTCCGTTTTCCAAAAAAAATGTTTCTTAATAGCAATGACTGTATTTGTACCAGCAAAACACAAAGACTTTAAGACAGACTATGACGTGTTACAAAGTAGCAAATCAAAATAAAACACTACAACAAAAAATTATGTTTAAACTAAGCCTTACAAAACCAACAAGAATTTTATTCAATTTATATAACAAGTATAACCGGTAGTGACAACCCACGCGGTCCTTTCGCAATCATCCGTTCCTTATCCACCTTCCGAAACGAAAATAAACAAAACATAAAATAAACATTCATAAAAAACACTTACTTACTTAATAGAAATAGATTCGCCAAATAAGAATTTTAACAATTTATTTAATATAGTTAATAACACGTTTCAGAATACTTTTAAGTCTAAGGAGAAAGTAATTAAGGAATTTCGAGCTTTTAATGAGTGGGCTACTGCGGGTATTTACAAAAGCAGAGCAAAAATGTATGAGTTGTATGGTATGAAAAAATACAATTCTCATTTAAACTTCACTGAATATGTTAGGAATTATTCTAAAATATTTAAAATAGTGTGCAATACAGCTAAAGCTTTATTCGTTAGGAATAAAATTAAACAATCTTGGAATAAAGTTAAGGCAACCTGGCGAGCTATTAATGAAACAACAGGTAAGACAACATTAAGAAGTAATAGTTTTAGTCTTCTTGATAATGATAAATTAATTCATAATGACGAAGAAGTCGCACACACATTTAATAACTTTTTTGCTAGCATACCACTTACTACTACTAGAGAATTAAAATCATCAGCTATAGTCGCAGAAAACCTATTAGAGTCTAGTGTAGGAAAATGTGAAGTAATATTTAAATTTCATAGTATTAGTTCTACCGATATTATAAATACTTTTAAGTCTTTAGAGTCTAAAAATACAAGTGATCTCTGGGGCATTTCTGTTAAGGTTTTGACAAGTATAATTGATGTAGTGGCTCCTTATTTAAGCAACTTATTCAATAAGTGTATTATATCTGGCAGTTTTCCAGATCTTATGAAACATAGTAGAATAATACCTCTGTTCAAATCCGGCAATAAGACTGATCCTAGTAATTATAGGCCAATATCGATACTACCTGCTTTTAGAAAGATTTTTGAAAAGATCATACTCAAGCAACTACTAAGAAATTTTAATCAAAACAGCCTCCTTCATGGTGAGCAATATGGTTTTACCAAGGGTCTTTCGACAACAGATGCAGGAGTAGCGTTACTCAAACATATCTACAGTGCTTGGGAGAATTCCCAAAATGCTGTTGGTGTGTTCTGCGACCTTTCGAAAGCATTCGATTGTGTCTGCCATGAGACGCTCTTGTGCAAGCTTAGACATTACGGCGTCCAGACTAAAGCATTGGATGTCATTAAGTCGTACTTAAGTGACGAATCCAATGTGTTGAAATAAATAAATGGCTAAAAATCCAGTGGCTTACCTGTTGATTTAGGAGTGCCACATGGCAGCATCCTAGGGCCTTTCTTGTTTCTTGTTTACATAAACAATTTACCTTTTTACTTGAGAAACATTTGTGACGTTGTACTGTTTGCTGACGATACTTCTTTGATATTTAAAGAAGATAGAAATAAGGAACACTTTAACGAAATAAACAGTGCACTCATTCAAGTGACTAAATGGTTTAATGTAAACAATCTAGTACTGAACGCCAAAAAAACAAAATGTGTTAAGTTTGCTCTGCCTAATGTCAGAAACCTTGGTCCTAACATAGTTTTAAATGACGATGTACTCGAAACAACTGAATCCACATTATTTCTAGGATTAACACTTGATTCGAAGTTACAATGGGGTGCGCATGTTACATATCTCTCAGGGAAACTTAGCTCAGCTGCTTATGCCGTTAAGAAGGTTCGTAGGTTGACCGATGTCGATACGGCTAGATTGGTTTATTTTAGTTATTTTCATATTGTTATGTCATATGGCATATTGTTATGGGGCAGAGCTGCTGATATCCAAAATATTTTTATATTGCAGAAACGGGCAGTTAGGGCCATTTACCAGTTAAAGACAAGAGTCTCACTCAAAGAAAAATTTAAAACTATTGGTATTCTTACTGTAGCGTCACAATATTTTTATGCCAGTGTTATGCATGTAAGACTAAACATAAATTCTTATAAAATGAATAGTGACAGACACAATATCAATACTAGAAATAGACATAAATTATGTGTTCCGTATTTTCGTTTGCACAAAACGCATAGCTCTTTTATTGGGCTCAGTATTCGCATTTACAATAAATTACCAACTTATATTTTAGACTTGCCATTAAGTTCGTTTTAGGCAAAAGTTAAAAAGAATCTTATAAATAAGGCATATTACAGTTTGAAGGATTATTTTGATGACAGGAGCGCTTGGAAGTAGTTGTTCGCTTTTGACTAGGTCAATAATTACTAGTTTTATTTTATAGTGTAGTTAATTACGATATTCTCATTTCATACTATATTTTGCATTCATGTTCCACACTTTCATTATAACTTTGCGGATTTGTAAGATGTGGGTAACTCGTGGTCATGGGCTAACTAATAGGTTGTCGATTGCTTTGGTTTCATAATACCGTTACTTTCTGCTTCATTCACTTCTACCATAGTTCTGACCATGTTCGCGAGTTGCCTACATTAAAAAGACGTAAGTGGATGCTCCTGTTTCACCATATTTACTTTGGGAGGCTTACCATATGAACATCATTTACTGCTTGAGTATGATATCAATAGCTACTAAAAATTTTACTAGTAGATGTCTACAATGTGAAACAGTTGCAGCTCCTTACAAAAATAAAATGTACCACCATTATATTTGTTTGAAAAGAGTGGCCATGAGTTTTATTGCCCGTTCTTTCTCGTGGTTCTACCTATTGCATTGCGAACGTGGCAGTAAATGTAAATGTAGAATCATTAAGTAATTAACTTAAATTCTGACGTTCATAAGCGTCACTTTGTGGCCTAGATGAATAAATGATTTTGATTTTGTTTTTTTTTTGATTTGACACTTTGTAAAAACGGAATATTAATTGTACCAATGGGTCGGATGAACGGTCGCACAATTTAGCAGCGTATCGGCTATGCCAATCGTTTGTTAGAGATTCGGTGGCAAACTGCTTGCCATACAAAATGCTAAGCGGGCTCGTCCAGATTCCTCCGGGTCGGACTCGTTCGGCCGTTTCGCGACGTCTCGAGGGCTTCGCTTTGGCTTGCTAAATGATAATGTAGGGATTTATGTCGATTTGCGTTTAGATGTGAATCTGTCGCTTATGTGAATGTGCTGGAGAAATACACTATAATTATTTGAATATTATGCCGTTCTGAATATACTTAAATCGACTGAAACATGATTGTTGTGTTTCGTGAATATAGAACTAATCGATTTCTGAAAGTATATAGAAATTGACTTAGAATTAGAAGAATTTATTTTTTGGTATTCAAGCAAAATTGCAAATGACTAATATTACTTTTGTTGACAAGCAAATGTTAATGCTAATTGGTTGGTTCTTAAGTTCTACATTATTGCTGGTGCTGCATTCTTTCGCATCTTGTTGTAAAGGCGAAGGTATTTGGGAGAGAAATGATACCACTGGCTGCTCGAATAATACTCTCTATATTTTAGGATAACACATGATTAAATAGACATGTTGATTACATACACATACATTAGTATAACATAGGTACATTACATCAATTACTCCCAAGGCGGTGTAAAAATAAAATAAAATTACAAGTTTGTTTTATTTTAATATCCTTATCTAATAAAATAGTACGTAAAAAATACTAAACGCCTTAATCTAATACATAATTGATACAGTAGTTTTAAAAATAGGTATACAAATTATAAAAAAAAAGATAAAAACTTTGTGTAAAAAAATATAAAATATTACTGTTGGTTGTACAATTTAGTTCTATTTTTGTGAATGATATCTACTTTTCCATTCTTTAATATTTTGACATTTGGTGACTCGTCAGAAATAACTCTATATGGCCCAGAATAAACACAATCTAATTTATTACACATATTATTCTTAACTAAAACTAAGTCATCAGGATGATAAGTTGTTGGATTTACATTTTTTTTTTTTTTTTTTTTTATTGCTGCTAGTGGCAGACGAGCGAACGGCCCATCTGATGGTAAACGGTAACCGCTGCTCATGGACTTCGCTAATGTCAGGGTATACACAGCAAAGCCGCTGCCTACCGTGAAAGTAATGCTCTCTTTAAACCTCGTTTGAAGAAGGACAAGTCATAGTGCTCGGGAAACACCGCAGCAGGTAGTTCATTCCAGAGCCTACACGTACGTGGTAGAAAAGATCGCTGGAAGCGCACCGTACTAGATGAGAACGCTTCCAGGTAGTACGGGTGAACTCTACTGCGTCGGCGAGTGGTACGTTGGTAGAAGGGTGACCCTGGTACCAAATTAAACAATTCTTCGGAGCACTCCCCGTGAAAGAGTCGGTAAAATACGCAGAGAGAACCAAAGTCTCTCCGCTGCTCCAGCGACTCTAGTCTAGCCGTGAGATCGGGATCATCGACGATTCGAACAGCTCGTCTCTGTAGGGAGTCAAGTGGATCAAGCTGATATTTTGGCGCTCCAGCCCAGAGATGTGAGCAGTACTCCACATGTGGCCGGACTTGCGATTTATAAAGCATAAGCCGTTGGCTTGGCGTGAAGTACCACTTAGCCCGGTTCAGCACTCCCAGCTTCTTGCTTGCCAATTTGGCTTTATCCTCCAAATGACTCCCAAATTGGACTTTGTTCGATATTTCGACGCCGAGGATCCCAATATTCTCGGCAATATGCAGGGGTACTCCTTGAAACCGAGGCGCTATAACGAAAGGGTCCTTCTTCGCAGTGAACGCGCATACTTGTGTCTTAGTGGGGTTAAATTGAACAAGGTTCTTTTCACCCCATTTGGAGGCGCGCCCTAGAGAGTCCTCGACTTCAGACACAAGTTGCAATCGTCTTTCCTGTACCTGGCTCCGAGGGACATTCTGGTGGCTGGTGTACCGCGCATCACCCGTACTGTCATCTGCATAGCAATGCATGTTCTCAATTGACAACAAGTCATTGATATGCAAGATGAACAGCGTTGGGGAGAGCACCGAGCCTTGTGGGACGCCAGCGTTGATCGACTTCATTTCGGAGCAGCTGCCGTCTGCGACGACTTTAATGCTCCGATCAGCCAGAAAGCTGGCAATCCATTTGCAGAGTCCCTCGGGGATTCCATAAGATGGTAACTTCGATAGAAGTGCCCTGTGCCAGACCCGGTCAAACGCCTTGGCAATGTCAAGGCTAACGGCTAGAGCTTCGCCCCCACTCTCCAAGGCTTCTGCCCAGCGGTGTGTAAGGTACACTAGAAGGTCGCCAGCCGAACGACCATGCCGGAAACCGTACTGGCGGTCGCTGATCAGCTGGCGATCCTCTAGGTACTGGAGGAGTTTGTTGTTGATGACTCGCTCCATTACCTTGGAGAGTAAGGACGTTACCGCTATTGGCCTGTAGTTTGACGGGTCCGATCTGTCACCCTTTTTAGGAATAGGGTGAACATGGGCTATCTTCCACGAAGATGGAACCCTGTAAGCATTATAGGAAAGACGATATAAGCGCGTTAATACGGGGGTCAACTCAGGGGCGCACGTCTTCAGCACCACTGCTGGGATGCCGTCAGGCCCACTCGACTTGTGGACGTCCAGAAGTTTGAGCTGCCGCCTGACCGCACGTTGTGTAATGCGCATTTCAGGCAGGGAGCTCCCACACCAGGGGATGGACGGTGGTGTGGCTCCCTTGTCATCCAAGGTCGAGTTCGAGGCAAATAGTTGGACCAAGACGTCAGCCTTGTCTTTTGCGCTATGGGCCAGACTGTCATCAAATTTACGCAGTGGCGGGAGACTGATCTGGCAGAAGTTGCCTTGCGCAGCTTTGGCGAGCGACCAGAAAGCACGACTCCCTGAGGGATATCTTCCAAGCCGCTCACCAATTCTCGCAACGTGTTCTGCCTTGGCCTCAGCAATAGCCTTCTTGCTGGATCTAGAAGCGGCGTTGAATAAGCGTTTCTTCTCCTCGACCCAAGGACTTCGACTCTTCCTGGCCTCGTTCCAGGCCATATATGCTGACTGCTTTTGCTGCGCAGCCTCCCTACAGGTTTTATTAAACCACGGGCGGCTGCGCCCGCCAACAGGTATGTGGACGTTTGGGATGAATAATTCCATCCCAAGGAGTACCACTTCTGTGACACAGTCAGCACAAGAGTCGGGGTCATCAGAGGAGAAACAGTGCCGCTTCCATGGGAAGGACGCGAAGAATTCCCGCAGTCCATCCCAATCTGCTGACTTATATTGCCAGACTCTGCGGGAGCCAGTCGCATTGGAGCGATCTGGTTTCGCAACGGGGGCTGTGGTGCGGACAAGGCAGTGATCTGATGACCCGAGAGGTGCATCGACCACCACCCTGTAACCGCATGGGTGCGTAGTCAGCAGTAGATCCAACAAGGAGGGTACATGGCTCACAACGTCTGGGATACGGGTGGGCTGTTTCACCAGTTGTGAGAAGCCATAGGCCGACGCCATATTGTACAGGGCCCGACCCGGGAGGTCAGTGGTCCGGGATCCCAACCACTCCTTGTGGTGAGCGTTAAAATCACCAAGGACCACCACCTCCGCGGAAGGGAACTGTTCCAATATTTTATCAGTCCCCTCTTGGACGCTCTCAATTAATTGAGTTGGCCCCAACTCACTGGCATGAGACCTGTAAAGGCACGCGTAGATTCGGGATTGGCCCCCATGATCTACTCGTAGCCACAAAATTGACAGGTCTCGATGCTCGAGGCCCCGAAGGCGGCGGTAGCAAATATCGCCCCGGATGAAAACGCACACCCCGGCTTTACGGTGGAAGGAATGCTCCAATTCGTAACCGGGGTATTTCAAGTACGATATATCGTCCGGGGCGCCTATTTGCGTCTCCGTTAAAAAGAGCAGGGCAGGCCGCGCCGTCTCAAGGTGGTGATGGACGGCGTCGAGGTTGCTGTGTAGACCCCTAACATTACAGAAATCCATTTTTATTGTGGATATGGAGTCCGCCGTGGTAAAACTTCTGCTCTTATTTTTCTTGCGCGCCATGATTTCTGAGAGAGAGCGAGGGATAGGGGAAATGAGTGTGGTGAAGTCTAAGTGGTGCCCAAAGAAAGTGTATAGCCGTGTGCGGGGTGGATCCGCGAGTTGTGTGGGGAGCTGACATGCAGCACGGAAGGGCCCCCGGTGCCCCCTCGTCTGCAGCCACCGGGATCCACTCCGGTCTCCTACCCCGGCACGATGTCTGCAGAACGAGATTTTCGCCGGTTGGCGGAACAGCCTCCCGAGTAGGATGGCCTCGGGTTCGGGTCCCCTACTGACCGGCAGGTGGCCGGCGTAACCATTTCCACCAGGTCTCCCTGAACTGCACGTCAGACCCCCACGCCCAACAAACCCACCACGACTTTTGCCAAGCTGGCCTCAAGCCCCACGCAGACTCCACAACACCCAGGGAAAGGATGGGAGAGATGGGAACGGCTACTCTGCCCTTCAACCGGAACGCAAGTCTGCTTCGCGACCAAAATAGACAGGGTGGTGGTACCTACCCGTTCGAAACCAGCTTCTAACAGGTGTTACCTATTAGAAGACTGGTCTCTTCCACCAGTGATAGGAGGGGTAGGGGGGAGTAGGGCAACAATACCGCGGGCGAAGTAAGGAGTGCAGTAATGATGGCTAAGGAAGCCGGGCGCGCGTACCCGAAGTCGCCTATATTGCAGCCGGACAGGATACAAATAGGTTAGACCCCCTGGCTTAAAAACATTTTTATCATAACGCTCTTTTTGTTCTAATTTACTTTTGAGAAGGTTGTCTCTTGCATCTTTCAAAGACTTTTGTAGTCTAAATTTTAATTCAAATGGGTAATAATCATAATTATAGAGTGGATCTACTATATTCGTAAAATTAACAGCACTTTTTACCAAAAACTAACTCGTAAGGAGTATATTAAAATTTAGTAGATGAATGAACCGAAGAATTATAGCAAAATGACCAAAACGGGAGCCATGTACTCCATGTCTCAGGGTGATTGTCTGTTTGAATACGAAGATATGAATTTAAATGTTTATGTGTGTTCTCCAACGCACCTATGCTTTGGTGATGATAAGCAGTAGAGTTTAACTGTTTGACATTCAAAAGTTTACATACCTCCTTAAATGTCGATGAGAGAAACTCTGTCCCACGATCCGCCGCTATCACCTTCGGTACTCCATACCTTAATATAAAATTATTGACTAATGCTTTCGCGACTTCTTCCGTTGTCTTATTAACTAAATGATAGGCCTCAATATATTTAGCAAGTTCACACTGTAACGTGAGAATATAACTATAATTATAACTATCTCTGCCTAGAGGTCCTACTAAGTCAATATAAATTTTCTCAAACGCAGTATGCGCTGTGGTAGTTATCTCCATTGGTTGTTTAATATTATGTGTAGAATATTTCTGTTTTTGACATTTGTCGCATCTTTTGACAAATTCCTTAATATCATTTTCTAATCCTGTCCAATAATAATATTTTTTTATGTTATTGAACATTCGTCTCACACCCGCGTGGCCACTCGTGGGTAAGAGATGAAAATCGTTCAAAATTACTCGTTTATCATCTTTATTTTCTATTCGATGTACATCCTTTACTATATGTGTCTTTCTCATTTAATAACTTTTCTATAAAAATATTATTCTTATTACTTTTTATTAAATATATTTCAGTAATGTTTATACTTTTGCAAAAGTCTTGTAACTCTCTCACAAATTCGTCTCGCGATATTTGCGATGGAGAAGATACATATTTAACGTATATAGTTCTTTCATTAGGAACATATATAAAAATCTTACTCTCTTTATCGAGGTAGAGGAGTATAGGAAAAATGGTACTATAAGTACCATTTTTCCTATACTCCTCTAGCTTGCAAGCGTCAATGAAACGTAATTCTACAGATTCGTTCGATTCGCTCGTATTAGTACGAGAGACGTTTGGTTGATCAGGCCAAACTGTAGAAGTACTACTCGTATCTTTGTTACAAGTATTGTCAGCCAAGTTTCTTTTCTGAGCTCTAGTCGTAACCGAGACACATGATTCATGCATATGTTTTAAATCATTAGATGTTATGGAAATTCGAGATAATGCGTCTGTAGCCGTATTATCCGAACCCTTAACATGTTCTATAGTAAAATCATATTCTTCTAACAAGTACCTAAATTTAAATAATCTACTAGATGGGTCTTTCATGTTAAATAAAGAAATTAAAGGTCTGTGATCTGTTAAGATTTTAAAATGTTTTCCATATAAATATGGCCGAAAATGTTTACTTGCCCAAACTATAGCTAGCAATTCCTTATCAATAGTTGAGTAATTCACTTCAGATTTATTTAGTGTCCTACTAGCGAAAGATACTGGCCTTCCATTTTTATTCGACAAAATTGCACCGATTGCGTAATTAGAAGCATCCGTCTGAACAATGAATTCATTTTGTTCAGAAAAATCGGGATATTGTAAAACCGGTGGAGATAATATTTTTTCTTTTAATTTTTCAAATGAGTATTGACACTTTTCATTCCATACAAAAGAAGCATTTTTATGGCATAATTTATTAAGTCGATAGGCTAACTCTGCGAAGTTTGGAATAAATTTCCTATAAAAGTTAACAAAGGCAACAAATCTCCTAGTTTCATCTACATTAGTCGGACACGGATAATTTTGTACAACTTTTATTTTATCCGGGTCAGGTAATACGCCGTCGCCAGATACTACATGGCCTAAATAAAGCAACTCTTTCTTCAAAAATTGACATTTTTGAGAGTTCAGTTTTAAATTAACTTTTCTTAGCCGCTCAAATACATCTTGTAGGTTTCTATTATGTATACTTAACTGTCTTCCGAAGACCACCAAATCATCTAAGTAGACTAGACATTTTTCGTATGTTAATCCAGTCATGGCCATAGTCATCATTCTAGAAAAAGATCCTGGACTCGTTTTCAACCCCATGGTCATACGAGTCATCTGATACTGTCCTGAACAAAATGCAGTGTACTTTATGCTATTTTTTTTCAAGATTTATGTTATAATAACCTTGATGCATATCTAAATGTGAAAAATAAACTGATCCAGAAAGTGAATCGAGTACTTCGGAAATATTAGGTAATGGAAACTTGTCGTCTTCAATACAATTATTTAATTTACGATAATCAATAACTAATCGCCACTTTTTCTGACCGGTTGCATCCGTCTTTTTCGGGACTAGTAACACGACCATTACGAAGCTAGACCATTCACTTTGACAAGGTTCTATGACCCCTTCACTTAACATTTTATCAATTTGTTGTTTAATTTCTCCCTTTTGAGAATGTGGTAAACGATAGGGTTTAGTGAATACAGGAACAACATTTGGTTTCAAACTAATTGAATCTTTATAAATACTAGTTGTAGACAGTTTGTCTCCTGGCAAATAAAAAATATCCGAGTACTTAGCGCACAAATTCTCAATCGATATTTATTTTTCCTTATTAAGATGTTTCAAGTTCAAAGCTGAAAATAATTGTTTTACTCGACTTGCATCATTTTCTGACTTATCAAAAGTACAAATATTATAGTCACTGAACTTTTCTATATATGGATTTATTTTAGATAATGTACAAGACTTATCCGTGGTATTTAATATCTTACTTGGTATTAGACCGTTAACTGGCTTAGCAATACAACAAGCTAAAAATACACCCTCACTAATTTCCTTAGAATGTACGACACACTCGTCAGTAAAGTCTGTCTGAAAGTAATGTATAGATTCACATCTTGGTGAAATTACAAACGAGTTATTATATCTTAGTAAAGGTAAAACTAATTTAAAATTATTCTGTGTCCATAATGTAAAAGTATAATTACTAAAATCTAATATAGAACTATGTTTATTAAGAAAGTCTTGACCGATGATGCCATTTGCCCTACATGGCAGAGAATCAAATACATAAAACTTAATACATTTAAGGCGATGTTCACCCGAAGTCAACGTTAAATATACATATCCAATTGCATGGACTTTGCCTTTATAATTTTAAACGCGATCCATGCAGACATCCGTCCTTACGAAGTTGCCTAAGGATGGATGGCTGCTGGGATACTTAATTGTAACCTCACTACGCAAAAATTATTAAACGGATTTTGATGAAACCTTGACTATTTTTTGTCTTTTTAAGCGAACTCACGCGGTGGAACCTGCGAGCAAAAGCTCCTTTGACAAATACGCATCATATCCTGTATTGAATAAAAAAATAAATATGATTAAACGATTTAGATTTGGGCAATAAAAAACTTTACAATATAGACATACGTAAAAGTGTAAACCTATAAAGGGATACTAAGAAAGGCAAAAAAATCTAATTAGGTATAGTTTAAAGAAAAGCAACTTTGATTAAGTTTATTTAGTGACAGTAAAAACGTTGTGTTTAGAGGTAATATTATCAAGCGCTCCATCTCAAAATATTCACAACTTACATAAATCAATAATAAAATTCTGAGTGATCACTAACTACAACAGGATAAAATAATTATTTTACGGCGTACACAGCTATAATATACTCTGTATAAACAAGGTAGGGTAGGAAATACCATTGGCGATGGAATTCGACCGATGCCGGGCAATCAAAGTAATTTGCCTTCAAATTTAATCTTGTCGAGACCTCTTGTCTGAAATCACGGTTGACATAATAAATAATATATTTGTATGACAAAATTAGCCATTTCAATCACAAGATTTATGGTCCAGTGTAAAGCGTATATGTCTGATGAAAGGACAAGAGTGCGGATAAAAGAGGATGAGTCGACTCGTCCTCTTTTACATGGAACCTAAAAAATCATAACATGGCGAAATTTGGGTGTAATATTAGACCTCTGCCTACTCCTGAAGACATACAGGCGTGAGTCTATGAAAAAAAGTGTTATTTATGCTTTATTTTAAAATTGAATACGCTGAAATTAAAAATATAATGTTGCCATATTTTCTAGACATTCAAAATATTTCTAGTGATTCTAATTAGTTAAAAAAAAGCGCGAATGTTTTTGAAGCTATTAATTGATATTCATCAACTATTTAGATTCGTAGTGTATGTTTTTCCAGACGGTTTTTAATTAGCTATTAAATACATACATACATAGTCTCACGCCTATATCCCCGAAGAGGTAGGCAGAGGTATATTGCTGCACCCACTTTTCGCCAGATTTATTTTAGTCCCACGTAATAGGGGGCGAGCCTATTGCCGTACCGGGCACATTGCCAGACTCCGTGCTGCTACTGAGAATTTCCTAACGGAAAAACCCAATAACACTTTGCCCGACCCGGGAATCGAACCCGAGACCTCCCAATCAAAATAACTGTTCAAACCATAGGCTCATTAACAAACAAATGCTATTGAATAATAGTTATTTTAAGACTGTAGGCTTAAAATAACTATTATTCAATAGCATTTGTTTAATATCTTTCTGGGACTGGAAAGTTACTGAAGCACTGGCGTGCTGAATCTTTGCGACGTATATTTATGATAAAGGGTTAAGAACTTATTTATATATAAACCCTTGTCATAGATAACTCTGTATGTAAGTATATAATAATTCTTGAATTACTGACTGACTGGCAGACAAGGCACAGCCGAATCGATGCCACTTAAGAAAGGATTCCTTGAAATGTCCACGGAATCTGGAAGAAATGGTTATTCGGTAGTCTATATTTACCGTGTAGGCAGCGATAGCCTAGGGGAGAGACCGACAGACTGCTACGCAGAGGATCCGGGTTCGAATCGCCGGCGCGCATCAATGACCTTATATGGCCTTAACCTTCTCATTGTGAGAAGAGGCCCGTGCCCAGTAGTGGGACAGTTTTTATACAGGGCGGATGATGATGAATACACAATTTATGTAATAGCTATGTTGGCTTAATTTGTCTATGATATTATTTATCAGGTCCGTTTTCCAAAAAAAATGTTTCTTAATAGCAATGACTGTATTTGTACCAGCAAAACACAAAGACTTTAAGACAGACTATGACGTGTTACAAAGTAGCAAATCAAAATAAAACACTACAACAAAAAATTATGTTTAAACTAAGCCTTACAAAACCAACAAGAATTTTATTCAATTTATATAACAAGTATAACCGGTAGTGACAACCCACGCGGTCCTTTCGCAATCATCCGTTCCTTATCCACCTTCCGAAACGAAAATAAACAAAACATAAAATAAACATTCATAAAAAACACTTACTTACTTAATAGAAATAGATTCGCCAAATAAGAATTTTAACAATTTATTTAATATAGTTAATAACACGTTTCAGAATACTTTTAAGTCTAAGGAGAAAGTAATTAAGGAATTTCGAGCTTTTAATGAGTGGGCTACTGCGGGTATTTACAAAAGCAGAGCAAAAATGTATGAGTTGTATGGTATGAAAAAATACAATTCTCATTTAAACTTCACTGAATATGTTAGGAATTATTCTAAAATATTTAAAATAGTGTGCAATACAGCTAAAGCTTTATTCGTTAGGAATAAAATTAAACAATCTTGGAATAAAGTTAAGGCAACCTGGCGAGCTATTAATGAAACAACAGGTAAGACAACATTAAGAAGTAATAGTTTTAGTCTTCTTGATAATGATAAATTAATTCATAATGACGAAGAAGTCGCACACACATTTAATAACTTTTTTGCTAGCATACCACTTACTACTACTAGAGAATTAAAATCATCAGCTATAGTCGCAGAAAACCTATTAGAGTCTAGTGTAGGAAAATGTGAAGTAATATTTAAATTTCATAGTATTAGTTCTACCGATATTATAAATACTTTTAAGTCTTTAGAGTCTAAAAATACAAGTGATCTCTGGGGCATTTCTGTTAAGGTTTTGACAAGTATAATTGATGTAGTGGCTCCTTATTTAAGCAACTTATTCAATAAGTGTATTATATCTGGCAGTTTTCCAGATCTTATGAAACATAGTAGAATAATACCTCTGTTCAAATCCGGCAATAAGACTGATCCTAGTAATTATAGGCCAATATCGATACTACCTGCTTTTAGAAAGATTTTTGAAAAGATCATACTCAAGCAACTACTAAGAAATTTTAATCAAAACAGCCTCCTTCATGGTGAGCAATATGGTTTTACCAAGGGTCTTTCGACAACAGATGCAGGAGTAGCGTTACTCAAACATATCTACAGTGCTTGGGAGAATTCCCAAAATGCTGTTGGTGTGTTCTGCGACCTTTCGAAAGCATTCGATTGTGTCTGCCATGAGACGCTCTTGTGCAAGCTTAGACATTACGGCGTCCAGACTAAAGCATTGGATGTCATTAAGTCGTACTTAAGTGACGAATCCAATGTGTTGAAATAAATAAATGGCTAAAAATCCAGTGGCTTACCTGTTGATTTAGGAGTGCCACATGGCAGCATCCTAGGGCCTTTCTTGTTTCTTGTTTACATAAACAATTTACCTTTTTACTTGAGAAACATTTGTGACGTTGTACTGTTTGCTGACGATACTTCTTTGATATTTAAAGAAGATAGAAATAAGGAACACTTTAACGAAATAAACAGTGCACTCATTCAAGTGACTAAATGGTTTAATGTAAACAATCTAGTACTGAACGCCAAAAAAACAAAATGTGTTAAGTTTGCTCTGCCTAATGTCAGAAACCTTGGTCCTAACATAGTTTTAAATGACGATGTACTCGAAACAACTGAATCCACATTATTTCTAGGATTAACACTTGATTCGAAGTTACAATGGGGTGCGCATGTTACATATCTCTCAGGGAAACTTAGCTCAGCTGCTTATGCCGTTAAGAAGGTTCGTAGGTTGACCGATGTCGATACGGCTAGATTGGTTTATTTTAGTTATTTTCATATTGTTATGTCATATGGCATATTGTTATGGGGCAGAGCTGCTGATATCCAAAATATTTTTATATTGCAGAAACGGGCAGTTAGGGCCATTTACCAGTTAAAGACAAGAGTCTCACTCAAAGAAAAATTTAAAACTATTGGTATTCTTACTGTAGCGTCACAATATTTTTATGCCAGTGTTATGCATGTAAGACTAAACATAAATTCTTATAAAATGAATAGTGACAGACACAATATCAATACTAGAAATAGACATAAATTATGTGTTCCGTATTTTCGTTTGCACAAAACGCATAGCTCTTTTATTGGGCTCAGTATTCGCATTTACAATAAATTACCAACTTATATTTTAGACTTGCCATTAAGTTCGTTTTAGGCAAAAGTTAAAAAGAATCTTATAAATAAGGCATATTACAGTTTGAAGGATTATTTTGATGACAGGAGCGCTTGGAAGTAGTTGTTCGCTTTTGACTAGGTCAATAATTACTAGTTTTATTTTATAGTGTAGTTAATTACGATATTCTCATTTCATACTATATTTTGCATTCATGTTCCACACTTTCATTATAACTTTGCGGATTTGTAAGATGTGGGTAACTCGTGGTCATGGGCTAACTAATAGGTTGTCGATTGCTTTGGTTTCATAATACCGTTACTTTCTGCTTCATTCACTTCTACCATAGTTCTGACCATGTTCGCGAGTTGCCTACATTAAAAAGACGTAAGTGGATGCTCCTGTTTCACCATATTTACTTTGGGAGGCTTACCATATGAACATCATTTACTGCTTGAGTATGATATCAATAGCTACTAAAAATTTTACTAGTAGATGTCTACAATGTGAAACAGTTGCAGCTCCTTACAAAAATAAAATGTACCACCATTATATTTGTTTGAAAAGAGTGGCCATGAGTTTTATTGCCCGTTCTTTCTCGTGGTTCTACCTATTGCATTGCGAACGTGGCAGTAAATGTGACCGGTGCAGGCTAGGTTTCTTAAAGGATTTAGTACCGTGGGCCAAATCCATACAGAGCAACCTTTTTATATAGGTTATTTAGAAATCCGAAGAGTAAAACCGGCCGCTGTGGCTGGCTTTTGTGGACTACGGAAATGCCTTCAACTCCATTGAAACTGGGCTGTCCTGCAATGCACTGCCTACACTACATGTCTCTCAGAGAGCTATGAAAAGGACAATGCTAGGGATTTCGCTGATTTATAATTTCCGGCACGAGATTATCCGGCAGAAGACCAAAGTAACTGACATAGTCCAGGGTTATAGCAAATTGAATGGGGGAACTTATGGTATGTCGATTAAAAAGCAGGTTCTTAAATTAACGCCACGTCTCAGCAAGCGTAGTGTTGGCCGCTAGAATGGGTCTTGTGGCATACCGTGGGGAGGTCCACCTCTAGGAGTGATAGGCTCATGAAATGAATTAAATGAGAAGAAGTGGTTAATATTATAATTGTTTGACCATTACACGCCTTCTTCCTATTATGACAGGCTAAAGGTGAGAAAATACCTCCCGTGATAGCGAGCAAGGCGTGACGTGGCAAACCGATACTCCAAAGAGGTAGACATAAGTTGTAATAATTACACCCACATTTTGCCATGTCATGCATTTTAGGTCCTGAGTAAAAAGGGGGTCTATTGACGTTGCCGGGCACATTGCCAGACTTCGTTCTACTACAGAGAATTTGGAAAAATCAGTTACTAACACTCTTGCCTAACCCAGGTATTGAACGCAAGACCTCTCGATCAACAGACGCATAGCTTATTTACTAGGCCACGTAGGCAATCAGTGACAAAATAAATATAAAGTATACGAAGATTTATGAGAGTAATATAGTCTTTTCTGCAAATGTGGACCTTTTTGCACAACTTCTACCCTCAATTTGTCTAGTAATAGAGCGTAGTATGCTACTGTAATAGTTATCCCTTTCGATCTCTCCATGAACATCCCAAAAAACAGTCAGCATCACTTTCCCAGCCGAAAAACGCCTTTGTCCTTTGGAGTCGGTTCCTCCTTAGCAATTTACTATTTGGAATGTATGTATTATTGATTTGGGCATATAATGGTGTATCCAGGTTGCATCTACAGTCTTTAATTATACCAAAACTTGGATCATAGGCCTAATCTACGCAAAGAGATCATAAAATAAAAATTCATTCGAACGCGGTTTTGGTCTTAACGTGAGCAAACGCGGCACCCGTCGCGCTGGGAGCTTGCTTATGCTTAAATCTTGATTTAATATGTAGCTAATACATTTGTTAGTCATTTTCATAGCCTCTGCTATCTCTCTTACTCAATTCAGCGGTTGTCTAGCACCATTTGGTGAAATTTAGAGAGGTTATCGTCAGTGGTTGCAGTTTTTGGACTTCGCGGACCTTCATCTGTTCCCTAGCTCTTACGACCAAGTTTGAATTCAGCTGCCCAAAATTTCATTGTGGTAACTGTTGGAACAGAGAGGCAGCGATAGCTTAGTGGAGGTACCAATGGCAGTCCATCCAGAGGGTATCGGGTTCAAATCCACAGCACGCACCAATGACTTTTCAAAGTAAAGTGCGTATTAAATTGTTAATTATCGCTTGCCCCGTGCCTCGGAGCACGTTAAACTGTCGTTCCTGGCTGTCATGATGATCTTTGACAGTCGTTACGGGGAGTCAGTATCCTCAAATAAACTGATACTGAAGACCAGTGAAATATCGCTATCCCTTTGGGTTGCGGAGGTCAAACGGCACGCTCTGTGGAAAAGTTGATATTCTGTCATATCTAGTTAGACCAGTAAGCGAACCTCAGGCTCTAAGACCTGTAAGTCTTGGATGTAACCGGGATAGCGCTAGGGTGATGATGATGGAGCCGAGAGTCCCCATAAACAGAGTTTTAATCAAATTTAAATGGCGTCGGCGTATTGCCTTTCAAAAACAAAAATTTAATGACAGCTCGATACAAAATTTCCCATTTACACAAAAAACACTCACATCAACTCAATCGTATGGCTGTCAAACAGCAACTACTGGTACAACACAGCTGAAATGTTGGCGGATAACTGCCACAAGTCTTGTACAATTGTACACAATTACATCTACAACACTTTTTTTGACGAGTGCTGCTTCCTTCAGGTTCAGGTCGGAAATTTTTCAGACCACCCTAGTATCTTTTAATGCAAAGGAAAGTTATTTTTGTTTTAGTTGAGTTTAGAATATTTATAATAAGTAATTAATTATTATATAATTATAATATTTTGTTGCCATACCTAATTCTGTTAATTTGATATTGTAATTTTAGGTTTTTTTATATATATATTTTTTATATACAATGTTACTACTTCCAATCCAGGTCCTTTATTTCATGTGCGATCAATAATCTTAATATATAAAATCCTTGCGTTACTGACTGACTGACAGACACGCTACAGCTGAAACTATTGGGCGCAGGAAGCTGAAATTTGGCATGTATGTTCCTTGGGGACCGTAGGGGTGCACTAAGAAGGGATTTCCCGAAATTCCCACGGGATACCCCAAAACGGGTAAATTTAAAAAAAATGCAGGCGTAGCTGCTGGCGTCCTCTAGTCAGTGATAAAATTTCACAGATAAACTTTCACTAAGAATGGCAAACTTTCGTGTTTAAATACTTCTTTAGGTTAAAAACTCAATAAGTGTACTTAGTTTACCCAAATTCATGTATTCACATTCATTTAATGTGTGGGAAAACTGAATAACTACAATATAGAATTAGCTAACTACGGTATGTTTGCAATATCTTGGTGTGGCAAAATTGGATAACTTGGTTTTTAATTTTTATTATTTTTTCGGTTCATGATGAAAGTTAGTTTAATCAAGCATAGAATCGACAGCAAACATACTTAAAGCATATAAAATCACCGACGGTAAAATTGTTCTCCATTTCTTAGAAATGTAAAAAAAAGTGTCAAAAAAACAGTAAATCGCGATTATCTCGAAACTTGAAATTTTGAGTTATTCAGTTCTTCCATTATACCCACGATATTATCCGCTTGACCGCGCAAAGTGACTATATTCCCTTTTTTGGACAAACAGATGAGCGCGTAAACTGTAATTTTTCCCACGCTTTTCCGCTGCGTACTTATCTGTTTGTGGAACTCGGATAATTAAACCGATTGCAGTATGTTGCAATGTTATATCAGTAGACGCCTAATTAAATGAGCTTTCCAATGATATAAATTAAAACTATAGAATATGGTTCAAACCCACGCAAGGGCAGTATAAAATGAAAATTAGAAATTTTTCCCGGCATTTTTGAGCGCGATTTTATATTTCTGACATATTCCTTTTTCTAGTCGTTTTTCATTATGGGAGGTATTTAAGTATTATAAACAGTTAGAAAGGTTATTTAATTTACTTTTAGAGTAAATAAATATAATGTAAAGAAACATTTTAATATTAAACATAAAAAAATAAAACACCGATTTTTTTTTAATTGTCGCCAATTTCATATTTTATTTTTTAAAATACCGTTTTATGTTAGATATCAGATTCAAACCTAGATAACTTTCTTTTCAACTAGATTTTCAAGTATAAAAACTAATTCTGATAAGAATCTGATAAGAATCATTTTTATTGGAATCACAGGTGTTTACTTTTTCCCGCCAAAAAAAACTGAAGTTCCTGCCAAAATTTGCGATAAATAATATCTCATAAATAATATGAGTATTATATATTTTATCAAAGGTTTATTTATATACTCATAATAAAAAAATAATACAACGCATAAATGTAACCTTATACACATACATATGTATTTAAACTTTTTTACATAAAATAAAAAAAAAACACCGTTTCTACGAATTTTTTTTTACATACATACATACATCTAGTCTAGAATTAAAGTAATACACAATATTTATTTATTTTTTTGACATAAAAGTATCATTTTTCATTTTTTCAAGTTTTTAATCCATAATTACGCCCCGCGCGCGGAAGGCAAAGTCAGCGAAAATTTTTTTTTTTTTCAAATGCTTACATCTAAATATTTTTTAAGCAAGTATTGCTATAACTTATTTTATTACATAGATAATATCACAAAATAAAAACAAGCAATTTTCAGACAATACTTTTATTATGATAAACAAAAGTGTCGAGTAAGTCGTTAACGACGACATTGTTTACGTTACGGCCGCTCGCCTAAAGTAAACATTTCATTCAAACGTAATTTGTTTCGTACCATTAGAATGAGTCATTCATTAGGTTGCAGAAAAATCAAACACCACTGTCACCACTCCTCTCACGTTATTAACAATCGAACAAAAACGAATTTATTGAGCGGATTATTACTTCGAGTGGCGGCGCGCACTTGAAATTTGTCAATGCTGATTAAGCACTTAAAAATGTTGCGAGGGCAAGCAGTTATGATTCATATCTATTATTGACAATGCATGGTAGTAGATTGTTTTAAATGTGGACAGAATAAAACGACCTATCCGTAGAATAGAGCTCCATGTGACCATAGACTAAAATCGTATTAAATAGCTAAATGGGATAAGGAATACAAACTCTACAAAACTGTGTTTTTAGAATTTTCGTATCTTATTTACTTTCGGAGATATAGAATCGAATAACGTTTCATCTGATATTTGTTCCGCGCAACAACGCACTACGTATACATGGGACGGGACACGGGGAGTACGGGTGGCGCGAGCGCCGCGATCAATCAGCAGTTCGGCCGATGTTCATTGGAAGAAGAAGAAAATTGGGGCGTTTTCGTGTTCTATACTTAATTTACATTATATTTAAAAAAAAAAATATTTATTCAGTATTTTAAATAAAAAGGAATACTTTTAAAGATATTAGGATCTCGCAAAATACTAAATATGATTTAAGTAGATGCAAAAGAGCCTGATCTTAGTTCGGCGTTTTCAAACTTACATACCGCGTTTCCAAATCAAGATTTCAATTTTGGTAAGTGACGATGTTTTACAAGTATAACTTCTCTATCTACAACTGTAAGTTCCTAAATTTACACAGATTATTATATGTATTACTTTTTAACTCAGTTCAAAGTTAACAGCGATCGATGATTATTTAGAACGTTTTTCGATGGAGTTGTTCAGAAACGCAACTCTGGCGCAAAAAGACGATTACCGTAATTAATATTCACAGAGTAATCGATTTTTATGGAATATTGCGCAACAAAAAGTAGAGGCCTTATGGAATATTAAGACGTTTTTATACGAACATTATTGAAGTTTTTAGCGTCTGAGGTTAAAAAGGGACGGTTTTCGCCGGAGTCTGTGAAACAATTTGTGGGTTCAATGTTAAGATGGGACGTTATTACTCAAAACTTTGAATCAATTAGGACGTTTTTCAATTTAAAAAATCTCTAATTATAAAGATTTTTTAATAGAAATTAGTTAAATTTATCGCAAAATTTATTGTTTCAAAGAACGCTTAAAAATAGCTTGTTAAAAATATTTGTGCAAAAGAATTTTTATATTTTAGTTACGAATGAAGGATAAACTGGGATGAATCGTCTTTGCTTCCTGGTATAAAGGAACCAGTCGTGAATTTGATATATGGGAAGAAATTCGATACAAACATGACGGGATAAAGAAAATAAAGGAATCTGTAATAGCTCAAAACCGAATATCATGTCTGTTTAGTCTACCGAAGGTGTCTACAGTAATCAAACTAGTTCATTTTCTTTGGAAATCCTTAAGTTCATGGAAATCATTAAGTTTTGCAAATTCATCGTTAATACAGCTCAAACAGTTAGAAGTGTAGTGTAATACAGGTTACAGGTTACCCAGTTCGTTTCAGTACTAACTCCCATGCTGTTTCCTCCTAATAAATAATGATAAAAATACTCATGCACACAACATCATCTAGTTCCAAAATAAGCCAAATGTGTATTATGGTTACTAGAAATTTACTCTTTTTTGTAAATACATACATGTCCATTCGACATGCGATATAATATTAAGATCTGATAATAGAAAACTACGTCATACTTTTAAGTAGTCTGCCATTTACTACAAGCTCCCAGTGACAGGCACTGCGAGAAAATTGAAGTATGCCAAACTATTTATTAACACTATTGCTGTTTTAACTCCTTTTGAGATACATATTATTACATTATTATGTTGTTGATAGACTGCATGGGTGAGATATGTATGTATGCATGGATGAGAGAGCATTTTAAAGGAAGGGCAGGCGGACCCGGCTTGAAAGGCACAAGATCGTTATCGATGATGCAATGAAAACTGCGTTTCAAAAAATATATATAATATGAAGACCTAATGGACTTGGGCTGTTCACAAGTTATTCAAAGTAAGTACTGAAATGTGTCATTATAATAATCTTAACGTTACCAGGGTTGCAGCCACAATATTTTGTCTTAGAACCCAGGCTCTGCTTAGTAGTCTAATAAGATTTGACAGGACAGCCTAGTTAAGTATTGATATGAGTATGAGTACTCGATTTTAATGTTTGTTAATGTTTAGATGTATTTTACTATTATTTATAAATATTATACATCCATGTCTAGGTAAAACGATGTAAGATTGTTGTTATTCTTATATGGGGTATAAACATACCCTTATCATTACGAACATTCTTTACTTGCACTATACCTGAGAAATTACTGCTTCAGGAGACATTGAGGCTCAAAGTTACCATATTTATTTTTAATAAGGTTCAGAATCTATGCATTTTACGCACCAACTTGTTCTATATAATGTAATTATGTCCTATGCACCCTTGGCTAGTTAAGTATCTCGAGAATTGCACGCGCATACTTTACATAGCGGCTTATAAAATGTGTCTACAAAAAAAATCGTTTCCCAGGTATTGTTTTGCTAAGTATGACTTAGCATGATGTGTAGCTTAACTTCGGCTTGGTGACGGGTCTTTTTACACCGTGTATAAAGAAGAAGATATTTGGTTAAGATCGCAGGAAGCGGTGGAATTCAGGCGGCTCATCATTGGAGTTGTGTGGAGAGCCTTTGGGGAGGCCAAGTCCAGCAGAGGATGTCTTTAGGTTTAGGTGATGATACAGATCATGTAAAGATGAGTCATACATTTATTTTATATTAAGTAGGTCCTTACAAAATAAGTTTGTGACTTCTCGTGCACGACGGCCGAACATCAGTGTAGAAAGGTACGTAGTTGCAATTTTGTGATAATTTTCTATTTTATGTTATTCACAAAGGACTATTAAAGGATGAAAAATTCCAACAAAAAACAACCTTTGTTAACATAAAACGTCTTTTAAATCGAACGTTTCCGCAAAACTACGCACGATGTTTATCACGGACCCTCGTTCTTCCGCCATAAAACGTCCTAAGTTGACATGTAACTCACTATCTCGTACAATAAAAGGATTAGAAATATACACTTTAGGGCATTTAATTAGGCTGGGCTGTTATAATAACTTACCAAAAAATCATATTTTTAATTCTCTCGTTATAAGAGTTATAAGGAATTATTCAAGTCAAGAACTTCAACAGCCTCTACTGAAAATTGCGATTCATGCAGATCGGACTTTGTTCTGCGGATGAGTCGAAAAGTACGACGGATTATGCTGATTTTTTGTTTGAAAGACCGTTGTCTTTATTCCCTTACTGGGAATCAATCCTGTATCACGGGGCATTGCGTCAGCTTGATCCGACCGTATCGGAGACATTCGCCTTGTAGCCCGAAATCAGCTTTCTTGTCAATATTTTACAGCTTATCGCCGAAGCAACCGCAGTCTAACCTCGGTTATCTAAAAAAAATGTGTTATTAACAAAAACAATGAAGTAAAAAGATTAGTTATAAAAAGAATCTTCCCGTACCGGGAATCGAACCCGAGCCTCCTGGGTGAAAGCCAGGTATCCTAGCCACTAGACCATACGGGATGTTGATGGTAGTGTTGAAAGTAAAATTTACTTATCTTGACGAATATGAATAAACAATATGTTATATCTCTCAATAATGGCTTATCAGTTGTTTATGGTTATGACTATAAGTTACACCCAAAGAAATATAACCTTATTAAGTCATAGAAGTAACACTCAAAATAACAACAGCGGTTGCTATGATTGATATCTTCTTTCTAATGGTACATGCAGTATGATAGAAAGAGCTATCGATAGGTTTAGCAGCACGATCTTATAGCAGTCTTGTGGTAGCCAGACAGTAGACAAAACATAGAGTTAGGAAACCGAGTGTTGTTCGTAACAGTGATGATTTATCGTTAAATATTTTTGGTCGAATGTCTAACTTTAGTATGTGTCGATATATTTAAGCCGTAGAAGTAAACAACAAAAATATTGAATTTGTAGTTTTTGCTGTCGACGCCTGACAGTGATTTGCAAAGACTTGCCAGATAGACAGTACTAAAAAAATCACGTGTTTAATTGTTTGTTTTAGCCATAAAATCTATTGACAAAAAGTATTTATAAACTAATCTCCGTGTGGTGACGAATTAAGAATACGAATTGTCACCACACCATATCATCCCATGGGTGTCGTAAGAGCCGACAGAGGGAGCATATTATGCAGAGAAGAGCACTGTAAGAGACAAAACTTGATACAAACCCTATACCAACCCGCTTGGCCAGCGTGGTATACTTAGTAGGCCAATTCCTGTTTTAAAAGGTGAGGCCTAGTCCAGCAGTGGACTGTTAAAGGCTGATGATGCATTCATAAACTAATGAGCGATGCGTTGCGATGCGATGCTATGAAACTGTCACTTAGATTATGTATTGTACGAATTATACCACATTGGCTAATGCGGCACGGCAGGCTTTGGCAATTTGTTTGCGTCGCATCATATCACGTTGCTTGCTATCGCTAACGTTGGACACTGCTCGATTTTTTTAGAGTTGTAGGTAATCCGAATGCCACGCCGAAGCTTGCGGGTTTTGGATTCCCGCTCAAGTCAAACATTTGTGTGCATGAATATGGATGTTTGTCTTGGTCTGGATGGTACTATGTATAATATGTAATATATTTACAGAAAAGTATATATGCATGTTTATCGATTGTCTAGTACCCGTAGTACAAGATATGCTTAGTTTGGGACCAGATGATGTTGTGTGAATGTGGAAGAATATTATTTTTTATGGTAGAATATTATGTAGCGGACTACAAGGCAAGACGTCTTTGATCAGTCAGGATAGCACTAATATGATTAATAATATAGAAGTAGGTAGATTAATTTGTAATTATTATATTTTATTAGTATGTTCAAACTAAAATTACACACTTTTTGTTTAGCTTTGGATAAATCATTCTACCGGGTGTGCAATGTCCGGGCATAAATGTAATGTACGAGCACAGCTTTCGGTTTTAAACGACGCCAAGTGCTTTCTGTCTTTAAAAAATAGTCTTTCTCAAAATGACGTGAACAAATACGATGGTACTTCTGCTAAATCAAACTAGGCCGTCCAACGGCATTTATCCAAAGTTTATTTGTGACGTCATTAATAGGCAACCTGTAATTAAAAACACCTTAATAATAAAAAATGCTACTCACATCCCTATAAATATAAGCCTACACACACGCGCGTACACTGGAACACTTGGCTTTAGGTTAATAGACGCTACTTTTAAGGTAGGTATCTAACTAAATTATGTACATTGTACATTAAACTGCGCTTACTACCTATCAAACGCGCGATAAAAAATTAAACCGCTGGACGTCTTTGTTTATTGCCAACTTAGCAACCGCGGCTACCCGCTGTCCCTTCCAGCTACAGATTTACATTCATGTCCGATAGTTAGTTTCCGTATTTATCCCTCATTCAAAAAACATCGTTATCTCCTTTCACTGTCAAATCCCATCATTATGGCCATTAAATCAATAAATGTACAAAATATCAATTTGTGAGTTAAATTCATAACACATACGTATGCAAGCTGTTCCTTTGATTTGCAATACAATGACATTGTGTAAACTTAACACTCATTATAGCATTAATACGAGAAAAGTAAAGAAATTTGTTGGAAAATGCCGACTCACTGCTAGAAGATAAAGTTTCTCCTGTTATTTCCGTTCCAAGAATAGCGGAATCCATATCCCAATATCACATACACAATGTGTATTAATTAATGAGTACACTATTTAATTATTTTAAGCTTACTTACTATTTAAATGCAAAAAAGTTATTAAAAATGTAAACGCAAACGTCCAACAAATTTTACACTGATGACAGATCACAGCACGGCTATTTAGAGAATGTAGTCAAAGATATGAGTATGTAAAGAGTCTATGCCTCTTTAAATGAGACGCGAAATTTGACGTTATGATTAAGCAACTAAGACCAACTGACATTACATGTTGCACGTTCGGTATAAGGAAATTTATAGGGCATGTTCTCTCTAGTCTAAACGTAGTCCAACCTCTCTGGTTACACCGTAAAAGTTTTAGACTTCAAAGACAGAGACTACACGAGTTTAATTTTATTTTAATTATTATTTTGTATTTACAGTTATGTATCTGTGTAAAATCAACAGTCAATAACATTGAGTGGCCGATCTGCACCTTTTATCAGTACTTTATCTTCCTAAGAATATTATGGAAAATGTGTGGGAATGAAGGTATTAACGTTTTAGGACACACGCTGTACAGTTACTGGATGTACTGTACGTCGATAATTTGCTACAAACAAGCGACAAAAACGTAACGTATTCGCCACGCGTCCGCGGTGTCTTCGCTGTGCAGCCGCGGCGTCTTCGCTGTGCAGCCGCGGCGTCTTCGCTGCGCAGCCGCGGCGTCTTCGCTGCGCAGCCGCGGCGTGTTCGCGACGCATTCGCTGCGCGTCCGCTTCGCCCCGCAACCGCTCCCAAACCGCTAGTGTGATAAGGCCCTAAGATAACTACATCAATTTTAATAACTTATTTTTAAATTAAATTCGCAAACAAGTTCTGAAACAAAAGATGATAATTTTAAACAAATGATTTCGATCCAGATCGTAATAAATTAACCAAATCCGTTATAGTCGAGTTAAACAACAGCCTTTATAAACCCTGGGACCGAGTAGAGCGCCTTCAATTGTTTTGTGATATACCCCTTTTTAAATTGTAATCTTAGCTGACTTAACTCAAGCTTACCTTAATCTAGAATTTTATTTAAGAATTAAAATAAAAACGGACTCTAACTCAAACATTTTTCGTCTTCATGTAGACCCAAATGTTTTCATGTGTGTGTTAGGGATGATATTTACATGTGTGCAAACGGAATGAAGTTCGCTAACACGAACGGCGAGGAATTATGCTCGATATGCACGTGTCAGAAACACTACATAATTATGTATAAGTAAATATATATATTCTTGAATGTTTCAAACTACGGATTACTTTTTGAAACTTAAGATGTTTATGTAAAAGCGAGATAGTTCTAAATAATAGATAGTTTGTAGGGTATAAACACTTTAATTGATCAATTATCAATTAGACTGAAATGAAACATATCTTGTCGAGTTCATTACATAGATTTTTTCATAGAAAATAATAATTACTGCACATAATATTACACTATAATATATACTAAAATTGGAATTGTACTATATTATATACCGTACGTGAATTGAGGTTTCAATTATAAGTATTATTACTGTATACAATAAATATACTTATCTCCAGTATTACAGCTGGACCGTGCGGAGTGTACGGTCCTGTGGTCGCCCAACGAAATGTGTCAGTTGTAGTGCGGCACTGTTTATATAGGAAAATACCCCCACTTTTCGGCGATCACAGGATGTCAATTGATTTCCTCATTTTATTATTTCAAAATAACATTATAGAATTGGAGTAGTCTTAAAAATATATTAAAATGATATAAAATGCTTGTGACTAATTAACAATTATAGTATTTATTACATTGTGTAAATAAAAACATATTTAAACGATATTTGAAATGATAACTGTAGAATTTGTTACATAATTTTATTGTTAATCTGGCAACTCTTTTACAACGATGTAAAATACTTATTTTAATATTTATAATTTTGGAATTGATTACATTATATAACTATAAGTATGATATCCTATATATATTATTCTAACACGGCCATACTGACAATGTTTCGTTCTCGAAGCACAACATTAATATTCTTAAACCCACCAATTAAATTTTTATAATCTAATCTTATCAATTCTTATTTCCAGTTCTTACTTTCATTTATTCAGTTTGTCACAAGGGTATATTTTAAAACTTAACGTTCTGATTCTACATTTACATTTAGCGCCACGTTCGCAAAGCAAGGGCATAGAACCAAGAGAAAGAACGGGCAAGAAAACTCTTGGTCATTCTTTTAATAGTTATCGTTTATAAAAGCTGTACAAAGAATCTATTGAAATCTTTCTGAATTATAATTTATTATGTAATAGTAATATGTATTTACCAACTTTTGCTATACCATCTGAATTCTAATTTATTAAGTATTAAACAATGTTTTCTTTTTTAACTTGGTTAATTTTATAGTTTTCTCATTAGTAAATTAATTATTATTTATTTATAATTAATTTAACTTTGGTATCAAAATTGAATTCTGAACTGTAATTTTACCATCAATGAATGTCATTTTAATTTTTAAATTTTAAATTGTCGAACAATTCATAATCGTCAATAAGAGTCACCATCATAGTCTTAGTCATCATCATAGTCTTAGTCATCATCATAGTCTCAGTCATCATCATAGTCTCAGTCATCATCATAGTCTCAGTCATCATCATAGTCTCAGTCATCATCATAGTCTCAGTCATCATCATAGTCTCAGTCATCATCATAGTCTCAGTCATCATCATAGTCTCAGTCATCATCATAGTCTCAGTCATCATCATAGTCTCAGTCATCATCATAGTCTCAGTCATCATCATAGTCTTAGTCATCATCATAGTCTCACCCCACTGCGCAGATCAATCGCTCCGCAGACGGTGAAGCTAAATCACCCGCGGCCAGCGAATGTCGTACGACAGACGAGGCGTCAATCTTTCAATTCATAATCCATCCTTCAATTCATAATTCAACCTTTACTGCGCAGACCAAACACTTCGGCAGACGGTGAAGCTAAATCACCCGCGACCAGTGAATGTCGTACGACAGATGAGGTTTTAATCTTTCAATTCATAGTCCATCTTTCAATTCATAATCCAACCTTCAATTCATAATCCAACCTTCAATTCATAATTCAACCTTCAATTCATAATTCAACCTTTACTGCGCAGACCAAACACTTCGCCAGACGGTGAAACTAAATCATCCGCGACCAGTGAATGTCGTACGACAGATGAGGTTTTAATCTTTCAATTCATAATCCATAAATAATTAATAATATATATTATATTTTATAATCATACATAAAATACAAATACATCCAAATAAACTATTATAATCAAAATATGATATTAATCTTTATTCATGTAAGTGTGTATTTAGTGCCATCCATTCTTCAGTCCATAGGCGAATAATTATTTCGTAGGATCTCTTAAGTTTAGCTGTCAATATTATACGTCATGTCGCCTTACTTCCTTGTTACGATTACGACAAATTGATAAACAAAGGTAGGTGTATTGAAGAGTTGGTGGAGGAGGACCTTTATATACAATACATAAAAATACATTAAATACATAAAAATACATAGCCGTTCGGCCTTCCTTATAATTATATCCGTGTCAAGTGAAAAATAAAGTATTCAATATTTCAACAAGGCAAGCATTTTTTTATGTATGTACCTTTTTCAAGTAATTAGTATAAAATAGCTATAATTAAAATTGAAACTCTAAACATTTACAGCAGGTATTTAAAAATCATCATAACATCTATAATCTATTTAAGATGGTGTGTGTAATGGCTAGGAAATTAACCCTTTATGAAAAGGTCTGCCTGTCCTTATACATCCATTTCTTTTATAGAGGGTATAAGGGTGATAAACAACTATTATATGTATAGTGTAAATATTACATATACTATATTAATATATTATAAGTACATCATAATATTAATATTGCAACCTACTGCATCATCCACGAATGACTAAAAACAATATGATACGAAAGGAGCTATACTCCAAAGCATCTTAACCAATTGTAATTTCAAAAGAAAATTTCTTAGGTAGTTCAGCTGTTCTTTAATAAATAAAAAAATAGGATTTCACAACATTGGGTTAGATATGTATAGCCTTGAGTAATGATGAGTATTGAAATATGGAATAATTACATGTCGCAAAATAATGAATTAGATAGATATTGGATAACGTTTTGTTTGAATTTACATTTTGAACATAAGAAAATTACAGCTATAAGGATCTACCATTCGTCGATTGACATAATTACTAACCGACTATAGATATACTGAACAAAACAAAAGTCATAATATTTTTTGATCTATTAGTTGCTTAAAAACTTGAGTAGACACGTCATTTATTTATTGTATTAACACCAGTTCTACTGATGCTTCCAAGAACCCTAGAAGCTTTGCATAAATTTATTCATCAACAGTTAAATAAATTATAGGGAAGGGTACCGTGTTCGAATGCAGCGAACCGGCCTAAACACTTTAAGAACACTCAGTGGAGCAACCATACACGGTCCCATTACAAAACACAGTTTAGCGACAAAACCAAGCCTATCCCATAGTTTAAGCAACTATCTTATCATAAAAAGAGGTTTAGCCCTAGACCATGGATCATTCGACTGTCAAAGGATAAAACCGCCGCGACCCCTAGTTTAACGTCAGTTTTAGGCCCGGTGTCAAACAAGTCTTTGTCTAGTAGTTTTGTTGGTCATTAATAATTAACTATCAAATTACTAAATTTCAAAAAACTTCATTCCGTTTTACGTACATTACTTATTTGGTAGAAATAATAAGAAATGAAAAGGACTAGCGGTTTACAACTAAAGCTATTATCCAGGTTTTTTGTAATAAGACTGACAGTCTCCGTAAAACTCACTTTCCTAGGTCAATCGCCTGCCGGGTTAATGGAATTAAACAAAAATTAATCTGTGTCATATTTCTAAGAATTTAATATCATTTTGGGTTCTTTGCACTGTATTGTAAACCTACTTGAAATTTGTTGTTCATTATAATAATATCCTTCTACATTCGTATAGGTAAATTCACGAAAGTTGACCACAAATGGCGGCCGTCGCGCATATATACATTCGTGCACCAATGGCGTTGCTCCATTCTTGACGCATTTAGGGAATGCGTCAAGAACGGAGCCACGCCATTGGCACTCCACCCGCGCCTCACCCCGCACCTCCACGGGGACCTAAAAAATTATTTCTGCGCAGTGGTCATCTTTCGTGAACCGACCTATACAACACTATGTAGTCCCAAACTTAGCAGAAACTTTTTGTATGAGTACCAGATAATAGATAAACATACTTTATCACATTTAAGAGATTTATTGAATCGGATAGAATAGAATCCTATATTTCAAATACATCTATGCTTCAAAACCTAAACTCACATTTTATAATAAGCATTCTTAAACCGTTATAGCAACCTTTTGTGTAATCCCATCGACACCAACATCAAGGCAATGGATTGGTTAGCATTTTGTTCATGTTTAAGTTTCCAACATCCCATGTAGGATAGGGTATAATTTATTATAGCCAACATCCGCCAATCGAAAATACGGTTTACAGTACAAATCAGTAATACACATCAGTAAATATGTCTATCAAAGAGAAAATTATGGATTAGTGTTACAATCCCCTCGCATAATAACATATTTGCTTGTTGTACTTACATACTCACGTCAACCATTCTCATTTTCTTCGATCAGTCTTAATTTTGTAAAATCGCCTCACCCAACAGACTCGTAACCGCTAGCCAGTTTCCAGCACCATTGCCACGGCGCCGAGGACACGTCGTGCTCCGTCGTCAGCAGAACGGCGATGTCCTTCAGCCAGCATATGGGATTTCGACGACAATACTCTGAAAGTTAAAATTGGATGTATTAGTAATGTGAGGTGGACGTATCCCACTTCTGATGTCAGAAACACTACATATGTATAAGTAAATATATATATATTCTTGAATGTTTCATACTACGGATTACTTTTTGAAACTTAAGATGTTTATGTAAAAGCGAGGTAGTTCTAAATAATAGATAGTTTGTAGGGAATAAACACTTTAATTGATCAATTATCAATTAGACTGAAATGAAACATGTCTTGTCGAGTTATACATTACATAGATTTTTTCATTGAAAATAATAATTACTGCACATAATATTACACTATAATATATACTAAAATTGGAATTGGACTATATTATATCCCGTACGTGAATTGAGGTTTCAATTACAAGTATTATTACTGTATGCAATAAATATACTTATCTCCAGTATTACAGCTGGACCGTGCGGAGTGTACGGTCCTGTGGTCGCCCAACGAAATGTGTCAGTTGTAGTGCGGCACTGGTTTATATAGGAAAATACCCCCACTGTTCGGCGATCACAGGATGTCAATTGATTTCCTCATTTTATTATTTCAAAATAACGTTATAGAATTGGAGTAGTCTTAAAAATATATTAAAATGATATAAAATGCTTATGACTAATTAACAATTATAGTATTTATTACATTGTGTAAATAAAAACATATTTAAACGATATTTGAAATGATAACTGTAGAATTTGTTACATAATTTAATTGTTAATCTGGCAACTCTTTTACAACGATGTAAAATACTTATTTTAATATTTATAATTTTGGAATTGATTACATTATATAACTATAAGTATAATATCCTATATATATTATTCTAACACACGCATACACGAAAAAGTGAGCTGTTTATGGCTCTGTTATACTGTATTCTGTGAAGTATGATAGATATTCATACGATAAAAAGTTACAACTGATTTTAGCAACAATGTATAATATAAGTCTTCATAAAATTAAATTAGTTACATACATATCGACCTAATAAAAGCGTTTAAAAAGTACCTACTCACATTAGACTTTTTTACAAAAACATAGGATTCGTTTTGGTTTGTAGGTTTATAAAGGCATTATGTTTGGGGATTTAAATGGGACAAAATCAGAACCGAAAAAGAGGCACTAAGCGTAAAATTTATAAATTAAAGTTTGTAAAGTAAGAGGGGATGTCTCAACAACAATCTTCTTTTAGTAAGATATTTGTATTTGCTTTGTTTATAACATATACTGAAGAAATTTTTAAACCACTTTAATTTCTTAACAGTCAAGGGATATTTTATGACGTGGATTTTTCTATATTGATTCTAATAGAAGCTTTCGTAACAGTTTTAACTTGTATATTGTATTGTACACATACATACATACATATCGTCACGCCTTTTATCCCCGAAGGGGTAGGCAAAGGTGTATTTCTACACCCACTTTTCGCCAGATGTACTTTAGTCCCACGTAATAAGGGGCGAGCCTATTGCCGTACCGGGCACATTTCCAGACTCCGTGCTGCTACTGAGAATTTCGTGACAGAAAAACCCAATAACACATAAAAATATATTGTATTGTGTTTTGATATTTTTGGCCAAGGAGTCTCTCGTCTATATTACTAGATTTCTATCTGTTTTCGAGAATTTTCGCAAACTCAGTAATCTTTTTGCTATATCTGAACTCAAAAGTGGCCATCAATATTGTGCGCTACGATCAAGGAAGTACTGATACATCTATGATCATGGCTCTTGCAACGGCGCCGAAATATTTGAAATTCAAAACAACAATCTTATTCAAATATATTTTCTTTCTAAGCCCTCATAACAGTTATAGAAGTCAGTTTTCAAACTTGCTCTTTAATGTGTTGTTTGATACAGCTATTCTATTAGTTATTAGTTAGATAAGAGTTATGTATTAGTTGGTGAGTGAGCTGTTGTTCTGCGGAAGCCGGGCGGGTAATAAGTGTAGATGGTCTGATACGCCGGTTTGCACGCGATTTTGGCCGGTGTGCAGTTCTTTTGTGCCTTGTTAATGTACCTAAGTGGTACACATGTTGTTGCAGTTTTTGCGACCTTATTTTTGGTGAGCTAGTAAAAGGCAGTAGAACATTATCATTCCATTTGTTTCGCCCGCGGCGTCGTCTGAACTTAATCTGTCATCGAGATTAAAGATTTATAGACTGTATCACTGCAAAGTTACCTTAAAATCCGTTGAATAGTCTTTTCGTTAGAGAGTTATAAACATCCGTACATACATTTATATATAAATAGACGAATCCTGACAGAGCTTCCCTATTGTCACATTTACAAAAGAATAAAGTCATATGGAACTTTGTGCTTATTCTAAATATTCCAAATGAAGTTAAGCTATTACAGTTTTTAGATAAAACATGCGCAATATTGCATTTTCATTCAATCATAAACTAACAGATGTAGGTACATACCACTCACATTAAATTTTGCCTAGACATGCATCGGTGTCTAAGGCGTTCTAAGGTGCACGTGTCAAACGTATTACATTAGCTAAAACTTATTTACACAGAATACTTGATCTCATAATCAAATCTAGTTCACAGATGGCTGGCCAGTGCACTCACCTTACGTCTTTAAAGCAACGAATAAACCATATTTTATAAAATTAATATATTCAGCACTGTTACTTTATGGACGCATAATATAGAATATGATTATCGACTAGCGTAACAAAATTGGTTTTTAAAGTCAAAAGCAGCTGGTCTCAACCAATTTTCCAGATTTTCACTTCATAGCGAAACGATCATTCATTTCACTCCGCCATTTTAACCCCTTAGCACTTAAATCCTTTTTTAATATCCAACTCTATATATCACAGCATTTGGGACAATTCAGGCATAAGAAAATTTACAGTGGGTCCTTTAGACCCCTGTAATAATAAGCGGAGTCACGGAAGATATAAAGAACGCGATGAAAGTTAGATAAGGACGTTTTGGATGGATAAGAATTTGGATAATTTTGGGAAAATTATACTTTTGATGGTTTTGGGAATCGGAGACCCGTATGTTAACTTTCTTATGATAGTTAAATGTATTCGTTTCTATTCATACTTTCTTCAAGTTGAAATATTATTTCTGTAAACAGCTAGACTCTTTATAGAAATAGTATTTCAACTAGTTATAAATTTATATAGACGTTGTTTCATTCATAGGTTCTCAAAAATTGTTATTAATCAGGTGTATATGATAAACCAGAATGTTACAATTTTTGTGATGTTTATAGAGATGTCGTAGATACACCTACCTATAATATAATGATACAGGTATGTTTTCAAACAAAATAGTGATGTATCCAGTTTCGTGCAATTTTTTTAGGTATATTTTCTTGTCTTATTTTGGCTTTAATATATTATATACATAGATACCACAATTCTTGTTGTTGTTATGGCTGCAATAATTTGATGCCAATGAGTGCCTATTTTGACTACTGACAGATGTACTTACTATCCGAGTTGGCACATTTCAATCAACAATGACGTCGCAAGTAGGATGACGGGAAAAACTAAACAAAAATGTATATTGAAATGACAAATACATTAGTAGAAATTGTACAGACGTCACATTTTAAAGATCTTTAAGAACTAGAATATCAAAGTAGTAAGAGGCGTAGAAGTGATATTATAAAAATATTTTACGGGCATTTTTTTAATAATCTACGTGGCTAATAAAAAGCTAGCCCTTACCGTCTACCGTGTACAATTCCAGGTTGCCACGATATCCGTTTAACAAGTTACTTGCAGTATTTCTCAATAAACTGCGACCCGATCTGAGAATAGACTTAGGGTTTTCACTATTGACACTGGAAGCTAGCCCAAACTATACAGATACGAGTCGCCTTCTCCTAGATGCCCTGAGTCCATTATTTTTTACGGAAATAGTAGTACCACATATGCCTTAATATGTAAAAAAGAATAGTGACACGCTTACATTATCGAAATTAGAAAAATAAAAGATAGTGCAAAAAGAAGAAGGCAAGCAAATTGAAAGAGAAGAAGAATCTATAAATATTCCACCAGTCAAAAAATAAATTAAACATTTTTGTAACAACTGAAAAAAGGGTAAGGATTGAAAACATTCTGCAGAAACCTCAAATACAAAAACAACTTCTCTTAATGTTTTATAATAGTGACGTATAACCCTACAATTAAGGGCCCTCCTGAACATTAACATTCATTAAACTGTTAAAGAACCTTCTTTGACACCTGCAGGTAGCGCCGACCAAAATATAGGACTATTAAGACAGTATTTTAGGCGTTGTTCTAGTGAGGAAATATTTTGGACCTTTAAATATATAGATATACCGCAATTATTTGGTGTTAATATATGTATGTGTTTCGGTAAGGGCACAAGAATACGGAATGTCACCACCCCATATTGTCCCATGGGTGTCGTAAGAGCCGACAGAGGGAGCATATTGTGCAAAGAACACCAATTTAAGAGAAGAAAAACTTGATACAAACCCTACACCAACCCGTTTGGCCAGCGAGGTATAGTAGGCCAATTCCTGTTTTAAAAGGTGAGGCCTAGTCCAGCAGTGGACTGTTAAAGGCTGATGATGTAGGGCACATGGGTAAAACCTATGTACCCTACTTCATCAGCCTTATTGAGACGAAAAAGTGTCAGTCACGAAACGCATTACAACATAGTAATGCGTTTCGTAACTGACACTTTTTCGCTTTCACTACAAAACAGCAAATGCAAAGACGCTACTTAAGAATAAATGACTACTATTTGTCTAGCGTGAGTTTGTTGATGTAAAATGTATTTTACTTTTAAATTGCAGCTGCTATTGAAGACACATATCTATACCTTCATAGAATCATAAGTGGAATACTATTATTTTCAGAAATTGCTACGTGGCATACCTACCGTGGTACCGAGGCGGTATCATCGAGAATGAAATAATTCTTATCAGCTATTCTTAGTCAATTGCGTTACAACAAATGATTGCATATTCAGATCCAAAATATCGTCTTCTTGGTCTTTCAAGGCGACACAAACCTGATTTAATGTGCGTGAGAAATTAGTTTGTTGTTTGCAAAAGTATAGAGACCTGATTGACCAAAAAGTATTCCATTATTGATATCATTCAAAATATTATTCAAAATAACCAGTAAAACTGATGCTGATGCAACCATATTTGAACAGAGCAGAGTAACAGTGCATGAAGCATTAGTAACTAGAGTAAAGAAAACGAACTTTATTCATGTTTATTTGTGCACAAACTATGCGGTAGGATGAACTCGCTATTGTCTAAATGAGCTTTTGAATAACTGTGTTTTGCTTAGTTTTGTCACGGTAATATAATCTAACAGTATTGTAACTCGGCCGTCTTCGTGAGTTATATACCTACCAGACGCGCCGCATGCGAGCTGCGGCACGATAGCGGCTGCGGGTACTGTAGGCACAGTCCGCCCAGTCTAATGGGTACTCTGCTCGAGGCGCGTAGGTATAACTCGAGTTTCGTGCGTTTGTATGGAGTTACAATACTGTTAGATATTATTACCGTGGTTTTGTTGTTGAAACTGCAATGTGGTTGCCCGGTATTTATGTCGCAACTGAACTGTACAATCTGCCGAGTTGTGAAGTTGCTGGTTAATCTATAAAACAATTTTGCTTTTCGTTACTGTTTTGCTAGTATTATCGACTATAAGAATGAAGAACAGACCAATAAGATCTGTTTGAAATAGAATTAGTTTTTATTATAAGTCAAATCGATTAGATCGATTGAGTAACATTTTGTTTAGTCTATTGAAAATTTCTGACAATGGTCACACTGAACTGTCACTTCGGTCTCTTCCCGCGTTGAAAAGTAACCACGTTGTCGACTCGTACGAAAAATAAAATATCGCCTTTTGAAAAGCACATCATTGTAGCTACGCGAATATTATTGTGAGCACACCTTTTTGCATTTCGTGTGAATTGATTAATTGAACTAAATAGAGTAAACCGCCTTAAATGCCGCCTGATCTAGTGCTGGCAACGGTAAATTGTGATAAAGGACATTGTGAACTATTCATTGACATTTGCAAGGAGAAATTGCGAATCCTGTGAACTTGCATCGTGCATTGAAGACGCTGCGTTAGAGTCTGGTAAAGTAAAGATAATTCACTTGCTAATATTGGCCAATTTTAGTCTTGTGTGTATCTAGCTTGCCTCCAGGACTCCACTTAAGAACATCACTAAGAGTTGGTAAGACATTTTATTAATATTAAGTGTAGTTAAGATTACTTGTATTCGCTGTGCAACACAGTACATTTGTGTCTGAGATTTGTTGTAGCTGACAAGGGCTGATGAATAGAGTCACGCTTCCACAAATCTGCTGCAATTAATCCCAGCTCCTCCCAGGCCAAATTCTAGACATAATTTTTTGATAGCAAGAGCGTGGTTAACTGCCTATATTGTAAATTTGTATCTTAGCCGTTGATTGTATCTGAACTCAGATTGGTATGAGCTTGTATCTTATCACCTTGTAGACAGTATTGTAGTGTTTGTCAGGTCAGTTATTGTCTAAAATACATAATATTTAATTGTATAAGTTGACCTAGATAATTTGAAACACATTGTCACATAACCTCAATCAGTTATTGTTGATTTGTATTGTTGAATAATCTAACTTAAATTTGTTGTTGCATTAATAAGTCAGTTTGTTTGGATACATAACAGCTGTATGTATCAATAAATTTAGTAAATTTAGTTTATTGCATATATTCATAAACATAACAACCAACTTGACCTTGCCACTTGGGCGGGTCACATTAATAAACTTTGTTTTGTTATAATATAAAGATAATATTGTTAGGTAACACATATTCTGTGCTTACTTCCTATTGTATATCATAAATAACACAGTTAGTCTGTCTGTTGCAAATAATTAATTAATTAAGTTGAAGTTTCAACTTTATTAATTTGTTATAAGTTATAACTTGATTACTTTTGTGTTTGATTCTTCAATATATTGAAACTATTAATTTTGTTGGACAGTAGATACCTGTCACTTGCCTGCACTTGCAGTAAACAGGCTAATACTTTGTTGGTTTCAAAGAATTAAGAAAAATTAAGTTTTGATTGTTAATTTTATTTAGCGCTTGTCCGGGCTCTTTTGAATTTTGATTATGTCAGCTATCAAGGACTTGCGTGCGGCTGCTGGTGCTATTGCATCAGATTTGCGCTGGTTTGCCTCGGCCAATGCTTTAGTGAACCGGCCTGATTGCCAGCAGGCCTTACTTCAGAGGTACGAGCGGATTGACGATCGCAAGGCAAGTGTGGAACAGCAATTCCGCACTTTCAGCACTTGCTGTCTTGAAGTGTCAATCAATGATTTCACCGCTGACCAGCGAAATAAGGTCAGCGAAGACTATGCCCAGGTCTTAGACCTGTATGATGCTGTCTCCAATAGTGCGAGACAACTAGTTGCCGATAGGGAAGGGCAACCCGGCCTGAAGCAGGAGCTTCCTAGGTCAGCACCGGGGCTGGTGAGTAGGCTCCCTACTTTGGACCTCCCCCATTTTGATGGTTGCCTAGGAAGCTACCTGGGCTTCGTTAATTTGTTCGACAGCCTAGTCCATGATAGGGCTGACCTTCGGCCGGCACAAAAGTTGGCCTATCTAATGTCGGTTCTGGATGGGGAGGCTAAGGGCCTCATCCAGCATCTGCCCGTGTCTGACGAGGCGTACCAGACGGCTCGGGACCTAATTACCCGTAGGTACCATAATAAGCGTGGCCTCGCCGACACGCACATTGAGCAGATTTTGGGTTTGCCGACGCTCACCCGGGTCTCTGGGTTGCGCACCCAACTTTTGAACCCGCTTTTGGTGGCCATCAACGCACTTAAGTGCCTTGACCTGCCCGTGGACCAATGGTCCTATCTATTGGTGCACATTGTGCTGAAGAAGCTGCCTGCCGACCTGAGGTCGCGTTTTGAACAGCGCTTTGGTGGGGATAGCGCGACCCATCTGCCCCCCTTTGCTGACCTGGAGAAGTTCCTGGAGGATGAGTGCCGGGTCTTGGACAACTCCGGTGGTGACACGCCGGCTAAGTCGCAGCCGCCCAAGGTCAAGGAGCAGGCTCGCGTTCACACTCGAGCCAATGTTGACCGGCGCCCTCCTCGCTTTGCAGTCACGCAGAGCCCAGTGGAGTGCTCCTACTGCAAGGTCACGGGGCACAGAACGGCCAGTTGTAGGGCATTCTTGGACCTACATGTCACCTCTCGTAGGCGCATCGCGAATGCCCGCCGCCTTTGCTTCTCTTGTTTGGGGTCCCACTACCAGCGAGACTGCCCAAACTCTCGCCCCTGTCCTCACTGTGGAGGACAGCATTTGGACATTCTCTGTATGAATGCCAGAGAGGTTGGCCGCTTGTCCAACCAGCCGACGCCGCGCACGGGCGGGTGTTTTGAAGGTGGCAGCCGAGGCTCACCGGCGCGTAGCCGAGAGTCGCCTCGCTCAATTGATCGCCACTCACCCCGCTTGGAGAACCGTAGCGTGCGCACGCCTCCTCTCTCTCGCGCACCTGAATGTGCCGCGCAACGTCACCAGCACCATGACTGCTGCCCCAGGTATTCCCCTCCTTTGGCGGAGCGTCCCCGCCTTGACTCGCGCCCACCTCGTTTTGGGCGGGTGCGTCATTATGACCCCCCACAGATGGCGCGCGGATCGAGTCATCGCGCTTTTGAGGACTTCAAGCCGCACCCTCATTTTGACCTGCCTGGTCCTGGCCAACGGTCGCCGCCCAGGCAACAATAGGTCATTGACCCCTGCCCTATAACTCCAACCTCCCCGATTGAGACCGTTATCCTACCAACGGTTGCTGTTAGGGTCTGGGGACCCACGGGGACCTCTGTTGTTGTCCGTGCTATATTGGACACAGGTTCACAAGGTTGCATTGTTTCCACTTATTTGGTAGGGCAGGTTAAATTAAATATGGGCTCTTTTCCAGATTGTATACGGGGCATAGGGGACGTAGCCTCTAATGTTGAAGGGCAAGTTAAGGTTTTGTTTGGCCCTGTTGAATCTTCACACCCGAGGATTAAAACCTCGGCTATTGTGTTGAAGAATATTTTGGGTATGCACCCACAGAAGCAGCTACCCACTGCTGTGGTGAATTTGACATCGGGATTGGAACTGGCAGACCCCAAATTTGACACACCGGGACAAATCGACTTGTTGATTGGCTCTGATGTCCTCGGTGGAATTTTGATTGGTGGGAAAAGGGTCTTGGTGCCAAATGGTTTGACTGCCATCCCGACCATATTTGGATTTGCTTTGATGGGACCTGTACCTAGGGACCCCCCTCCACCTGAACTTGACAATTTGTTGGCTGTAGGCTCCGCTCTCTCTGATGCGGTTCAGAGGTTTTGGGAGGTAGAGGAGCCCCCTCAAGCTGCCCGTTTGAATCCAGAACATGAGGAGTGCGAGCTGTTCTTCCAGAACAACACTGGTCGACTCCGTTCTGGTCGGATTATTACGAGGCTACCCTTCCTGTCTGTTCGGCCTCCGCTTGGTGAGTCACGACCTTTAGCCGAAAAGAGATTGTTGGCTATGGAGCGTCGCATGGGTCGTGATCCGGAGCTCAGACAGAAGTACATTGAGTTCATGAGGGAATATGAACAGTTGGGACACATGTCTGTGTCAAATTTGGATTGGCGTTCGGTGGAGCATTACTTTCTCCCGCATCATGCGGTATTGAAGCCATCGACTGGCAAGCTGCGCACAGTGTTTGATGGTTCTGCGCAGACTTCAACAGGCGTATCCTTGAACCAGTGCTTGCATTCTGGTCCCAAGTTGGTCAAGGACCTTTGTGACGTCATCATCAGCTTCCGACGACATCAGGTTGTCTTTGTGGCCGACATAAAAATGATGTTCAGGCAGACGATTTTCCACCCTGATGACCGTCGCTTCCAGCTGATCCTTTGGAGAGAGTCTCCTCGCGATCCCATGGTCGTCTACGAGCTCAATACAAATACGTACGGGTTAAGGTCAAGCCCCTACTTGGCAATACGTTCTCTTTGGGAGCTCGCAGACCGCGAAGGCCTACGTTTCCCAAGAGCCTCCGCCATCTTAAAGGACGATATTTACGTCGATGACATTTGCTCGGGCGCCTCCACAGCGGACGAGGCGATCCTCCTGCGGGACGAATTGATAGGTATTTTGGCCTCCGCTGGTTATGAGTTGCGTAAATGGATTTCCAACTCACCAGCGCTTTTGGAAGGCTTGCCAGAGGATCATCAGCAAGATCCACATCTATTTGAGATTGTTGACAACCCCGCCATGATGGCTGTTCTCGGCGTTCAGTACAGACCAGTCCAAGACATCTTTACGTATAACGTAGACTTGAAACTGCCTTGTTCTTGGACTAAACGTCTCGTGTTGTCTACTGTCGCCAGAACCTTTGATCCGAACGGTTGGATTTGTCCTATCATATTTTGGGCAAAATGCTTCTTGCAGAAGCTTTGGACAGCAGGATTGACCTGGGACGAACCTCTGCACGGCACTCTTGTTGAGGAATGGACCTCTTTTGTATCCTCACTTCCTGCCGTCAACGAGATCTCCTTGCCTCGTCCCATCCTTCCTCCCGGGAAGTACAAGGCCACCCTTCACGGGTTTTGTGACGCCTCGGAACGTGGTCACGCCGCCGTGGTGTACTTGCACACAGTTAGTGCCTCAGGTCAGGTGAGGGTTTCCCTGATCATGGCAAAGAGCAAGGTGGCACCCCTTCGGACATCTCTGACCATTCCAAAATTGGAGCTCTCGGGAGCAGCCCTTCTTGTACGCTTGTTGAACCACGTGTCCAGTACTTTGGGTAAAAGCATTTGCATTAATGGGACCTACGCCTGGACAGACAGCCAAATTGTTCTTTGTTGGTTGAAGGCTTCTGTCTACACTTTGGAGGTATTTGTCGCTAATCGCGTTTCCCAAATCCAGAAATCCGAAGTCAAACTTGTTTGGAGACACGTGCCAGGTGAGCTCAACCCCGCTGATTGTGCCTCGCGCGGATGCTTGACGCCTAGTTTGATAGGTCATTCGCTGTGGTGGGGTCCGGAATGGTTGAGTCGACCAGAAATTGATTGGCCTCGAACGCCAGTTTTGAATACTTCTAATTTGCCGGGTCTACGAACACTCGCTCTTGAGAAGGTAGAATGCGCCTTCGACCCCGATTTCCTGTTGAATCGTTACAGCTCCCTTGACAAGTTGTTAGGTGTTACTGCTTGGATAAAGCGTTTTGTTTTTAATTTTAGGCACCCACAACAGAAACGTCTGACACCGTTTCTCTCACCACAGGAACGACAGGAGTCCCTTACCTTTTGGGTTCGTTCTGTGCAATTGGCGCATTTTGAAAAGGAGATTGCTATCCTTAAATCAGGGAGATCGAAATTGTCGGGAGCTGTCTCTAAATTGAACCCCTTTTTGGACGAAACGGGTCTCTTGCGCGTTGGAGGGCGTCTCAAGAATGCCAACCTCCCTTACGGAGCACGTCTCCCCCTTTTGTTACCTAAGGACGGTCATTTGGTACGCTTGTTGGTAACTGACCGTCACCTTAAAAATTCGCATGCTGGTTGTAATGCCCTGTTAGCCATTTTGCAACGCGAATTTTGAATTTTGTCTGCCCGAAGAATTATTCGGAGTGTAGTCTTTCGCTGCATCCCTTGCTATAAGCTCAAGGCTTCTACCATGCAGCCCTTGATGGGAGACTTACCGGCAGATCGCGTAACTGAGAGCAGGACGTTTGACGGTGTTGGCACGGACTTCGCAGGTCCCTTTTTGGTGAAAACGTCGACACTTCGAAACAGCAAGACTGTTAAGGCCTACTTGTGCGTTTTTGTTTGTCTCTCCACAAAGGCCGTACACTTAGAACTGGTCTCCTCGCTTACGACCGACGCGTTTGTAGCCACATTTGACAGATTTGTATCCCGCAGAGGGCTGCCTTCCTTGATCCATTCTGACTGCGGCACTAACTTCAAGGGCACTTATAATTATCTGAATGATGTTGTTAATTTTCTTGAAACCAACAAAGCTGATATAGGTGATAGGCTTGCCCGACGTGGGATAAATTGGTTGTTTTCCCCACCAAATTGTCCACACTGGGGTGGTATATTTGAGGCCGCCGTAAAATCGGCCAAAACACACTTGCGCAGGACAATCGGTGAATCTGTCCTTACATTTGAGGAACTCGCAACTGTGTTTTGTAAGATCGAGGCCGTTTTGAACTCTCGGCCGTTGTGCCCGATCTCCTAAGATCCGAATGATTTGGAGGCCCTTACGCCGGGCCATTTTTTGATTGGTCGCCCACTTGTCGCCTTGCCTGAGTACCCCTATATTGATACGAGACCTGGTCGTCTCTCGCGTTTTGAATTAGTACGCCAGATTACTCAGAGCTTTTGGAAACGTTGGAACTTGGAATATTTGCACATACTCCAGCAACGCGTTAAGTGGACCGACAAGACCGATCCACCCAAGATTGGTGACCTCGTTTTGATCAAGGAGGCTAACCTTCCGCCACTCAGATGGCGCAGGGGGCGCATCCTTCATTTGGTAACTGGGGCTGATGGAGTTCCCCGATTTGCTGAGGTCTTGGTGGACGGTTCGATTCTGAGGAGAGCGGTTGCAACATTGTCACGTCTACCAACCGATTAGCGGACCGGTAGGCCGGTCCGGGGCGGGTGGATGTTTGAAATAGAATTAGTTTTTATTATAAGTCAAATCGATTAGATCGATTGAGTAACATTTTGTTTAGTCTATTGAAAATTTCTGACAATGGTCACACTGAACTGTCACTTCGGTCTCTTCCCGCGTTGAAAAGTTACCACGTTGTCGACTCGTACTTAAAATAAAATATCGCCTTTTGAAAAGCACATCATTGTAGCTACGCGAATATTATTGTGAGCACACCTTTTTGCATTTCGTGTGAATTGATTAATTGAACTAAATAGAGTAAACCGCCTTGAATGCCGCCTGATCTAGTGCTGGCAACGGTAAATTGTGATAAAGGACATTGTGAACTATTCATTGACATTTGCAAGGAGAAATTGCGAATCCTGTGAACTTGCATCGTGCATTGAAGACGCTGCGTTAGAGTCTGGTAAAGTAAAGATAATTCACTTGCTAATATTGGCCAATTTTAGTCTTGTGTGTATCTAGCTTGCCTCCAGGACTCCACTTAAGAACATCACTAAGAGTTGGTAAGACATTTTATTAATATTAAGTGTAGTTAAGATTACTTGTATTCGCTGTGCAACACAGTACATTTGTGTCTGAGATTTGTTGTGGCTGACAAGGGCTGATGAATAGAGTCACGCTTCCACAAATCTGCTGCAATTAATCCCAGCTCCTCCCAGGCCAAATTCTAGACAAGATCTGTGCTTCATTGAAGCACAAATCTTATTGGTCACAATCACAGATCTACAATACAGTACAGTGCAGTTAGGAAGATATTTCGATATACCGCCGGCTCAGTGTTGTGGATTGTAAAATTACATTTGAGAAGGTAAAAGTACAGCACTACAATAACACTACGCTCAATACTTAACTAATTGCACGAATGGGAACACTCTGCGAGGAAGGACGAGAAACCATACAAAGAGGTGAAATTCTACGAATCGTGCAATAACTGAATTGAGCGATTGTACTCGTCATTAACAAGTTATATTGTGTCGAGAGCACAAGTGAATTGAGATAGATCAGAACAAAATAAACGATGAAATATAACAAATATTGTCGGTAAACACGGGTTTTCAATGGAAATGTTTTGAACAAGAACTAGTAACTCTTCTAGGTGGTATGAGTAAAAGTCAAGGTGAAGATTTTAAGGACACCGCGTCGTCAAGATAAAGTAAGTATACACCCGAAACATAACCGAACATTCATTATACCACGGACGTGAATATAATTGAGTTTGTTTGTTTCACGTCATTACTTTACTGGATATAGCAGAAGTATAAGCTTGGTGAAAGGGTTTGTACCTATAAGATATATAAAAATATACTACCTAAGATAGTTGAAATCTTTTAACAAAAGCTTCCGACATACCTTCGCCTGATTATAATCACAATGGTAATCTGTTTTTATTACAGAACCCACAAGTGATTAATAGCTAAATGTATAAAATGTTACGAGTACTTCACCAAAGTTCTCTTCTTCTTGCGACGATGTTTTGGTAAACTAAATCAGTTTACAAATTATTTTCTAACGAGAATCCCATTTAGAATCGGCACACGGAATCCTTAAGTTCTGTGGTTATGTAAATCTGAGTTATTTGCCCAGGGTTAGTAGCAGAAGACTTAACTTGGCGGGGTCGGCCGGATGTCAGAGGGCCGTTGTGGTCGCGTTTGCAGCTTATGTCACGACGCTAACCATGAAGTAAAAAATGTTGCACTTGCGTCTTCTTGAGATTCAGCGAATGTTCATCAAATTCCGTTGGACGATAAACATTTGACATGGGTAATAGGTCTATTATGAGCACTTCTGTTGTTGTGCCTTCGTGTTTCTTTGTTTTTAAATTGTCCTGACTTTAAGAACAGAACAAGGCTTACATTTTTGTAATTATATTTTTATTCATTTCACATGCATAGCGTTAGGTTCGCCTGCAATGATGGTTTATTATGTTGATTTGATGTGTGATGTTTTCTACATTTTAGTCTGACTGCGCTCTAAGGTGGACGTGTGACTCGTAAATAAATTTTATATTATTGTTTCGCGCGGTGCGAGCCGACGCTCGCAATTTTTATCACCATGAGTGATGAATTTGTGGTGAACGAGCTGCTGGCATTCCTGCAGCAGAAGCTGGATGTCATAGACGAAGTGTCGACTATCCTGATCTATGCAACGAACTTCAGTGAGGAGGACATTGCGGCTGCCAAGCTGCTTGTGTACAGGTCGCTAAACAAATGTGACCAGATGGTGTCCCGTAGGCGTGACGGGACAAAGAAAAGCCTACAAGACATTATCACGCTGCTCGAAGAGACTGATCCTGACGACGTGCCGACGTTTGTGGCGAGGGACTTAAACAAGTTACCTTCGATCACGTCGATGTTACAAGCCTTTTGAAGGACATAGTTTTTCTTAAGGCAAGTTTAGCGGATGTACAGAAGAAGTTGGAGACATCTCAAGATACCGTCATACTCTTGCGCACGGAGTTAGACGACTTACGTAAGGTTGTCGATTTAAGTGGGTCACCGGTGCGTAGTAACATCAACACGCGCTTAGGTGCATGCGTCAATACATCGGTCGCAAGCTTCGCGTCAGCAGTTCTGTCGCCGCGGAATATTGTGATTGCTGAGTGCGATACACAAGCACCCCGCAGCCTTGCCCCCGTCCCCGCGACTCTTCCGTGTATCGCCGCGCGACTTAAATCAATAAAGGCTCAGCAGGAAACTGCGAGCACCCTTGTAGCTACGAAGTCCAAGCGGGAAAAGGCGATAAACCAGCCTGACGTAGTAGATGATGATTTTGTGACGGTGCAGAGGAAGAAGCGTCGTCAGAAGACCGTCAAGAACTGCTGCGGCACGGCTCCTGTGGAGCCTGATGCAAGCCTGCGCGCTGACTATGACTTTCGAGGCTTTTTTTTTAACATTTACCCGTGTGTTGGAAGGTCGGGTATCACCGAAGCATTCCTCGCTACCCCCCGACGGGTATTGGCCCGCCAGATGGTCAGGCGGGACCCGAACAAACCCCCTTGGCGGCAGATGAAGGTGTTGGGCTCCAGCAAAAAAACCACCCAGTGGCCGCAGAGGATAGGGACGGCAACCTGACAACACCCCATTTGGTCGCGGGAGATAGGGTGCGCGGCAACGTAACACCGACACGCCTCTCCTCCCGCGACCGCGCCCGACTGCTAGGGACAGAAGAACTGTCCCTCGCACCCGCACCTTTGGGCGTATCCTGCGCAGGCCTCCGTCAAGCCCACGCGGAGCGTCCACTCCCAGGATCTCGCTGAGCTTCACCGTGGTTGACCCAACCACGGCTATTGAGCCCCCTCACCACGACAAGGTGGAGATCCCACGGGGGAGATGACTTTCAAGCCTAAGGTAACATATTATTTAGATCCGAAATAAAGCTGTGCATTTGGTAACCACTTAACCAGATAACTGATAAACATACTTCTATTTTCCGAATATATAGAATATATAGAATTCGAAACGTCGGCTAGTAATAAATTAAAAATATAGTTTCTAAATCATTAGTTTCAAATGTAATAACTTAGTGAAACCAATACATCGCGATAAAATCCGTAAACTGTAGTTTAATTTCAATGTGTAACATTCGCGTAAACCCAAGAAGATAATACTTCTATTTTCTATTAATACGTTTAAAAGTTAAATAAAAGACTGCCTTATTAGGAAAGGTTATTATACTGTTAATGATTATTTCAGTGATAAGGATAGATGGTCACTTAGGTACACTAGACAACTCATGATCTACTTATTATAGAATATACTTATTTAGAATTTACATAGATACTTAGCATTTTCAGTTTATCATTATATAACTTTTCTAGTTCTTTTAAATTATTCGTTTATTATCAGGTCATTCCATTTACTACATTTACATATTTTACATTGTTATTCCACAAATTTTATGAAAATGTTACTGTACTGTAAGATGATGATAACTCGTGATTATGAGCTCTGCCTTCCTTACGAAAAGTGCAATAACTAGATTATACCTGATTTCGAGAAAAACGCGGGAATGATTTAATTTTTGTTTTGTTTGTATCTCGGTCACTATACAAGGTATCGGATTGAAACTTTTACTACATGATGTTTAACAATGTAGAGAATATTATGTGGTTATTAATGTTTGTTACCGCATTTATTCCCGATATAAAAATCAATAAATAAAATAATTTTAAGTATTATTACTATGTAGAAATAATGTTTACTAGTCATAACCGCAATAAGAAACCTATTTATTGCACTAATGGTTAGGAAACCAACATGATGCATTTTTGAGTAGCATTTAATTTTTTTTTAACTGCTTCCTAACCAAATGTGCATTAGGTTTCTTGTTTATTGCGGTTTTCATTAGTAAGAGACAAGTTTAAAAGTTTTAACTTGTTACTATTAGAAAGACGGAGATGTTACACTTTTATGTCAAATACCTATGAATAAACAGAAGTTTAATATTAAAGTCAGGGTGTGCTTTCGCTCTACTGATCTGTCCGATCGTAGAGAAGAGGCATTCGGGTGTGCTCGAGCAAGCCGGTAGGCTTGCTCGAGCTGTCGCAATCACTACCAATATCCCTTCCGTGATTGCGGCATCCTTTGTTACCTTTGACATCCTTTCCAAACACCAACCTCCTTTAACACTCCCCTATCCTATCCTGTATTTCCCTTCCGTTCTTAATCCGAAGTAGAGGTGAAGAAGATGGCGCAATGGCTTTTAGGGGATTAAATATTACTCTACCCCAGGAGGGTACCGGTTCTCCCGGAGAATCCCTCTCTGAGCATTGTCGCTCAGACTGCCCCATCGTATCTTGGCAAAATTCCCAACGGCGACGCGCTTTGCCACACGTCACGTCTTGTCTCTCCGTCCAACAGAGGCAAAAAGAAGGCTAGGGAATGCCTGTTTGTAACGGTGAATGTTTGTGGAGGAGTGGATAGTAAGATCGATGAATTGTGTGATACGATGGATGTAAGGAAAATTGATATACTAGGAGTGAGTGAAACTAAGAAGAAAGGCTGCTCAACAACTACTCATGGCTGATACCATGCATACTGGTCGGGAGTTGTTGAGTCTGAAAGAGCTAGCCGAGGAGTTGGAATGATTCTGTCGGTTAGAATGAATGAGTGTGTGAAAGAATATGTCAACTCCAGGCTTCTTTGGATGCGACTAAAGCTTGGCTTACGGAAAGTTTTTGTTTTGTGTGTTTATGCTCCGGACATGTCCAAACCATTGAATGTCAGAGAGGAATTCTGGGACAAGGTTAGAGATGTGCTTGCTAGGTGTGAGAATAATGAAATTATGTTAGGCGACTTTAATGGCTGGGTAGGTGTGTCTCGTGATGGATATGAAAGGGTTCTGAGGCGATTTGGTGGCGAGAGAGTGAATGAAAATGGTGAGTGTTTGCTGGACATTTGTATGGAGAGAAAGCTTTTTGTGACAAACACTTTGTTTAGTCACAAGATGATTCATATGTATACATGGCAAAGGCAGACAGAAAGAAGTATGATAGATTTTGTTGTGGTAGATGAACGTTTAAAAGGAAAAATGAAAGATACTAGAGTGTACCGAGGCTTGAATGTGGGTACTGACCATTTTTTTATTGTTAGCCGTATAACAGGACTAACAACTAAATGGCGCCATCGTCCTCGCATACAATCAACTGCCATAGAAAGAGTGAAAGTTGAAAGATTGACAGAAGAGGATATACGCGATCAGTACAAAGAGGCATTGGAAGAAAGGTTTAAAGAATTGCTTGAGGAAGATGATTGCGAGATAGAAGAATTTTGGAAAGAGTTTAAGAATGGAGTAATAGGGACAGCTACACAAGTATGTGGCGTAAGCAAGAGGAAGCATGTTAAAAAGATTTGTAATGAATGGTGGGATCAGGAAGTAAGTGGTGTGGTCGCAGAAAAACGCAAAGCATGGATGGACTTGCTGGCCATAAGAGCCAACAAAAGGGTACAAGGTAGTGTGTCTGACAATGAGAGGATAGTGAAAGAAAAGTATGACAGGTTGAAATATAAAGTAAAAGAGACGGTAAGAAGAAAGAAAGAAGAATGTAAGGATAAATTTGATAGAAAGTTTTCTCAGCATTTTCGGGCCAATATAAAATTATTCTGGCACTTGGTTAGAACAGCCCGAGGCAAAGCAGGAGACTCGAAAGGTGGTGTGATGAGGGATGTAAATGGAAATATTATAAGAGAGCATGGGGAAGTTTTGGATCAGTGGAAGGTACATTTTGAGAATTTGTTTGAACGAGAAGAAAGTGACACTAGGAATATAGTAGCGAATGAGGCAGATAATTGTGAAAGCAAAAAAGGTAGTAAAGGTTTGCAATGAAAAGTATGAAAACGGGTAAAGCTGCGGGATATGACAGGATATCTGCTGAGATGCTCAAGGTAGGCGAAGGCGTCACCGCAAGCCTGCCGTACCTACTTTTCAATAAATGTTGGCGGTCTGGTCGTGTACCAGGGGACTGGAACAAGGCCATAATTGTGCCACTGTACAAGGGAAAAGGGTCACAGCAGGAATGCAAAAATTATCGCGGTATAAGCCTCCTGAGTGTTGTTGGCAAATTGTATGCAAAGATACTAATTGAAAGAGTGATCTCTGAAACGGACAGTAAAATTTGGGATGTGCAAGCGGGATTCAGAAAGGGAATGGGATGCACCGATCAAGTCTTTTCCTTAAGGTGCATTTCAGAAAAAAACCTTAAGTAAACACCAGAAGGTTTTCTGTGCCTTTATTGACCTGGAAAAGGCTGACGATCGAGTGGTGAGGGATGAACTTTGGTCAACACTTTCTGTGTATGGAGTGAACAGCAATCTGATACGGGCACTTGAATCCTTATATAGGGATTCAAGTGCCTGTGTCAGAGTAAACGGGGCCTACACGGACGGGTTTAACATTGATCGTGGTGTTAGACAGGGATGTGTAGCGTCTCCTTGGCTGTTCAATTTATTCATGGACAGTTGTTTGACCGATCTGAAAGGGTCTGAATGTGGATTAAGAATGGGTGAATCTGTGTTTAAGACCCTGCTATACGCTGATGATCAGGTTCTTTGCGTCGTCAGCGTCTGATTTACAGCGTATGGTCACCGTAATGAATGAGGCGTATAAAAAGAAGGGCATGAAAGTGAATGTAAGCAAGACTAGGGTTATGGTCATAGAGAGGGAAGACAGTATAACTGAATGTAACATAATGATAGGAGACGAAAAAGTGGAACAAGTGAATGAGTTTGTGTATTTAGGCTCTTTGTTTACGAGAGATGGAAAATGTGAGGGAGATGTTGAAAGGAGAGTGAAAGCAGGAAATAGTGTGAATGGCGCCTTATGGTCCATCATCAGTAGCGAAATTATCCCAAGTTAGGCTCGCCTTGCTGTACTGCAGGGAGTTTTGGCGCCAACACTGATGTATGGTAGCGAATCATGGGTCTGGCAGAAAAAGCATGAAAGTAGAATCAATCCTGTGGAGATGAGAGCTTTAAGGAGTATGTGCGGAGTAAGTATGATAGATAAATTGCGTAATAGTGTGATACGGGAAAAGTGTGGTCTAAAAGAAGATGTAGTGACAAAGATTGAAATAGGCATGTTGCGTTGGTTTGGATATTTGGAACGGATGGATGAAAGAAGAAATACGAAAGAAGTGTATCGTGCGAGAATTAATGGAAATGTCGGTAGGGGACGCCCTAGGTGGACGTATGCCGACCAAATAGGTGACGTACTAAAAAAGGGCCAAATTAAAAGTACCCATAACCGACGCACATGCATGATGAGGTTAATGAATGTCGAGGAAGCGAAAGAGGTATGTTTGAACCGAAGCATGTGGCGTTCCATAGTCTCTGCCTACCCCAATGGGAGACAGGCGTGACGATATAGATAGATAGATAGAAACAGAAGTTTTTAAAGCATTATTTTTCCTCTCACCTATTTAGTATGAAACTGTTTTCGGAAAAGCCAAGTCTACTCATCATATCTGCGTTCAGATGTGTTTTGAAAATAATATTAAACCTTTTTTATTTCAGACTAAAAAAAATACAATTACAATGGAAATTACTTCGCTATCTTACTTATTAATTCTGGTCTATTATTCAGCATTTAAAGTTCAACGGCTACTAATACTCGGTCAAGAAAGTACCGGGATAAGATCATTAATACACAAACTGTTTGTTATTCATCATAATTTATTTTATCACCTTCACAGTATGCTCCTTAAGAAACGATACACTTACGCCAACGAATAATCCGATCATCAAAACTTTTTAAAACGCTGTTTCCAGATTGAGTTCAGTTCTCGCCGCGAATTCTCCTTTACGTCTTCTACCGACTAAACACGGGTGCCACGAAGTTGAGTTTAGGAAAAAGACAGAAGTCAGCTGGGGCCATATCTGGTAAATGTGGAGGTTGCTCGATGGTATTTGTTGAATGTTTGGTCAAAAATTCGTTCAGAATGATGGCCCTGTGCAAAGGCGCATTGTCGTGGTGCAAAATCCAAGAATTTTCTTTCCACAAATCTGGCCTTTTTCGTCGAATATTCTCTCTCAAACGCCGCATAACGCTCAAATTATATTCCTTATTTACCGTTTGACCTTTCGGCAAGAATTCCAAGTGCACCACACCGTGATAGCCAAAGAAAAGACATTGGGGTTTTTTTCGGTTTCGGTTCAGTTGGAAGGCGCCACTCTGAAGCTTGTTGACTAGTTTGCATGTCAAACTCGTAAACCCACGTCTCGTCACCAGTAACGATGCGTTTCATGAATGTTAGGTCGAAATTGACTCGTTCTAGCATGCCCTCAGCGACTCTCATGCGATTGAGTTTTTGGAGAAAATCCAGGTCTTTTGGGACTAGCCGAACGGCAATATGTTTCATACCCAAATGATTAATTAAAATGATACGGATCGCCTCGTGAGATACAGAAAGTTTGGCGGCTATCTCTCTCAAAGTTGAATGACAATTTTGTTGTCTGTTGCCTTCACTTTTGCGATGTTAACTTCAGTTGCAGACTTTGATGGCCTACCAGAGCGAGGCAATCTCGACCGCTTTTGAACGCTACGTACCACTCATAAGTACGAGTTTTGATAAAGTCGATTCACCGTAAGCATTCTGTACCATTTTCATTGACTCCGAACACGAAATTCCATTGGTAATGCAAAATTTAAGTGCAAAACTCTTTTTTCGATGTTTTTGTCCATTATGAAATTTGCAATACACACTAGATATGATATAACTGCAACTGGAGAGCAAGGGGAGAACGGAACTAACAGCTTATCCGACCCAATTGTCAACCTCACCTGCACGCGCCTATGGCGGCGATGGCTAACCACCACCGTGGTGCTCCCTGCTAGAAACAGACGAGGCTCTGACGACTGAGCAATGGCGGTATAACCATATACCCGATTGGGCAACTGATCGGAAGAGGCAGTAACGGCCTTGAGGTCCAAATAACCTCAGAAATGCTTGGGGCAGAAGGCAACGGGAAACCACTGATACTATTTCCCAAGATAGTCATCATGGATAGTCACACAATGGATGCGAGTATGTCATGCAATCCGGCTGACGCCCGGCGCCGCCCTTCCGGGATGGGTGGTGTGAAATCTGCTACCGGCCATGCCTCAGTGACTCATCAGGCTACGCATGGAAATTCAGTTACTGGTGATAGTGGCACCTTTAATTCCTGACATCCAAATCGCATTGGGACATGGAACGTGCGTGGACTTAACCAACCGGGCAAACTGAAAATCGTGGAAGATGAAATGCAAAGGAAAGACATACAGCTTTTGGGACTAAGCGAGACACACTGGAGAGGTGAAGGTCACTTTTACTCGAAATCAGGAAATAAAGTGTTCTTTTCGGGAGCAGATAACGACAGCAGCAGAGGAGTGGCTTTTGTGGTACCACCAAAGATCGAGCCATGTGTCTTGGGATGTAAACCAGTCAATGACCGTATAATTACTATACGACTTAACACCAGACCATGCACTTTGAATGTCGTACAGGTTTATGCACCAACGGCCCAGTCTAGCGAGGAAGAGGCGGAAAATTTTTATGGCACACTGGTAAAAACTCTTAGAGACATTCCGAGAAGAGAAATTACTATCATTATAGGGGACTTTAATGCAAAAGTAGGCGACACTATAGGCGACGAACACCTACGTCGAGTAGTTGGAAAATATGGTATCGGTGAACGCAACGAACGAGGGGAACGTTTGCTACAATTCTGCAGCGAGGAAAGTTTTTGCCTCGCCAACACCTGTTTCTGCCATCATATTAGGCGACTATATACATGGACCTCTCCTGGCGATAGATACCAAAACCAGATAGATTACGTTTTGATAGGAACGCGATGGAGGTCTTCTATAATGAACGCTACTACGCTCCCTGGTGCTGACTGTGGCTCAGATCATCAACTTCTAGTTGCAATCATACGGATTCGTCTTAAGAAAATCATAAGACCCAAAACGAAATCCAGCCTACGTAACGTGGATTTGGCTGGTTACAGACAGGACTTCTGCCAACGTATTACAAGCATCACGTGCGAAGGATCAGCACACAATCGACGGAGTCTCTTAAAACAAGTGATTACCCAGTCTGCCAGTCTACATATTGTCAAGAGACAAGACATGAAGGACTACATAACACTTGCGACAAGCCACGTGATTCTGGAGCGACGAGAGCTGAAAGACAAAGGTATAAGTTCAGCTGCTGACCGGGAACGATACACGGAGCTCAGTCGCGAAGTCCAGAAAAGGTGCCGCCAGGATTACAATGCCTACCTTAACAACATGTGCATTGAGCTTGAACAACATAGCATACGAAGCGAAACCAGAGACCTGTTCCGCAAAGTGAGAGAGCTGTCTAGGGTGCAAAGCTCTAAAACGTGCGCCATTGAGGATGAAACGGGGAAACTCTTGACTGACACGTCACAGGTTCTAGAACGCTGCTGAACCGCTTTATTGTGCAGCATTATACGACACAGGACACCCAATAACAACTCGGGGAACGCAGTTAACACCAGACAAACCAGAGATTCTTCGTTCGGAAGTAGAAAGCGCTATTATAGCCCTCAAATATGGAAAGGCACCAGGCAAAGATGGCATCTCTGCCGAGCTGTTGAGGAACATGGGAGAGGCAGGAACAGACATAATGGTAGAAATATGTAATGATGTGTGGAGAACGGGAAAGTGGCCGACAGAGTGGACAGATTCAGTGTTCATTCCCTTACACAAAAAAGGTTCTACTAAGACTTGTGGCAACTATAGACATACATACATAGACTCACGCCTGTTTCCCGGAGGGGTAGGCAGAGACTACGGAGCGCCATTTGCAACGATCTTGACATATCTCTCTTGCTTCATTCACTCCCATCAGATTCCTCATGCATGCTCTTCTGTTCAGGGTGCTTCTAACCTTAACAATAACTTTCGTTTTACTTACATTTACTTTCATTCCTTTCCTCTCTAACGCACCATGCATGATTGTTACCATCTCCTGCAACTCCCCCGCTGAAGACGCAAGTATAACCTGATCATCAGCATAAAGGAGGCATTTGACAAGTAACTCATTCATCCTTAATCCACAGTCACTATTTTTCAAATCTTGCAAACAACTGTCCATGAAGAGGTTGAACAGCCACGGCGACGCTACACATCCCTGTCTAACACCTGTTTCGATGATAAACCAATCCGTGTATGACCCATTTATCCTCACACAAGCTCTAGAATCTTCATAAAGGGATTTCAGAGCTCGTATGAGGCTGCTGTTCACCCCATACATCGACAGTACCGACCACATTTCATTCCTCACCACTATAGAACCATCGCATTAATTTCCCATGCGAGTAAAATCCTCCTGCACATCATTAATAAGCGCCTGAACCACTTTCTCCGAAGCCAGATACCGGAAGAACAGGCCGGCTTCGTGAAGGGCAAAGAAACAAGCTTCTTAACATCCGCCAAGTTATTGAAAAGAGCAGAGAGTTCAACTGTCCAGTAGTCTTATGTTTCATAGATTACACAAAAGCTTTTGACTGCGTGCAATGGGATAAGTTGTGGAGTGTGTTAAGCGAGATGGGAGCTCCGGAGCATTTAATTGTCTTGATCCAACAATTATATGTTGAGAACCGCTCCTTTGTCAGAATCGGCACCGATTGTTCTAATGTGTTCGAAACCAAAATGGGAGTGCGACAGGGCTGCATCCTATCCCCGTCCCTGTTCAATATATACGGGGAGTACATCATCCGCAAAGTACTCGAAAACTGGGACAAGGGATTTCCGATAGGAGGAAAGCGGATATCGAACCTCAGATATGCCGATGACACGGTCCTTTTAGCGACGTCTATGGAAGACATGCAGGAGCTGTTTCAGAGACTCGAGACCGAGAGCAACTGCATGGGCCTCGCAGTAAACAGAAGCAAGACGAAGTTAATGGTAGTTGACCGTGCCGAAAAACTCCCCAGATCAACTAATATCATCCCCGGCGTTGACATCGTTGACCACTGTACATACTTGGGCACACTAGTCTACAACGATGGCAGCTGCGTACCGGAGATAAAGAGGCGTATTGGTATGGCTAAGGACGCGATGATCCGACTCAATGTCATCTGGAAGAAGAGGGGTATTACCAACACCACCAATACCCGTCTAATACGCGCTCTAGTATTCCCCATATTCTTGTATGGTGTGGAAACATGGACAATACGAGCCAGAGAACGGCAAAGGATTGATGCATTCGAGATGTGGTGCTGGAGACGCATGCTGAGGATACCCTGGACCGCCAAGCGCACCAATGCATCGATCCTTTCGCAGCTTCGTGTCCAAACACGTCTTTCCACCATCTGCCAGCAGCGCATATTGACATACTTTGGCCACATAATGAGGAGGGGTGAAGAGAGCCTTGAAAAGCTGATCGTTTTTGGGAACACGGAGGGTAAACGAGCCCGGGGAAGGTCCCCAACCAGATGGAGCGATCAAGTGAGGGGCTCATCATCAACCATGTTTTGCCCTTTGCCCGAGACGCCATGACCAGGCACCGGTGGAGGCAGATCATCGAAACCAGGTGCAAACCATCCACATCCGCCGATGACCACGATCCTCAGTCATGAGGGACCGACCACAGAGATGATATAACTAAAAACACTGTATTTAATATAACTAACAAATGCAACGCAAACTCCGAGCCAAAATGGAAAACAGTTGTGCCAATCTAACAACAACAAAAAAGAAAACAAAAAATTGAATTTGAAACCATAAACAAATAATCCATCCCCGATACTTTTTTGACTGAATGTATAGTGATAAAGTTATTTTAAGGTTGGTTTATTTTTCGCACGAAATATTTTTCTCCCCTTGTACCCCCTAACCTCCTGGTGCTTGTTATAATCGCAATAAATGGTGAATTTATTGCAATTGATATCGCGTAGGTATATTGTATTCATTTAATCTTCCTAGAAATAAATGCAATGTATATCTACATTCTAAATAAATTTTAGTATCCTTCCCATAATTATTAATAAGGTCCCTATTTTTTTTCGGAGGGTAGGGTTTCACCGAAGCATTCCTCGCTACCCCCCGACGGGTATTGGCCCGCCAGATGGAAACCCCCTTGGCAGCGGATGAAGGTGTTGGGCTCCGCCGCAAAAAACACCCAGCGGCCACAGAGGATAGGGAGGACGACAACGCAACACCGAATCTCCTCTTCCTCTGCGGCCCCACCACGATACAACGATGGTGCGCCCCCATTTGGTCGCGGGAGATAGGGCGCGCGGCAACGCAACACAGAAACGCCTCTCCTCCCGCGACCGCACCCGACTGTGAGGGACAGGCAGAATTTTCCCCTGCACCCGCACCTTGGGACGCATCCTACGCAGGCCTCACGCAAGCCCACGTGGAGCGTCCCCTCCCGGGATCCCGCCCGTGGGTGTTGTATCTGAAACCCACGGTTACTGAGCCTCCCCACCACGACAAGGTGGAGATCCCACGGGGGGTATTAATAAGGCCCCTTAAGATACACTATAATATACACTGCAATAACTCAAGCTTATTGTACTTATAACTAGTAAATGAGAATCACAAGTAACGAAATATGGTAATTGTAAATGCAGTAACTCTACTTATTGCAGAAAGAATTATTACATTATTTAATACCGTTAATAAGGATTCTTATCATATCTGTAATAACTCAAACATATTGCACTTATAACTAGTAAATGAATATTACTAATGACGAACTATGCTAATTATAAATATAGTAACTATACTTATTGCAGATATAGTTAGTGAAATTTCTTAATAGCGTAAGTAAGTTATTCCTATCTATTTCTAGTTATTTCGGTCTTGATATGTAAAACATAAAGCATCGACCTGCCTAGATATTGCAGTTAGGCTTAGTAATAAAACCGGCTGCTTACGTATCTATGAGATACGTAAAAAGTGTCTTAAAGAATATATAGATCTCGTTCTGCTAATTCCGAATATGTACTTATCTCAATTTGGTGCAAAACTCGAGTTATTGCACTTTTCGTAAGGACGGCAGAGCTGTAAACTAACGTTCTTGTAATTTTGTGTATATACCGTCACTTCTATAACATACATTTCCACTATAGTTCTGAACATGGTCACGAGTTGTCTAAATTATAAGACGTAAGTGGATGCTCCTGTTACACAATATTCACATTGAAAGGCTAACTAAAGCACTTAATTTAGTAACTGCATTAATTGCTTAAGTGTTATGTCTGTAACTAAATACTATTTACAAGTACTTGATGGCACGGGCTGTTTCCACAACTCCACGTCTTGGCGTGTATTTTGCGTGCGGGTGGGAATGGTGTCGTCATTCGAGCCACCCCAGCTCTTCGAGGAAGGCCAGCAGATTCTTGATGTGGCCCACTGCTTCCCTCAGGGTGCTGTATCTGGTCAGGTACTGCTCCCTGTACTGTGCGACCTCAGAGCAGTCGAGGAGCAGGTGGGCTGCCGTCTCGTCTGCTGCCATACAGGCTCTGCACAGTGGGCTGTCGGTGATACCTATAGTAAATAAGTTTTTATAAAAGAATCCGTGTCCTGTGTAAGCGGCCGTGACTGTCCGCAGTTGTTGTTTGGACAGCCGGAAGACGTGTTTGGCTATCTTACCGTCTGCTGCGGGAAGAGCCTCCTTGACCTGCCTACATGTTTCAATACCAATCCAGGACTGGTTGTGTTGGGTCCTGGTCCTATTTCTTACCAGGTTGCGATAGAAACCAGAAGGGAGGGGAATAATGGGCTCGGGTCCCACCACCTCTAAAGTGGCCCCTCTTCTGGCAAGTACGTCGGCTGCGTCATTCCCTTTTGAGCTACTGTGGCCCTTGATCCAATGCAGTGTTAATTTGTTTTGTTTACCTACCTCTGTTAGTTTCTGGTGGCATTCAAGTGTGAGTGCCGAGGTGATAGTATGGCTTTTGAGAGCTGAGAGGACAGCCTTACTATTTGAGAGGATCCTAATGGATCGTTCCCTTACCTCACGTGCCATGATTCCTGTGGCAGCTAGGATTATGCCAAAACATTCGGCCTGGTAGACCGTGTTGTAGGCTCCCAGCGGTGCTGCGATGTTGATGTTTAGGTCCTCGCAGAATACTTCTGAACCCGTACCTGTATCCATCTTAGACCCTTCTGTGAAGATCGTGAGCTCGTTGTGGTTAACTGCTCCTTCGTGTAGATCCTCGTACAGTTGGATTTTGTATTTCTTGTCGAACTCAAATTGTTTCGGTATTCGGTCGCCATTGGCTTGTGTAATAGGAACTTCTTTAAAGAGTGTATTTCAGTTGCTAGTGTGCGGTGTGTTGGTGTCTTTCCAGAGCTTCAGAGCTCTTAGCCGGACCGCCAACATCGTTGCTTCCTGTTGTATGAACAGGTGCAATGGAGGCAGATCCAGCAACACTTCGAGTGCCGCTGTAAGCGTGGTTTTCATGCAGCCCGTGGCCGCTAGGCATGCAAGTCTTGGAGCCTTTGAAGCTCGTTGGCGGCCATTATTAGATTGGTCCGAGGCCACCACACCACTGCGCCGTAGCTTACCATCGGACGTATTATTGTCTTATGGAGCCATAAAACAGTTTTGGGGATAGGCCCCAGCGTTTGCCTATCATCTTCTTGCACTGCCAGAAGACGATGCTGGCTTTATTGACCTTATTTTCTAAGTGACTGTTCCATGTCAATTTGCTGTCGAGAGTGACACCCAGGTACTTGACCTCGGTAGACAGCTTAGGCTCTGTATTGAATAACCTGGGCAGTTTGTAGAGACCCAGAGTGCGTTTGTGTGTGAACATGACTAGTTCAGTTTTGGTCGGGTTTACAGAGAGTTCGTACTCATTACTCCACTGTTCTACTATGCGTAGGGCTTGTTGGGTAAGGTCGTACACTGTACTAATTACCTTACCTGAAGTGAGAATGGTTAGATAATCTGCATAACCTATTGTGTAGAAATACCTCGCATTGAGTTTGTCTATGAGTTCATTGATGACTAAATTCCACAAAAGCGGGGAGAGAACACCTCCCTGGGGGCAAGCTTTAGTTATCAAGGCTGTCTGAGTGTCACCGTGCAGGCGTACTTCCCTTTTGCTGAGCATGTTTTGGATCCACTGTATGAGCATCTGATCCACACCATGCCTGGCTAGGGCATTGCTTATGCTGGAGAAGTTTATTTTGTCGCAGGCTCATTCTATGTCGATGAAGGTGCCCAGGCAGATGCTTTTTTGTTGTATAACAGCTTCTATCTGGTTCACGACCTGATGTAAGGCCGATTCCGTCGATTTCCCTGAGCTGTATGTATGTTGGTTGGCATGTAGGGGTAGGTGCTTAAGAGCCCCACTTCTTAGTTCCTTCTCGCAAAGCTTTAAGCATGAGGAATGAGTGATGAAACATGAATTTTATTGCCCGTTCTTTCTCGTGGTTCTACCTATTGCATTGCGAACGTGGCAGTATACGTAAATGTAGAATCATTAAGTTTTTAACTTAAATTTTGACGTTCATAAGCGTCACTTTGTGGCCTAGATGAATAAATGATTTTGACTTTGACTTTGAAGGAGGTCAGGCTTATTGGTCTAAAGGACTTTGCATTGGTATAGTCTGTTTTGCCTGGTTTTAGTATGAAGATTAGTTTAACTTCCCTCCATCTCTTCGGTACATATCTGAGGGCCAGGCTAGCCCTCATGATTGCCAGGACTCTTTTAAGGACAGGTTCACCTCCCCATTGTAATAACCCTGGGAAGATGCCGTCCAGTCCGGCTGCTTTGAAGGGATGGAAGCTATCGATGGCGCATCGGAGTTTTTCTTCTGAGACCACGGTGTTTGCGTGCCTCCACTCGTATTTGGTCGCCACTGTTGGTGTATCGTGCCACGTTATTACCGGGGTGAGGATGCAGCCTGGGAAGTGTGTTTCAAGTAGGACGCGTCTTGTCTCCTCCTCCGATGTGGTGTATGTGTTATCCGATTTACGGATAGTACCTGGTGCAACCGCTCGCTGGTTGCTGAGCAAGTAATTTCCTTACCCGGTTTGCTTGTTGGCAAGATTCAATGCTCCCACAGAATTTCCTCCATCCCATGGTGCGTCTGAATCTGAGGCATTTCCTATAGTCTGATTTGGCCGCTTTATAAGCCTCTCAATCTGCGTCTGCGCTTGTGTTCATTGCCTTATTTAAAGCCTTTCTTACCTTCTTGCGCTTGCGTTCAAGGTCAGCGCCCCACCAGGGTTGTTTACCCGGGGTTGAAGGCGGAGTGGTTTCCGGGCAAGCTGCATGGTAGCTGTCTAGCATCGACTGCGTCAGTGTGTATACCTGCTCGTCGATCTGTTCAGTGTCACCCAGTACCGTCGGCGTAGCAGTAAGGGTAAGTATATCTTTAAGTAGTAGGACATAATTTGATTTCTCAGTATTGTGTAGTTTCCTGCGGGGCTGTGTGGGATGTATATCGGCTTTCATGGAGAAGCTGATCCATCTATGGTCTGAACATGATGCCTCTTTTGAGTCGTGCCATTCCTTGATGCGTTCAGCCACTCCTTCTGTTGCGAGAGTTAAGTCGATAATTGTCTGACTACGTTTTGTGACGAAGGTGGGCTCCGTACCTGTGTTTAAAAAGGTAAGATTAGTGGTGAATAAGTATTCAACCAGTGACTTACCTCTGTTGTTGTTGCAGTCCATGCCCCAAATTTGGTGGTGGGTATTGGAGTCTGTTCCTACTCCTTCGGCAAGTTCTCTGTGCGTTTGCATGTTATTGCGACGCCCAGGGACGCCTTGGAGGCCTGTGCGTATGACTTACCTTGTATCCTGGAGGAGGCGAGGCGGGGCTTCTAGTGCTCCCCTCGAGGTGAGCTGGTCTCGTTGAGAGCACGTTTGGCCTCACCTTTATCCTTGTTTTCGGCAGTTTTACCTGCCATGTTTCCCGGTGGTGCTAGGGCTGGATGCCGTCCAGGGTGACCAGACCGCCGCTTGGCGGCAGGCGGCTTCCCCGTACTGCCTCCGGCCTTCGTGCACCCCCACTGCTGAGCGCGGGCTGCGCGCTGGTCACATTACTGAGACCTGCCACAGAGGCCTGCTCCGCTGTTTTTGTAGAGGCAGCACCGCTGGGGCGCGACGTGTCACGTCGCGCCCCAACGCCGCGAGCCTCGCTACGAGTGACGCACAGCAGTGGGCCGCTCCCTCGCCCCCCCCTCCTCGCCGGCCTTATAAATACCGGGGACACACGAGGCCTCGCCCCTTTTTGCTCCGGCCAACACCACCAAGCTGAGTACATCATCCGACGACCTGTGAAGTGCCAACGTCCACGCCCTGGATAATTGTCTAATCCGCTAATTTTAAGTGTCAGCTCATTTTGTATCGAATCGAATAACTAGAATTATAACGCGAGTTTAAACTTTCCTGGTGATATTTTTTTATTTATTTCCCGTAAGTCAACCTAATTATCTCTCTTTAATTGCTCGGCGAGTGATCGATCCCGGCTACCACGTGGAAATCAATCACTCGTGCGACATTGGCGCCCAATAGAATTTTTAATTATATTTTTAAAACGAAAGTTGGCACTTTACAGGTGAGTGAAATAATTTCTTTTTCTCTTGTATATTTTTCTCCTGTGTGTGCATATATTCTGGTGTGGTGAATTGCGTACAGGTACAGTTTCTATCTATTTTGGTTGGCCATAAGCAATTTAACTGTGTAAATAACATAACGGTGATTTAATTAACGTCGGTCTAAAATCACGTTCCACCGCGGGCAGCGTGTCGAGCCGCCAACCGGTTCTAACCGCTTAGCCGTTGAACTAACGAGCCTCGTGTTCGCGAAAAAATATTGTGATTCAACCTTTGAGTGACCTTTAAGAAATTTTTTAATCCTTTACCAATCATCACACCATTGTATAATTTAGTGTACTTCAGCTTTTTTTAGCACGGTATTCGATTTTCTGGCGATATTTAATTTTTTTTCTAGTGCCGGCATAAATACTTAGATTTTCTATTATTCTTTTGTAATAATGGCTTACATTATAAATTTCTCATTATTAACTAAAGCGGAATTAGAATATGAGACCACAATACGCGGCGTTTCAAAGCCTGACGATCCCCGCAAACAAATCGCTAAACTTTCAGTTAAAACTCCCTCAGAGGATATATTATCTTCACCCTTCCCTCCAGAGGAGGATGTGGCAGAAGTGGAAAAGTCGTTATTAAGATCAAATAAACACTTATCTATGTTGGAAGCAGACTATACTTCCGAGCTACAACAGAAGGTCGAAACCGTGCTACACCATTGTTTTCATCGACTGAATAGGGTGGATACCGGCAGTCTTGATATTAAAAAAATTGAGTCTGTGTGGAATAAATTTAATGACTTATATGCGAAATTACAATTAATCACGAGCCGTAATTCGCGGTCGGATTGCTCAGTGGCAGAGGGAAACACTTCCAATAATTACGACCGTAAGCTTTTTTCGGAATTAGGTAAATTCAAATTTAACGGTAAATCATGTGTAAGATCCTTTATTGAAAAAATTGATGAATTTATGTCCTGTAGATCTATTCCACACGACAAGATATTGTCTTTCGCTTTTGAAATATTTTCGGGTGACGCATTAGTTTGGTATCGTTCTGTTAAAAATAATGTAAAGACTTGGTTAGAACTTTGCGAACTTTTGAAACGAGATTTTAGTCCGCATAACTACGATTATCGGCTTATGACGGAGATTCGTCAGCGCTCACAGGGCGAAAACGAATCAATAACTATTTACGTGGCAAAAATGCACGGTCTGTTTTCGCGACTTAGTTCTCCTATCGCTGATTCAGAGAAGCTAGAAATTTTACTAAACAATATTAGACCTTGTTACACTAATTGTCTGCTCACTGCAAAGGTTGTTGATGTTGATAGTCTGGTCGAAGTTTGTCGTCTTTTCGAAAATTACCAAAGTCGCAGTAAGCAATTTTCTGAACCCCCCAAGGTTTCAAAGAATACTGTAGCACCTTCAAACAAAAATGTTTACAATCATAATCACTTCAATAAATATAACTCTGTCGCTGATACATCGAGATACAAGCCTGTACCACAAGTTAACGCCGTATCGAGTACTTCTAATATAAATACAATTTTTTGCGTGCGTTGTAGATGCAATTCGCACTCATTACGTAATTGCCGTCAACCACACTACGCTAATCTGTTTAAAGTGCGGTACAAAGGGTTTCAAGGTGTCAGACTGCCCCAATTGTAAATCTAAGTCGACCCCTACAGTTTCAAAAAACTAGTTAACAAGGATTGTGGAAAATTTAATTATACAACTAATTGTAATAAAACAGAGTGGAATAATTGGTTGGACTTTTTAAAAAAATTCTTTAGTAGCTATCATATATCCTCAATCCGTAATTCTAAAGTAGAATATTTACCTTACGTTACCCTAAAATTAAACGGAATACCTACCACTGGTCTTTTAGATTCTGGATCTTGCGTTACAATTTTAGGTAATAATTTGCATAACTTATTTTTGAAAGACGATGTTTTGGATAAATCGAAACCTTTAAGGTTAATAACAGCTGGCGGCGAACGATTTGAGTCTTTGGGATCAGTGTTTCTACCCTTTGAGTTTCAGGATAAATTGATTAACTTAGAAGTTCATGTTGTACCTGGGATTCAAAATTCCCTTATCCTTGGCATGGATTTTTGGCGAAGCTTTGGCCTATTTCCTAACAAATTAGAGTCTGTTTTGATTGTGAACAAGTCTGACGCTCAAGTAATGGAGTTGCAGGCAGTTCCCCCTACACATCTTGTTTCTTATGATCATCTTACAGTCGACCAGAGAGCTACCGCTGACAACATTATTTCTAAATTTACCGATATTTCATACGAGAAGCGGGGTCTCGGTTGCACAAATATTATTTCTCATTCAATTAATACAGGTGATTGCCCCCCTATTCGGCAAAGATTTTATCGCATGTCTCCCGATAAACAAAGAATTTTAATAAAGCATCTTGACGACATGCTCTCAGAGGATGTTGTTGAACGATCCGAAAGCCCGTGGTCAAACCAGGTCATTTTGACCCCTAAGAAGAATGGTGAACTGCGTTTCTGTTTGGACAGTCGTAAATTAAATTCCGTTACAAAAAAAGATGCTTATAGCTTGCCTTATATTTCGGAAATTTTAGATAATCTGAGAGATTCTAAATACTTGTCTAGTTTAGATTTGTCTAAATCTTTTTGGCAAACATTAATTAAAGAAGAGGACCGTTGCAAAACAGCCTTTTATATTCCTACGCGTGGCACATTTCAATTCAAAAGAATGCCCTTCGGTCTTACGAATGCGCCAGCTACTCAACAACGATTAGTTGATATTTTATTTTATGGTCCAGAATTTGAAAATAAGGTTTTCTGTTTTATCGATGACATAATCTGTATAACGTCCAGCTTCAACGAGCATATTACTCTTTTATTACGCATTCTTGATAAAATAAAAAGCGCTTATTTAACAATTAATCTCGAAAAATGTCAATTTTTTAGAGATAAACTAAAATATTTAGGCTATGTTGTCGACTCTAGTGGATTGCATCCCGATCCGGATAAAGTAAATTCAATGAAAAATTATCCCACTCCTTCTAATAGAAAAGAAGTACGTCGTTTTTTAGGCGCAGCCTCGTGGTACAGGCGTTTTATACCGAATTTTAGCTCTATTGCTGCACCCTTAAATAAGTTAACATCCCAAAGTAAAAACGCACCTCCATTCTGTTGGAAGACAGAGGCTAATGAGGCGTTTAATAACCTAAAGAATTGTTTGATTTTCTCCTCGGTGTTGGCTTGTCCTGACTACTCGCAACCGTTTGAAATACACTCAGATGCTAGCGATTTTGGACTTGGCGCGATCCTCTGTCAAAGGTTAAATGGTGAGGAAAGAGTCATAGCGTACTATAGCAAATCACTCACTAAGCAAGAAAAAAATTACAGTGCCACAGAGCGCGAGGCCCTGGCTGTTCTATCTGCTATAGAACACTGGCGTTGTTATATTGAAAATGGTAAAAAGTTTATTGTTTACACAGATCACGCTGCTTTGAAATGGTTCTTGACCTTAAATAACCCTACTGGCCGGTTAGCCAGATGGGGAGTACGCTTATCTTCCTACAATTTCGAAATACGTCATCGTCGGGGTTCCGATAACGTTTTACCTGATTTTCTGTCTCGCTCTTTACCCGTTTCTGCTATTGCTAATGACATAAATATAGATATTAATTCTAATCAGAATTTACCAGTTTCTACTAATGATCCTTGGTATTTAAATATCTATAAAGGCTGTTTAAGTTCTCCGACTTCCTTTGTTAACTATCAAGTAATAAACAATAAATTGTATTGTTTTAAAAAAACATTAAACCCTCTCACTAGAGAATTTCAATGGAAAGAGGTTATTCCGTCTGACCAAAGAATTGACATTCTAAGGGAGAATCATTCTTCGCCCACTGCTGGACATCTGGGTATTTTTAAGACATACAAACGTCTCGCACTTAATTACTTTTGGCCTGGTATGTACTCCGATGTTGTCAAGTTCGTCAGTTCATGTGAATCTTGTATCACCCATAAACACCAAAATCACCCAAATTTAGGTCTAATGGGAAAACCTAAATCATGTCAAAAGCCCTTTCAGACGATTAGTATTGATTTGATTGGTCCATTGCCTCCCAGCAGGAAACAAAACACTTTTATATTTGTGGTCAGTTGTTGTTTCTCTAAATATTGTTTACTTTTCCCTATTAAACGGGCAACTGCAGAAGTGATAACAAAAATTCTTGAGGAAAATGTATTTTTGGTGCATGGAATTCCATCTACTATTGTTTTGGATAAGGGTAAACAATTTACTAGCGCAACCTTTAAAAGTATGTTGTCAAAATATAAAATTCCAAATTTGCATTTTACACCGTTGTATACTCCCCACGTTAACTCAGTTGAACGTTACAACAAAACCATTATGACAGGTATTTCAACTTTCATAGAATCTGATCATCGAATCTGGGACACTCTAATCACTAAAGTTCAATTCGCCCTTAACTGCGCAGTTAGTGAGGTTACTGGTTATTCTCCTAATTTCCTTGTTTTTGGTAGGGAGGTCATAACATGTGGTTCTCAGTATATTGATAAGGAATTTAATGCCGATATAGTGCTTGAACCACGGGACGACTATGCCGAAACTTTAGGCTATTTATCTTCTATTTTCGAGAAGGTACATTCAGCTCTGTTGTCGGCCCACCAACGAAATTGTTCATCTTATAATCTTCGCCGTAAACAGGCAGAATTCAATGTCGGTGATATAGTTTGGCGCAGAATGTTTCTACTTAGTGACAAGGATAAATACTTTAGCAAGAAATTGGCGCCTAAATTTATTAAATGTAAGATTGCCTCAAAAAAATCACCTCTAGTATACAAACTTAACGACATGGCCGGAAAACCTTTAGGCGAATGGCACATCAAGGATTTAAAGTTGATTAATTACAAAGAATAATAAAAGTATAAAAACAACAATGTAAGACGCATATCTATACAAAGTTATAATTACCTACATAATTATTTGTGAAGGCCAACAATGGTTCTTTTGTTTTCGAGTCGAAGCTCACAAGATAATGCATTGTGTTGTGTTAATGATTTATGTAAACATGCTAACATAAAATGAATAAATGTTTCAGTTATAAATTGTAATAAAGTTTATTACATGTAATATTGTTACAAAGAATCTGTTGTTTATCTAACTATCAGTTATGGCTCAGTGGTTAAAAAGTTGTTGTCGGATCGGTCTGTGGTTCCATTCTCGCATGTGTATTTTCTTTCCGCAAATCTATTTGTTGAAATGCATCTTGATTGGCGTATTGTTTTTCGCCGTGCCTTGTTCTGAAGTTCTGTTGTTATTCTTAATTCTGTATAAATTCCATAATCAAATTGTTATTATAGGTACTTTATAAACGATCATGGTGATTAACCGTGCGTCGCGAGCTCGGAACAGTCGAATAGTACCTACCATTTAGATCGTACCTACCTAGTTGTCGTTATGACGCACGCGCGTTCACTCAGCGACGCGCCGATAAATAAATGCCTTACTAATGATTCACCATTGTTTACATTCAAAAGGTGTTTACTGGTCGTGTTGTAGTTATTAATTAGAGCAAAATATTTATTAATTTCTTTCCTTTGACATTGAGTGGTCCGATCGTGTCTGCGGCTTATATTATTTTTGTTCATCTTTACGAAAAATCTATTGTTATACCTAACTATATTCAAAAAGTTTACTTATCTAGTGGCAAAGGCCGAACCCAAGATTTATAAGTCGTAGGGCTAGATCAGGTTTCTTATATCTACAAATCATTATTACCTAATAATTACCCTAAACGCTTCTCCATAGATTGTTATCTTTAATATTAGGCTATTACACTGGCCTCGGCATTTACATGTAGGTATGTGTGATGAATTATGAATGATAAATGTTTATGTTCAAATTCAGACTGCCGTTGTACGCGTGAAGAATGCAAGCGTGGGTCATTATTATTTAGGTATCCTAATTAGCGTATAGGGTTGTCACTTGTTCAAGGTACTCATGCCCTTGTTTTGTCTAATTTCAGGGAGTATCTTCAGGGCTGCTACGCCCGTTGGGCTAGGGAATTTTCCTTAGGGAAAATCCCGGCCTAACGGGGGGGGGTGGTGACGTCACGTCGCGCCCCAGCGCCGCGAGCATCGCTACGAGTGACGCACAGCAGTGGGCCGCTCCCTCGCCCCCTCCTCCTCGCCGGCCTTATAAATACCGGGGACACACGAGGCCTCGCCCCTTTTTGCTCCGGCCAACACCACCAAGCTGAGTACATCATCCGAAGACCTGTGAAGTGCCAACGTCCACGCCCTGGATAATTGTCTCATCCGCTAATTTTAAGTGTCAGCTCATTTTGTATCGAATCGAATAACTAGAATTATAACGCGAGTTTAAACTTTCCTGGTGATATTTTTTATTTATTTCCCGTAAGTCAACCTAATTATCTCTCTTTAATTGCTCGGCGAGTGATCGATCCCGGCTACCACGTGGAAATCAATCACTCGTGCGACAACGTCCGGTATGACGTTTCCTGATGCGGGCTCCATGGAGGGTGGGAAGCCAGAGGGATGAAGTCTCAGTAAACTTGCATGGATACCGAAATTCCTATCACTACCCCAACTGCGAGGGTGGTAGCGAAAGCTGTTCCCGCCGCCACAACAAAAACCAAACAGATGGTTGACGCCGTGATCTCGGCTGCAGGTGTTAAACCATCCCCCAAGGACGAGACTTCAGCGCTGGCTAAGATTACCAGAGGGATATAGGAACGCGGGGCTTACGCGATCTGCCGGTAAGTCTCCCATCAAGGGCTGCATGGTAGAAGCCTTGAGCTTATAGCAAGGGATGCAGCGAAAGACTACACTCTGAATTATTCTTCGGGCAGACAAAATCCAAAACTCGCGTTGCAGAATGGCCAACAGAGCATTACAACCAGCATGCGAATTTTTAAGGTGACGGTCAGTTACCAACTAACGTACCAAATGACCGTCCTTGGGTAACAAAAGGACGTGCCCCGTAAGGGAGGTTGGCGTTCTTGAGACGCCCTCCAACGCGCAAGAGACCCGTATCGTCCAAAAAGAGGTTCAATTTAGATACAGCTCCCGACAATTTCGATTTACCTGACTTAAGGATAACAATCTCCTTCTCAAATTGTGCCAATTGCACAGAACGAACCCAAAAGGTGAGAGACTCCTGTCGTTCCTGTGGTGAGAGAAACGGTGTCAGTCATTTCTGTTGTGGGTGCCTAAGATTAAAAACAAAACGCTTTATGCAAGCAGTAACGTACCTAACAACTTGTCAAGGGAGCTGTAGCGATTTAACAAGAAATCGGGGTCGAAGGCGCATTCCGCCTTCTCAAGAGCGAGTGTTCGCAGACCCGGCAAATTGGAAGTATTCAAAACTGGCGTTCGAGGCCAATCAATTTCTGGTTGACTCAACCATTCTGGACCCCACCATAGCGAATGGCCTATCAAACTAGGCGTCAAACATCCGCGCGAGGCACAATCAGCGGGGTTGAGCTCACCTGGCACGTGTCTCCAAACAAATGTGACTTCAGTTTTTTGTATTTGGGAAACGTGATTAGCGACAAATACTTCCAAAGTGTGGACAGACGCCTTCAACCAACAAAATACAATGTGGCTGTCTGTACAGGCGTAGCTCCCATTAATACAAATTGTTTTACTCAAAGTGTTAGACACGTGATTCAACAATCGCATGAGTAGGGCTGCTCCCGAAAGCTCCAATTTCGGGATGATCAAAGATGTACGAAGAGGTGCAACTTTACTCTTTGCCATGATCAGGGAAACCCTCACCTGACCTGAGGCACTGACTGTGCGCAAGTACACCACGGCCGCGTGACCACGTTCCGAAGCATCACAAAACCCGTGTAGGGTTGCCTTGTACTTCCCGGGAGGAAGGATGGGACGAGGCAAGGAGATTTTACTGACGGCAGGAAGTGAGGATACAAAGGAGATCCATTCCTCAACACGAATACCACGTAGAGGTTCGTCCTAGGTCAATCCTGCTGTCCAAAGCTTCTGCATGAAGCATTTTGCCCAAAATATGACAGCACAAATCCAACCGTTTGGATCAAAGGTTCTGGTGACAGTAGACAACACGAAACGTTTAGTCCAAGAACAAGGCAATTTCAAGTCTACGTTATACGTAAAGATATCTTAGACTGGTCTGTACTAAACGCCAAGAACAGCCATCATTGCGAGGTTGTCAACAATCTCAAGTAAATGTGGATCTTGCTGATGATCCCCGGGTAAGCCTTCCAAAAGCGCTGGTGAGTTGGAGATCCATTTGCGCAACTCATAACCAGCGGTTCATAGGGTTCCCACCAAGAACTTAGGGTCCTAAGCCAACCTCACCTGCAAGTGGTCCACCTGCCGATCAACGGACTAGGCTCTGGCAAACAAAATGTCCCAATAAGCGCCAATAGGCTCGCCACCTATTACGTGGGATCAAAACACTCGCGAAAAGTGGGCGTTGAGTATGCCTCTGCCTACCCCTTCGGGGAAACAGGCGTGAGTCTATGTATGTATGTATGTATAACCAGCGGAGGCCAAGATACCTATGAATTCGTCCCGCAAGCGGAGCGCCTCGTCCGCTGTAGAGGCGCCCGAACAAATGTCATCCACGTAAATATCGTCCTTCAGGATGGCAGAGGCTCGTGGAAAACGTAAGCCTTTGCGGTCTGCGAGCTTCCAAAGAGAAAGTATTGCCAAGTAGGGGCTCGACCTTAGCCCATACGTATTGGTATTGAGCTCGTAGACGACCATGGGATCCCGAGGATTTTCTCTCCAAAGGATCAGCTGAAAATGACGATCATCTGGGTGGATAATCGTCTGCCTAAACATCATTTTTATATCAGCCACAAAGACAACCTGATGTCTTCGGAAGCCGGTGATGACGTCACAAAGGTCCTTGACCACCTTGGGACCAGAATGCAAGCATTGGTTCAAGGAAACGCCTGTGGATGTCTGCGCAGAACCATCAAACACCGTGCGTAGCTTTCCAGTTGATAGCTTTAATACCGCATGATGCGGGAGAAAGTAGTGCTCCACCGAACGTCAATCCAAATTTGACACGGACATGTGTCCTAATTGTTCATATTCTCTCATGAACTCGATATACTTTTGTCTGAGCTCCGGATCACGACCCACGCGACGCTCCATAGCCAACAACCTCTTTTCGGCTAAAGGTCGTGACTCACCAAGCGGAGGCTGAACAGACAGGAAGGGTAGCTTCGTAATAATCTGACCAGAACGGAGTCGACCAGTATTGTTCTGGAAGAACAGCTCGCACTCCTCATGTTCTAGATTTAAACGAGCAGCTTGAGGGGGCTCCACTACCTCCCAAAACCTCTGAACCGCATCAGAGAGAGCGGAGCCTACAGCCAACAAATTATCAACAAGTTCGGGTGGAGCAGGTTCCCTTGGTACAGGTCCCATCAAAGCAAATCCAAATATGGTTGGGATCGCAATCAAACCATTTGGCACCAAGACCCGTTTCCCACCAATCAAAATTCCACCGAGGACATCAGAGCCAATCAACAAATCGATTTGTCCCGGTGTGTCAAATTTGGGGTCTGCCAGTTCCAATCCCGCTGTCAAATTCACCACAGCAGCGGGTAGCTGTTTCTGTGGATGCATACCCAAAATATTCTTCAGCACAATACCCGAGGTTTTAATCCTCGGGTGTGAAGATTCAACAGGGGCAAACAAAATCTTAACTTGCCCTTCAACAGTAGATGCTACGTCACCTATTCCCCGTATACAATTCGGAAAAGAAACTACATTTAATTTAAAATGCCCTACCAAATAAGTGGAAACAATGCAACCCTGTGAACCTGTGCCCAATATAGCGCGGACAACAACAGAGGCCCCCGTGGGTCCCCAGACCCTAACAGCAACCGTTGGTAGGATAACGGTTTCAATGGGGGAGATTGGCGTTATAGGGCAGGAGTCAATGACCGCGCGATGACTCCATCCGCGCGCCATCTGTGGGGGGTCATAATGACGCACCCGCCCAAAACGAGGTGGGCGCGAGTCAAGGCGGGGACGCTCCGCCAAAGGAGGGGAATACCTGGGGCAGCAGTCATGGTGCTGATGACGTTGAGTGATCGCACATTCTGGTGCGCGAGAGAGAGGAGGCGTGCGCACACTACGGTTCTCCAAGCGGGGTGAGTGGCGATCAATTGAGCGAAGCGACTCTCGGCTATGCGCCGGTGAGCCTCGGCTGCCACCTTCAAAACACCCGCCCGTGCGCGGCGTCGGCTGGTTGGACAAGCGGCCTACCTGTCTGGCATTCATGCAGAGAATGTCCAAATGCTGTCCTCCACAATGAGGACAGGGACGAGAGTTTGGGCAGTCTCGCTGGTAGTGGGATCCCAAACATGACAAACAAAGGCGGCGGGCATTCGCGATGCGCCTACGAGAGGCGACATGAAAGTCCAAGAATGCCCTACAAATGGCCGTTCTGTGCCCCGTGACCTTGCTGTAAGAGCACTCTGCTGGGCTATGCGTGACTGCAAATCGAGGAGTGGTGTGAACGCGAGCCTGCTCTTTGACCTTGGACGGCTGCGACTTAGCCGGCGTATCACCACCGGAGTTGTCCAAGACCCGGTACTCGTCCTCCAAAAACTTTTCTAAGTCTGCAAAAGGGGGCAGATGTGTCGCACTATCCCCTCCAAAGCGCTGCTCAAACCACGACCTTAGTTGCCGACCTAAGGTCGTGGTTTGAGCTGCCTGCCGAGGCAGCTTTTTAAGCACTATATGTACCAACAAGTAGGACCATTGGTCCACGGGCAGATCCAAGCACTTAAGGGCGTTTATTGCCCCCAACAGCGGGTTCAAAAGTTGGGTGCGCAAACCAAAGACCCAGGTGAGCGTGGGCAAACTCAAAATCTGCTCAATATGGGTGTCTGCGAGGCCACGCTTGTAGTGATATCTGCGAGTGATCAGGTCCCGAGCCGTCTAATAGGCCTCGTCAGACACCGGCAGATGTTGCATGAGGCCTTTGGCCTCCCCATCCAAAACCGACATCATGTATGCCAATTTTTGTGCTGGCCGAAGGTCAGCCCTGGCGTCGACCAGGCTGTCGAACATGTTGGTAAACCCCAGGTAGCTTCCTAGGCAGCCATCAAAATGTGGGAGGTCTAGCGTAGGAAGCCGACTCAACAGTCCCGGTACTGGCCTAGGCTCCTGCTTCAAAACGAGTTTTCCGTCCCTCTCGGCCATCAACTGCCTTGCACAGTCAGAGACAGCATCATATATGTCCAGTATCTGGGCATTGTCCTCACTGACTCTGCTTCGCTGGTCCACCGTGAAGTCAACAACTGACACTTCGAGATAACAAGCGCTGAAGGCACAAAATTGCTGTTCCACGCTTGCCAGCCGATCATTAATCTGCTCACATCTTTGTAATAAGGCCTGCTGGCGATCAGGCCGATTCACCAGAGCACTGGCTGAGGCAAAACAGCGCAAATGTGATGAAATGGCACCCGCAGCCGAACGCAACTCCTTGATAGCTGACATAATAAATTCTCAAAAGAGCTCGGACAAGCGTTAAATTAAAACTTAACAAAACTTAAAATTTGTTCATTCTTTGAAACCAACAAGCTGGTAGAGCTTGTTGGTTTCAAAGAATTAACAAACCTGTATACTACAGCTGCAGGCAAACAACAGTTATGTACTGCCCAACAAAATTAAAAGTTTCAATATATTGAAACAAACACAAAAGTTATAACTTATAACAAATTAAAGGTTGAAACTTCAAATTAATTATTTGCAACAGACAGACCAACTGTGTTATGTATTACAACTGTAGGTAATCACAGATATGTGTTACGGTCACGCGTAGACGGTCTCCTCCTGCCTCGTTAGACGGTAGTAGGTACTGAGACCTTTGTAGGTACTTCCTCGGTCGGGATGGGCTGCCAGGCTGGCCACTTTATGCTAAAGCATGCAAGCCTAAGTTCAATATTATTTCCAATAATAGAAACATACTTTTTGTTTATTAAGTTGTCATGATTCCTTTAGTCAGTGGACTGCAATATCGAGGCCGGTGTACTGCCTTTGCAGTATAAGACGAAGTCTCGCCACACTTCAGGTTGCTGCAATTCGGACTACCATCCGTCAAAGGGTAAAGACTTTTAAGGAATAACCTCGTAATGAAAAGCCTAAACTCTGTAGTCACATGACTGAATAGTAAGGTGTTAAAAACAAATGTTGGTTTACCGAGCCATCCAATGACTTAAAAGGAAAGTAATCCGTAGTTTCTAGGTAAGCTAGCGCACCGTGATGATAAGCAATGCGGAGAACTACGTATATACATAGATCACTGTACTGATCTTTCAAAATTCGACTGACAGTTTTTAAATGTCATTCATTAGACTTCCTCTTTTTATGAACACTGGTAATAACTTTTATTTACAAAATATGATAATAGCATTTAACAATTCAGTATCTCATACACAGGACTAAAATTGGCCAATATTAGCTAGTGAATTATCTACTTAGCCTTATCAAACCTCCAAACGATGTCTTCAGGACACGTGGGCACGAGGTACGTTGACACACAATTTTTGCAAGATCAAGTTCAATTCAACTTTTGCCGGGCAAACCAAAGGCGGCAGTTACAAGTAATTACAAGACTTTTACACAATACTATTCGCAAATCTGGTTTTAAGCATGTGCTTTTCAAAAGGTGGTATTTTACGAGAGGACAAAACGTGTTAATTTTTCAATGCAAGAGCAAAGAGTGATGTTCAATATATATCACTAATTTATCAAGGGCTTACTAAACCGATGCCCGGGCAGATCAAATAGCGGCAATCCACAAGGCTTTTACCAAATTTACTTCAATTCTACAAATCACGCGACAAGCAAAATGGCGTGCACACAAGGAATTTTTCAAAGCCAGCGAAAAGAATGATGTGTCATCTCACAGTGTGACCAGAGTCAAAAAAATACAATAGACAAAAAAATTATGCTAACTCATATGCTCGATTTAACTTATCATAGACAATATTTCTATTTCAAACAGTTTTCCTTCACCGTTTAGCAAGCGATAATTAACAATTTAATACGCACATAACTCCGAAAAGTCATTGGTGCGCGCCGTGGATTCGAACTCGGACCTGGCGTGGCAGTCTGTCGGTGTCTCCACTGGGCTATCGCTGCTTTTATATCGGTTGCATTCAAGATTTTCAGCTTGGAGCCTATGGTTCGCTTACTAGTTAACCGGATATGACAAAACACCAGCTTAGGTATTAACTATAACTACAATAGCAACACCTTATCCACCTTATATTAAGAGTGAGTTCTCTTAATAGGCGCTCTGAGTCTTTAAGATCCTACAGTTAAACAACAGTTTAATGTCTTCATACGAACGTACCTACTGAAATGATATAATTTACACGTAAATAATCTTACACCGAAATAAAATGGATTTTAAGAGCTTTTCTGTCCTTGAGAGATACTGAATTGTTAAATGCTATTATCATATTTTGTAAATAAAAGTTATTACCAGTGTTCATAAAAAGAGGAAGTCTAATGAATGATATTTAAAAACTGTCAGTCGAATTTTGAAAGATCAGTACAGTGATCTATGTATATACGTAGTTCTCCGCATTGCTTATCATCACGGTGCGCTAGCTTACCTAGAAACTACGGATTACTTTCCTTTTAAGTCATTGGATGGCTCGGTAAACCAACATTTGTTTTTAACACCTTACTATTCAGTCATGTGACTACAGAGTTTAGGCTTTTCATTACGAGGTTATTCCTTAAAAGTCTTTACCCTTTGACGGATGGTAGTCCGAATTGCAGCAACCTGAAGTGTGGCGAGACTTCGTCTTATACTGCAAAGGCAGTACACCGGCCTCGATATTGCAGTCCACTGACTAAAGGAATCATGACAACTTAATAAACAAAAAGTATGTTTCTATTATTGGAAATAATATTGAACTTAGGCTTGCATGCTTTAGCATAAAGTGGCCAGCCTGGCAGCCCATCCCGACCGAGGAAGTACCTACAAAGGTCTCAGTACCTACTACCGTCTAACGAGGCAGGAGGAGACCGTCTACGCGTGTTTATAAAACTGTTTAAGCACCCAGGGAAGGCAGGAGTGTTGCCAACTCAATCATCATCGTTTTAATCACTCCGCTAAAATGTCTTCTAAAAAGTAATGCTTTTACTGACAAGTGCTTAGAACAGGCTATATTTAATTTGTTGTAAACCTTTTGTACACGTTTAACATGATAAATAGTCATGCGATATTTATAACTTTATTCAAAACTAATAATAGGGACACAGTAAAATCGTATCGCAACACAATTATGTTCTATACGATGTTCCTTTGTATCATGAAACACAGCGTATTTTGCTGCCAATTTCGGTGACTGTCCTCGCATTTCTGCGTTAATGATATTACCTATACAAAACATTAGCGTAATCTAGCTTATTTTATGAAAAGTACGATTTTTATGAAGAAATATAAAAGGCATAATTACAAGCTCTATCTGGACAGTGAATCAAAATTTTTACGTGTATATTTTATGTTTTATCAAAATTTAACGCGAACGAGTGGTAATAAAAGTTTTTTATGTAAAACGAATTTACGAGAGTGGCAGACATCTAAAATGGCGAGTGATGAGGCGATTGGCCGACAGCTTTATGAGTCAACATTTGCGTTAGACGCCATCTCTGCTTTGGTGTAAGTTGTGGTGCTATAATTTATAACTTGTTATGATATTTATTTTAAGTGACATTACAATTAAGGTTTTGCTGTCCTCTAGTATCAGTTAGGGGCTATGATAGACCAGTTTTAGACTACCACCTCCTTAGGCTCGGGTTTGGACCTACTTCGTACACTACTCTGTTTCTGTGAAGTTATTTATACAAACACCGCCCGCGAGTGTTTACTGGCTTTAAAGCCACTAAAGGACATCTTCACAAATTAATTTCTTTCATTGATTGTCCTTTCGTTGATATTGTTAAGTCAAAATCTCATGAATTCTTAAAACTCTCCTAGAAAACACAAATAATTGCTTCCGAAAATTTGAATTTAGGAGTACAGTAAAGCCATGGATATTTTTGCGTACAATGGTGAGCTCGGCGACGGCGGTAAATTCCATAGGTACCTAAACCTAATACATATTATATTAAATCTACAATTTTCTCATCCATTATCATTCTAATTCCTCTAAACCATACTTCACGTCCACGCCATTGTTCTTCGCTCATTAATTACGTACCAATTGAATTCACAGCATTTTACTCATACGTTTTATCGATAAAATGGCGGCCGGAGAGAATGCCGCCGTGTGCAATAAGTCGACAAAGTCCGAGTAACGATTGCAATGCGATTTCATATTAAAATAATCCGTTCCGTAATGGAATTTATTCTAGCTCCTTTTTGTAAAGATTTAATATTAATGGTATGTATGAATATATGTTAAGTACAGCTGCATACATATGTTTTATTAGACTTTTATTATAAAATGTAGCGGCTTATTAGACATCAAATGCAGGGGTAGAAGATATATTTACACTTTAAAGTAAGCAGGTTTTTCTTGCATTGGCTAGAGGCGATAATACGGCGGCTACATTTCTACTATACATAGGTGAGTATTTAGTGGCATGTTTTAATGACTGATTCCATATTGCATAACGTTTTGACTATGTTTGCGTTTAGTCACTTATCGAAATTACTGGTCATGTGTTGTGTACCATATCTACATTAAAATATTCATTGCGCATAGTTTTTAAAGATGCACCTATATCAGTTTTTTTGCCTTCAAAATATGGTCATTCGACATTGGACAAGCGCGATACACCTTGAGAGGAGATATTATGAAGGATTTTTTTAAATTACCTAGTCTACAGATTTTACTGCTTTGAATATCTTACTAAGACCGCGGTAAGTATAAAGAGATTAGATTGTGTTAAGACGATGTGAGATTTCACAATATTGAAGGCTTTGATTTATCAAAAAAAAAAAAAAAACATTCGTTGGTTTGACCTTACCAGAATAATAGCGTTTGGCGTGAGTATGATATAAAATGCAGATTTTGTATTGATCGTATCATTATTATCAATGCATAGCTGTATTTAAATTCAAAATATAGCACTGTAATAATTATTTCCTGTGGTCTTGAAATATTTATAACTTTTAATATTTTCACAAGGAGTACCTGCTTTAAACGTATTACTATTAATTAGTTCACTGCGAATAAGTACTGTATAGAAGGGGATTCTATTAAACATAATATAATAAACTGATATAAAAAGAAAAAGCCGCCTAATTCATCATCCACAATCATTCCATCCATTACGTTAATTTCTTCCAGATATTTTTCTTTAAATTTAATTAAATATACAACTCAGCAATACCTATTCAATCTTTACAAGGATTAAAGTTGATTCATACAATTAAGATTTTCTTTTGGAGTTTCAGTTGGAGTACTTTCAGAGTTATTTTTGCACTAATTTGCATAATAATTATCTCGAATTTGTATTGCTTTAGTTGCTGATCAATATTGTTTAACAGGTATTCCTCATATATAAGGATATAATAAAACTATAGACAACGATATTATATCTCCAAGAAAAAGCCATCAGTTTGATTTGAAATAAAAATACGATTTCGTTGCGAGTGGCTCTTATCGTCAATCTAATTTATAATTTTATTCTTCTTGCATTCCCAAAGAATGAAAAAATGAAACAATAATACATATTATAAGATAGGTATGTGTAATTGTGTACCAACCTTAAACATGTATATGAACTTACTAATAAACAATTTATTCACAGCCAATGACCACAACTTATAGTAACACATCGCAAATTCAGATTATTTAAAGCCGCCTCGTAGTTCCAAGTACATCGTCAGTCGGTCTATTGCATATACACTTGCCAAGAATAACAGAAGATACGAAACTTGGACGTGTACAAGTTTAGACTTTCTGAGGATTGAGAACAAGATACCTATGTTAAATGTTACGGTACCTTGTGATCTGTTTATTTTCCTGCCGTGACAAGGTATTTGTTCCGTTTTGAATAGCACTTGGCATGGTATACATGTATAATAAGCTGGTGAAGAGACTTTATTTAGAAACAAAATGTTTATCTTAGTAAGATTTGTTGGCATACCTGTTCAGGGTAGTTTTGTATTATTTTTGCTTTCAAGTTCTTGCACAAACATACAGGCTTGAATTGACTGTTAAATACACGATTTTTAAAATACATATTTAGTTCGGCACTACAAACACATACAATACATGTTGGGTGTGGCTTTTAAAATGTCGTTGTTTTTATGGAGTATCATACGCAACTCAGAGTGGCCATTAACATACAATTATTCAGGCAGCACTTAGAAATATTGCAGATGAACGTATTGCTAGTGATTGTTCCAGTTTTTCCATAAATCCATTCGGGGTATCGGCATAATTATAAGGCCCTATGACATTACAAAACAGTAAAGTGCTTAAAATAATACTTTCTGATTTACATTTAAAAGGCACTAAAATCCTTCATTATGAAACTTAAATAAGTAATATAATGTTTGTACCTATGTGTGAAACATTGTATATTAAAAGAAAATAAAAAGAGTTATTGTGAATACCTTTATTTATGTTGTGTTACATTTTGTCATAAATAGGATGCATTGTATCGAATACAATAGATACATCTAGGAAAAAGAAGTTAAAATACTCAATCGATTTTAAGTTTTTGTAAAATAAAAATAATGAAAGCAGAAATAGATATAAAAATATATAGATTGCAATATCATCAATTTAGAAAGTTGTGTTTCTATGTAAAAAAACTGTGTTTGTAAAGAAATGCGAATATGTTGGGTGTGGCTTTTAAAATGACGTTGTTTTTATGGAGTATCTATCATACGGAACTCAGAGTGGCCTTTTGTTCTGAATGTAGTAACTTTTTTATTCACAGTGGAGTGCCACTTCACTCCATTTAGAGTGCTAAATATTAAATATGAGTACACGTTTTTCCAGTACATAGTAGTAAGATTTACACACCCAGAAACTAGTAAAGTTTCTTAGACCAGTTCATAAATAATAATAAATAAAAATGTTTTTATTGAATCTCATAGTTTTGGTTACAGTATGAGGCTGTCCACAGTAAGTTATAAAAATACTTGTGTTGAGGCTACTTCTCTTCTTTTCCAGGATGCAAAACATGAGAAAAAAATAACATAAAAAGGAACATAATAACTAAGGTAGTTACAGTTGTAGTGTATTTTATGATTATGTTTTGTGTGTTATGTGTTAGTGTGTGTGCGTGTGTGTGTTTAATGAGTGTAATGTGTGTGCGCGTGTGTCTGTATATATTCCTATTTATCCCAGAATATATTGTGTATATTTATCCACAATTCATATACACAGGTACCTGCTATGAGACATACAAGCTGCTTCAAGTTTATTGATGTTGAATTTGTAGTGAGACACAAAAAAGTTATGTCGTGTCCATGTGCTGGCTGATCAAACACATACAAAAAACAAATTGCTTGGACCTGATATATTAATAATATTATGTAGGTATACATATTGCGAAAGTTTGAAAGTTTCGTTTTAAGCTACAACAGTATTTTAATAGAAAAAATTGGCCAAGTGCGAGTCGGACTCGCGCACGAAGGGTTCCATACCACCATCTATAAAACAAAATCATGTTTATTGTATGTATACATAAATGTTTTTTAAGCTTCTACAACTTTTTACTCGATCTTAATAAACCGATTAAGATCGAGTAAAAAATTGCTTAAAAATAACGTTTGTTGTATGGGACTTTAATATTTACTTTATTTATATTTTATTATTTATTTCGAAAGGTAATACACAACTATATATTCTGTGAAAATGTTAAGCGTCTATCTGTTACCGTTAGTAATATTGAGCAAAAAATACCAAAGAAAAATCATGTTTATTATTATACATATACGTTTTGTATGGGACTCCCCTTAATATTTTTATTTTTATTGTTTTTAGTATTTATTGTTATAGCGGCAACGGAAATATATAATTTCTGAAAATTTCAGCTTTCTAGCTATAACAGTTTATGGGATACAGCCTGGTGACAGCTAGACAGACAGACAGACAGACAGCGGAGGCTTAGTAATAGGGTCCCGTTTTTACCTTTTAGGTACGGAACCCTAAAAAGTAGGTAGAGATACAATATAATAGAAAATAATCCCAAAAAGTTGAAAAGTCATGTCGTACAAATGCGTGGATACGTTTGAGTCTACTATGTAATAAATGATTGTATTGTCATCGGTGATAATGATAACTGAGATAACTTTACGTAACTTACGTCACGTTTTACATTGACATACGCCAAACTGAAACAGCGTGTTATAAGGGTGGCCATACCAACTAAGTTCATCGAAGCACGCAAATCTTGCACTATTGATGGTGATACAAGCATCTAACGATACACAAGTTGAGCATCTAAATTAAACGTTGAGTAAAATATAATAGCGAAACTGAGTAAATACAGGGTGTGTGGTAGAACGTAGCTCCGGCAGTCAGGTTTCGTATTTAGCTAAGCATTTCATCCAACGGTATCAGGAACATATAGATCGTAGTATTGGCGTTGCTACAGTACTGCAAGTAAGTTGGTGTGCTCCGCTTTTGACCTTTATACCCTTTAAGACCTGTTTCGTAATATGTACGATCCGAATAGGAGCCGAACTCGTGAGAATACAGTTTTAAAAAGCACCCACCAAATTCGATAGAATCGGATCATGGATGTTGGAGGCAGAGCGTAACGCACATAAAAATAGTTCTATGATTATTTTGGACCGTACTTTGACGGATTTGGATGAAATTTGGTTTGGATTAAGTGCAAAACCGCTTTCAGTGTAGTACTACTTTGTTATTTAAGATAGAGATGCATGGTCCGGTGGAAATACCAACGAACTACCATGCAGAGGGTATTGGGTTCAAATAACGGTGCGTAGCGCTAATCTTTTGCAGTTATGCACGTATTAAATTGTTAAAATTTTTGCTTTCTCCGTGCCTCGGTGGGGATGTTAAGTAGTCATTGCGGGAAGCCACAGCCACAGATATTCTGCTACAGAGGCCCAATTCCCGTAATTAAATTTTTTTTAATACGACGTTTCGATCTAATGTCAGTGTCATACTTACGTCATAAATGGTATTCTGCTAAGTTGACTGATATTTGAATGTTATCACGACTAGATAGTAAATTGAACAGTGTGTTAAGATATGTGCCAACTACGAACTATAGACGATAATGATATTATGTAAGCAGAATACCAGGAGAATACCAATTGTGAGTTAATTCACATTATAATCTCTTTTCGTTCAAAAATAGTTTGATGTCAGATAAAATAGCAGAATTGCCTTCTGATCTAAGTTAAAATATAATCCCAAGAAAATGTTACATAAATACAAAATAAAACCGCTTACTAATATCGCTTGCGTACAAAGTACAAAAAATATATTAACATAAATATATTCTCTTAAACTTAACAATAATATATTCTCTTAAACGCTGTTCTAAACAAACGTCAACTGTCTAGAAATGTGCATTTATTTCTTACAAAGTGGCTTCAACGGTTGGTCCCAAGTGGTCTAAACCTCTAGTAGTCTTGTTCGTCGCGTGTGCGGGACGCCGAAAGAATTATTAATGTGAAACTAATATTGCTGCACCTGGATGCACTCGCCTTGCGAAGACATACACGATGGATGGTCAGGACTTTGCTTTTGAAATAATATTGTTTTGTACACCTTACATCTCCTTACGCACACTTATATCTCATTTACGTCCTAAGACAAGTCTACAATAGTCTATCCGATTGTGGAATATTAATAGGAAAAGTTTTCGAAACAAATGTCTGTTTATATTTGATTTGGTAGTAGCGCGGTGGCGTTTCGACAACTAATGAGAAGAGCTTACGGTAGTACGCCGAAAGTTATAGTAAATCTAAACGTCAGCCATGAAATTATTGGAATTCCAATTTGGTATTAATTTGAGTTCGGGAAATATAATAGTTAGGGTAATTTTTCACAAGTACTGTGGTCGTTGGCATAAGCATCTACTTAGTCATACACACCACATACATACTTATGCAGTTCGAGTCCAGAGTATTGATAGTTACCGATTATTTCAGTTATTTTTTACTCTTATAGCAGCTGAGCTATTCGCAATATTTGGCGTATAGAAAATAACAACAACTACATCCTTCTGATCAAATAAAGAATACGGCGACCAGCTCAAGTCTCGTATTTATTATCTTACTATCTCAGCATATTCGACTAACGAAAACTGAGTGAAGTAACAACCACTAGACTGAAGGTGTACCTTAGACCCCTCCAACTTTTTGATGCTGAGCTTCTGCAGGATAGTCCTTAACAACAAATTAATCTAATATTTTGCTTTACACGAGAATCGAATTCATGTTCCAAAGACGCCTATAACCACGGAACACCGCAGAAGCCAAAAGGATTAAATATAATATTCATGTAACAAAAGACGAAACGTATAAGTACATTCAATGATCGCTATTGAAAATACAATAGGGATCATTGAATGTACTTACATACATACTTCCTTAAGGAAATCCTCAAGGTAAATTCCATTTATTTGTATTAGGTAGAACACGCATAGTACGCACACATTTCTCGTTCATTTACTTGTAACGTTCTTCATCATCATCGTAATCGGAAGGACTTATAAACAGGTTCTATATGTACAAAATATAAACCCAATCGCTGTCTACTTTCCTAGCCATATTGTGAATTTGAATTCGAATATAAACTTCTGACTTCGCCTCTACAGCTTAAGAAGTTCGTAAAATGGAAATGAGAAAACATAATTTAAGTACAACCACAGATATACATATAACATTCAGGAAAAGTATAAGTATACTATTATTTCGTGTCTTCCGTCGCAGGAATATCCTAGAGTTCTCAAGGGAAAATAGATTTGGGTGGCTTAGATATGAAGTAGGAGGTCATTTATTTTTATTAATTTCATAGAATCAGATACAAAAGCTGAAGTTCGGCAGCTCAAATCCCAGGGATAATGTCTCAACGAACGATAATGTTAGCTGGCGATATGGAAATCCGATGGAAGTCAACTGAATTATGGTAATCCAGGATTTGTGGCCACTTTAATTATTTCTGCGCTGCACGGCCTCTGCATAAAATATTTTTATTTAATCCGGAATGCGCTAAGAGTTCTTAATTTATTGTTACCAGAGCGATGTTAATTAGTTTTTGACCTCAGGTACATGAAATGTTTTAATTTTTTAGCCAAACTCCCAAACCACTTTGTTAAGAGAACCAAAGGTTTCTTAGCTTTTCTTTTGGATTATCATAAAAACATTTGGAGTTGACTTAAGATTTTGAAGAGAATAGCTGGTGATGATATTGTGTAGGTAACTGTTATCTTCGCAGATAGGCTAAAAGTTAATATTTATAAAAAGAAATCAGTCGGCGCGTAGTGTCTTAGCTTGCTCTTCTGACGGTAGACACACTATAGGAACGGGTGAATTGTTGGGTCTCGTGCAATGATAACAAGTTCTTTACCATATGTACTTCCTTTAATTTTTGATTATATTATGATAATCTTTTTGCCCACCGGCGCGGCGGTGACTTAGAGGCTTTTGATTCTTTGACATTTATACATTAGTATGTCAGATTTTGTCATAAGACCAAATCTGACATTTCTTTTATTAATATTTAGTTTAGACCGTGACTATATATATGTTTAGACTGTGTTGGGTTGCAGACGTTTCGTTTCTGAGTGTCAAAAGATTGACACAGCAAGCATCTATCAATAATTTGGTAATCATATATTGGCTATGTACAAAATAAATCCACAAATACAATTCTTAGAACCAGGATTTCCCTTTACCTTACTTTTTTTTTTGTATAAAATTGCTGCATCGTTCCACTTAAAGCGGTACAATTTAAATTTATTAATAATATATTAATTTTATTATTTGGCGCGGCGCAAGCCGACGCTCGCAATTTTTATCACCATGAGTGACAAATTTGTGGCGAACGAGCTGCTGGCGTTCCTGCAGCAGAAGCTGGATGTCATGGACGAGGTGTCAGCTATCCAGATCTGTTCCAGCAACTTCAGCGAGGAGGACATAGCGGCTGCCAAGCTGCTTCTGTACAGGTCGCTAAACAAATGCGACCAGATGGTGTCCCGCAGACGTGACGGGACAAAGAAAAGTTTGCAGGATAGTATCACGCTGCTGAAAGAGACCGATCCTGACGACGTGCCGACGTTTGTGGCAAGGGACTTGAACAAGTTGCCTCCACTTTCGACCACGTCGATGTCACAAGCCTTTTGAAGGACATTGTGTTTCTGAAGGTTGTCAATTTAACTGGGTCACCGGCGCGTAGTAACGTCAACACGCGCCGAGGTGCATGCGTCGACACATCGGTCGCAAGTTTCGCGTCAGCAGTTTTGTCGCCGCGGAATGTTGTGACTGCTGAGTGCGCTACACAAGCGCCCCGCAGCCCTGCCCCCGACCCCGCGGCGCCTCCGTGTATCGCCGCGCGACCTAAGCAAATAAAGGCTCAGAAGGTCACTGCGGGCACCCCCGTTACTTCCACGCTGAAGTCCATGCCGGAGACGGCAAAGAACCGCGACGAGGACGCAGATGATGGTTTTATGACGGTGCAGAGGAGGAAGCGTCGTCAGAAAACCAACAAGAACTGCTGCGGTACGGCTCCTGTAGAGTCGGGTGCGAATCTGTGCGCCGCCGCACCGAACACACCCGTCTATGTCTCTCGCCTGCACTACACTGCTAAGGTGCAGGACATCGCAGAGTACGTGCGCCAAAAGACAAAATACACACTGAGAGTACAGCTGCTGGAGTCGCGTCGTAACGTCAATTTCAAGGCGTTTGTGGTGCGGGTCCTGACGTGCTTTCTGGATATTGTAATGAAGGAGGACTTTTGGCCGACTGGAGTGGTGTTCCGTCGCTTCCGCGGACATGTGCCACACGAACGCACAACAACAACGTGCATGTGAAGCAATATTAACATAGTTTATAAGTTTATTTATACTAACAACCACTGTATGTATGTTAGACTGTAAGGTATTTATCTATGCGTCTATGCCACGCGAAATAAAATGATTTATTATTATTATTATTTGTTTCTCTTTCTCGGGTATTGTTCTAATTTGTTAGAACAATACCCGGCCCTTTGGCAGGCGTACACGGAGACATAGGTCCAATGCGCAGAGGCCCTTTGAGAGTTTTAATCTAGAATGATATGGAACACCTACTGAGGCGCCTCCATCACCGCACTATTAAGTACAGTCACGGGTTAGCCCCAGCAGGTGAGGGCCTATTGCTACTTATATGGAAACTGGGTGTTTAATTGATAGGTTTAGATGAAAACTGTGGATGAATGCGCCGGCATTCATCCACAGGGCAGACGCCGGTCTGCCCTAAGTACTCTTATAGTACGTCGAAAAGGGGCAGACGGTGACTCGCCAGCTCACTAGATGGACCCTCTCTAAATAGCCGCCAAGGCAAACAAACTCTACTATAAAGGCAACAAGAGGGCAACACTGGTGTGAGCGGCTAGGGGTGTAGAGCGGTGCGGCACCGGTTTCGCCATCGCGGGTCTCGTGACCCGGAGCGGGTTTCCCCGTAATTACGCCCTTGACAATGACACTTCCACCGCCGAGCAAATAGCTCTTGCGACTTCCCTCTGGCCAGCCGACTAAGGCAAGCCAGAGTCGAGAGTCCTGCGGGCGCTGTTGGAAATCCACTCCGACCAGCCAGTAAAAGCAAGCCGGAGACGAGGCCCTGACCGACTCCCTGAAGTATTCGGGACCGCAGTGTCGCCACACACATTCAGCTCGCCACAAAGCTGCCCTGCGGTTTGTAAGCTTTCTTTCTATCCTGTAATATATATCACAAGACAAAGGTGATGTTTGAAAGCTGTTACTCTGCCCTCTGATATTGCGTTAGTCTCATGATGAGATAACGACTGCCCCAGAGGGGTTTATTATTATTATTTTCTTCATACATTTTTTGTTACTCGGCTGTTTGCCGGATTTTTAGAATAGTACGGGCCAAAGCCAAGTGCTATTCTAGGAAGAATGATAAGTCTATGTTTGTGTCTGCTCTTGATGTTGTGTTCTATTATGAGTGTTTGTTGGTCGTGTGGGTGAGGGAACTAATGTGGTTTCATTTTCGTTCTGCAGAAAGGAGATGTACCATTTGGCCATACATTATAGGCCTGGCAAGGACAAACACGAAACCATGTGTGTTTTGAAGATAAATGACTACTCTATTAGCCTGTATAATTTTTTAAAAAATAACTTTTGGTGGAAATAAGATACGAGATATTTGAAATGGAAATTATGCCACAACTAAATATACCTTAAAATTGAATTTTAACATAAATACAATACCTAGGAGTAAATAAAGGTATGTCTTTGTGTCATATAGAATAAAAACTACATAAAGAGAGGCCAATAATAATGAATTATTACCTGTGTACTAGGGAACCTCGTACTATACTCGTCCAAAAAAACTAACCACAATCACGAACACCGCTGCATATTCTGAGCATGGTTAGAAGGTAGTGATTATTATTATTGAACTTATATTCAAATACATTACAATTAAACCCGCACGAAAACACCAATAAATCAGAGCAAAACATTCATTCATCAACTACAGATAAGTATATTGAGGGTAGTAGCAACACGAATAACATAACAAATAAAAAATGTGTTGCAATGGTTTGAAAAAATATTTATACCATGGATTATAAAACAAAACGATGTTTACCAATTTATAATTATGGAATATATAATAAATTATAAATTTCTTGATTCATTTTACGAATATATTTATAAAGTAAATAAGAGATATTGTTTTCTAATATAATAATAAAAATATTATATCCTTAAAACAATTTCTGCCTACCATACTTCATTTTATTTATAATGCTGGCAACATAAGACATTCATCCGCTATTACCATAGCCTATTCAAAACAATAATCTTTAAAAACTAAAATCTTTCACCCAAGCTATCAAGAAACGAAAACGATGTATACATTTAAAAAAATATACGTTTAATTTCAACGATTCACAACTTTCTGGCTGCTACAGGCCGTATTTGGTATTTCTCCTTTTCGGACAATCCTGCAGGTATTTAATATAGCCGCTTTCTGAAGAATTTGGTATGTGTAGGGTGGTAAATCGAGTGTTTTTAGTGATTGGTGTAGCTGCTTAGGTATAACACCTGTTGTTGATAATACAATAGAAACTATTGCGACATTCTGAAGTTGCCACATGCGACTTATTTCAATTTTCAGGTCGGTATATTTGGAAAGTTTCTCGGCTATGGTGTTCTGTAGATTGTGAGTGTTTGGTACGGCTATGTCAATAATTTGGGCAGTCCTATTTATTTTATCTATTAAAGTGATGTCTGGTCTGTTGTAGTGTGTCGTTCTGTCTGTTAGAATAGCTCGGTCGTAGTATAATTTGTGAGTAGTGTTTTCGAGAACAGTTTCAGGTTGGTATTTGTAGTATGGCACTGGTGGTGTGGTGATCAATTTATATTTAATTGCCAGTTTTTGGTGGATTACATTAGCTATTTGATCATGTCTATGTTTATAATCTGTTTGGACTATTGCTTTACAAGCTCTTGTAATGTGCTGGATAGTCTCTGGGGAACTATTGCATCTTCTACATATGTCAGTTGGTATGGAAGCTTTCATTATGTGTTTCTGATAATTACGAGTTTCTATCACCTGATCCTGGATCGCCATCATGAACCCTTCTGTCTCAGGGAAGAGTTCACCACGCCTTAACCATTCGTTCGACGCTAACTTGTCGACGTTAGGTTGATTAAGGTCCTGCCTGTGTCTCCCGTGTAGTGACCTTTGGGTCCATTCAGCGATTTTTGTTTGTCGGTCTGTCTGTTTTTCAGTAGGTTGAGGAGTTTTATCAGCCATATTTAATGGGGTAAGTTTCTTATCACTAAATACTATTGCCTTGTGTAGATTTGAATTAGAAGCTTTAGCATTAAAATATGTTCTTAAAGTGGTTATCTGCTTGTTATGGAGATTTGTGATGTCTAATATGCCCCGTCCTCCTTCAGCTCGCGGTAGTGTCAGCCTTTGTACACAAGATCGTGGATGGTGTTTTCTATGTTTTGTCAGAGTGGTATTAACAATTCGTTGTAAATTTTTGAGGTCGGTTTTATTCCAATTTATAATGCCAAAAGAATATGTAAGAATGGGAATAGCGTAAGTATTAATAGCCTTTATAGTGTGTTTTGCGTATATTTGTGTGTTGAATATGGTTTTTAATCTATGTTTAAATTGCTTTATCAGTGTTGTTTTTATTTGTTTATCAAGAATCTGTTTAGCCTGTATATATCCTAAGTATTTATTTGTCCCGTTTTCATCTAATGAATCTATAGTTTCACTGGTCTGTAATTGATATGAGTGTATGTGATTTTTTCCTGCTCTTATTGAATTAATTTTGCATTTGTCAATACCAAACTCCATAGCTATATCATTTGAAAACTGTTCCGTGATGTTAGCCAACTCAACTAATTCGTCGAATGAGGATGCGTATAATTTAATATCATTCATATATAAAAGGTGGTTGATTTTACAGTTTTGATAAATGTTCTCTGATTCAAGTGTGGTATCCTCGTACTCAAGTTGGTACCCGGGCCTCAGGGCATTTAGTTTGTTAGAGAGAGGATTAAGTGCAAGGCAAAACCATAGGGGACTGAGTGAGTCTCCTTGGAATATACCTCGTTGGATTTTAAGAAGTTCAGTTTCAACCGTTCCTGTAGGTGTATATAGATGTAACCGTGTATTCCATTTTTTTATTATGTTACTTAAGAAGTTGATAATTTGCGGATGTATTTTATAAATGTGTAAGACTTGTAATAACCAAGAGTGTGGCACTGAATTGTACGCCCTTTTATAATCGATATACATAGTGTATAAATCTTTTCTTTTTCGTTGAACCTGTTTAAGTATTATAGAGTCTATTGTTAACTGTTCTTTGCATCCTTGACTGAATTTTCTGCATCCCTTTTGATCTTCTGTTAAAATGTTCTGTGTTTCTAAATGTTTGTAAATAATGTGTGTAATACAAGCCGTCATTATCTTATAAATTGTTTGCAAACATGTTATAGGTCTATATTTTGCTGGGTTAGATAAATCATTGGGGTCTTTTGGTAACATGTAGGTAATACCTTCTGTAATATAAGCTGGTATGGTTGAACGGTGTTTAATAAATTCATTAATATGATTAAAAAGGTGTGAGTGTGTGCGTCTAAACTTTTTGTACCAAAAATTGTGTATATGATCTGTTCCTGGTGCTTTCCAATTATGCAATCTATTTAGAACTTCTTGGAAAGTTTGTACCTCAACGTGGTCAAATTGCATTTGGTTAGTATTGATCTGTTTTGCCTCTTCATCTCCTATCCATCCTGCTTCTGTGTTATGACTGACTGGATTTTCCCAAATACCAGCCCAGAACTGCTGCAACTGTTCTGGAGTTGGGTTAGGGGAGTGTGTTGTATTATTTGGTGTTGTTTGGTTTGTTGTTGTATTTTTTAGGGTTCGATAAAATTGTTTTTCATTGTGTTTGAACTGGTAATTTTGTGTTTTACGTAGTGTGCATTTATTGTATCTACTTAATCTACTTTTAACAACTGTCAGTTTCTGTTTCAGGGTGTCTAAAAAGTGTGTGAGTTGTGTGTTTGGTTCTTCATGTGATGTATGTATTCTGTGCTGTTTTAATATTAAATCTACTTGTCTCGTAAGCTTCGTGCTTCTATGACCTCGAATAAAATGTGATAGTCTCCCTATTTTGGCTCTGAGGACTTCTATTTTATGTTCTAACCTCTTTTGCCATTTAGGTATGTATTTGGTTTTGTGTCTATTGCTATTTTCTGCAGGTGCCAGCGAGATTTTACTCCCGTTGACCTTAGCAGCTGTCCATGCAGCATAGTATATTAATGTTTGTAGCTGATTAAACTCTAAATCTGTGGTTAAATGTTCGCTTAGTATTGTGTTGTCTATGTAGGATATTATACTTGCTAGTTTTGTTGATGATTTTTGTTTTGGTATATAACTTCTGTCTGTAGGTTGCGTGTCTTTGTAGTAATGTAGTGTTTCGTTGAATATTCTATCTATTTCAGGGTTTCTTTCGCTATCTGTTTCTTGTGTAGTATCTTCTAAGTTAATGTTATTTATTAAACTTATTTCAGCTTCTATTTGAGTTTGCTGGCTTTGTGGTACTTCTATATTTTCTCTATCTAAATTGAATGTGTGTGTATTTATATATTGTTGTGTGTTATCGTTTACATTGGTGTGTGTTTGGTCCTCATTATTTCTAAACGTGTTTGATTGGATTAACTCGTTTTCGACTATTGTTTTCAGTTGCTGTAATCGTGTTTCTGATATAATATTGTTATTAACTATAACTCTTTTTTGATCGGATATACGCTGTTCGGATAAATGTGATAAATGAGGATTGAGTTCTACAAAACTATATTTCAAATTTTTACGCCAGGCTGTCGTATCTGTCTCCACTTTGGTAACTCTAAAATAACATAGCATTAGTGTTTCATTGAGAGTATTTGACCATTTCATCCTACGCTTAGGTTCTGATTGTGGATGTGTTTGTGTTTGAGTTTCAAGTGTGAGGTTATCTTGTGGTGTATGCTCTAGAATTTCACTCTTACTTCTTCCAGTATCTAAGCTATTTCTTACTTCGTGCCTAATTTTATCAAGAACATTGGAAGGCAATAATTTTTTGTTAACTATTGCTCTTCTTTGGTCTCCTATGCGTTGTCTCGAAACTATCATATTTGGGAATTTATCTGTGAACTGTTGGTGTAATGAAGCTAGATATGCATTAGTATCGGTTTCTAAATTGTTGTCGATGAGGTAGGTACGCCAAATGAATTCATTCATTTCCTGACTCCATTTTTTTCGCGTAGTTGAAGCCGTCGTGGGTGCCGGATCATTGGTCTGAGTGACCTCCGCCACAACATCTACTGACTTTAATGATAATGTGGGTGATGATCTAGATGAGCGTAATAAATATGTAGGTGGTGAAGATGGCAATGATGAAAACAATGACTTTGGTGAAGATGATGAGGATGAATTATCTTGTTGTGCTGCAACAGCCTGAGACTGGGCAGTTAGCTGCGATACGTCGCCCCCCCCAGAATACGAGGGGCAGCCCAGGTCAGAAGACCTGGGGCAGGATTCTCCTTCACGATTCGCTCCGGTACCCGCCTGGGGTAACACTCTATTTCGTAGTCGCATTGCATAAGGAGTTAAAAATATTATAAAAATTAAAAATATGTATAAGTTAAAATAGAAAGAGAGAGAGAGAGAGAAACTTGAAAGAGGAGGGTTATAAAATTTGAGAGTCTGAACTGAGTCAAAAACTGAAGATTGGGAGGGAAAAAATTTAGGTAGGAGGAAGGGATAGTTAGGGAAGTTGGGGCCGTTGGTTGGGAAGGGTTAAGCCGAGGTGTTATGACTATGTTTTTGTAAGTATCTCCTGTTTACCAACTGATACAGGGACGTCAAGTTCTTAGTGACTATTTTGATCGATCATGCCTTCCGCAAGCCCCCCCCACCACGTCAAGGTGGTCCCATGGGGGGGTTATTATTATTATTATTATTATAAGATGTAATAAATTGCTCGGTTCTCTGGACCGCACTGTACGCTACAAGTTTTAATTAATTCCGAGCCGCAGAGCCGACCAGACCAAAGCGATATTTTTACTCCTTTATTGTTTTCCGAGGGCAAGGTTGAACATCTTTATAGTATTATCTTCGACCTTGTCAAATATTTAGAGACTTTGAATCGGTAGGCCCTTAGTTGGTTTTTGGTTCTCGTAGTGCTGTTATTTAATTGTTGTCTTAGGAATCTGCGACATTTATGAATTTATTAACAGGAAGATCGCCATCTTTACAAATCAATATATGATATGAATAAACATTTCATAATAACTTATATAGGTTAGTATGGGTTCACATAGTTTGTTGAATTATGAGAACACATATATAGGTAAATTATTTATACAATACAAATCATTACTTTCTATGCACTTCACTTGAGTAAGAAGATATTCTGCTTCAAGGAAGTTGGTTTGCTAACAAATGCAATATATTGTAAAGCCCCTATTTCAATAATTCAAATTCAAAATCCTTTATTCATTTAGGTCACAATGTGACGCTTATGAACGTCAAAATAATAAATTTATAAAATAATTACTTATACTCAAATTTAAAACATTATTACTGTATGCTTCTACATTTACATTTACTGCCACGTTCGCAAAGCAATAGGTAGAACCATGAAAAAGAACGGGCAATAAAACTCACGGTCACTCTTTTTCATCGCCAGGTTTTGCATAATACACAATTTACATTTTGTAAGGTGCTGCAACTGTTACACCTTCTATATCACTTGTATATATTTACTGTACATAATAATACTCAAGCATAATAGTTTTGGTTAGCCTCCTCAGAATAGACATGGTGAAACAGGAGCATCCACTTACATTATATATACCTAATAATGCAGGCAATCCGCGAAAGTGATCAGAACCATGATGGAAATGATGCAGTTCAATATTAAAATCTAATACCAGCCCGCAAGACCGTCATCGACCAGTCATCGCAAGTAGCACCCGTTCACGAGTATGACGCATGTGCCAGCCATCATCCCTCTCGCCATATTAGAGGGACAGGGATGACCCAACACACGACGCCACCACAAGAAATGACATTTTAGTGAGCATGACGACAACGGTATACGAACCAGCAGTAAGAAACAATCTATTGGTATACTGACCATGACCGCCAATTACCTCCATTTTCAAGATCGTTATTATTAACATAAGTTAGTGGAACGCGTGAAGGAATGCAAATGTAGAGAGAATTTTGTGAAGGTGACAAGTGAACAATGATATGATCATGGATAAATAATGTTAAACTACATTCAACAAATCATAAAAATATCTAAATCCTGCAAAAATCATGTGTTCACGAGCTACCTCCACTTAACATGTAAATAAAATAATCGTGAGTTAAACAAGCCTAAGCCTATCCCCACGGTGTCTTATCATTAAAAAATTCTTTAAAAGTGTAATAACCCCTTTGTAAAAGAAAGTTCTTCATTGTCCGTTTGTATTTGTGCATGGGTAAATTCATTGTTTCAAGAGGCGACTTGTTGAAAAATCTAATACCGATCCCCGCAAATGAGTTCTGAACTTTATGTAGACGGTAGTTAGTTACCACCAGTATATGCTTATTCCTTGTATTCACTTTGAGCAAATCACTATTTTTGCGGTATAGAATTAAGTTTTTCTTAATGTACGTTAAGTTAGCATATATATATATATATATTGTGATGCAACTGTCAATATATCTACTTCTTTAAATTTATCACGTAAAGAATCTCTAGCACCTAACTTATAAATTGCACATATGGCCCTCTTTTGAATGATAAAAATAGTCTGTATATCAGCAGCTGTACCCCGTAACATTATATAAGTATTGTAACCTGTTTGTTGCACATTTTGCTCACCGATTATTATTAATGGAAACCGTAATTGTTACATTTATAATATCTCACAATTATTTTTATATCGCTTCTAACATAATAAGATCGCAAATTACTGACATTACCTGTTTTGCTTCATTGTTCAATCAATATAGAATAATTTTATTCTATCAATTACTAGAATCAAACATGGTACCTGATGTAGTTCGTAACAATAACCTTATTTATATTAATAATTCTGGCTTACGTATAAACTTGCTAATTGTATTAGTCTGGCTCCAAGTTTTGAAACATTTATGTGACGATTATCAGTGCTTACCTACATTTTATAATTATTTTTGTTTACTTTTCTGTAGGTCCATAGAATTCAATGTTAAATAATAGTTTATCTTTGTTTTACCAGAACTGTAGAGGAATCCACACTAAATTACACACACTATATAACAACATTCTTTCCCTGTCGTTTGACATAATCATACTATCTGAAACATGGCTTACACCAAATATATTGGACATCGAATTTATTGACGACCGTTACTTAGTGTTCAGAGCGGACCGAGACCGCATTGCTACAAACAAGCGCGAAGGGGGAGGCGTCCTGATAGCCGTGCGGCGTGAGCTGCGGCCCGCGAGAATATTGACACGTACTTCTCTCACCGGCATCGAGCATGTAATAATAAAGTTACCTGCGGCGCGTCGCAACCGACACCATATAATTAGCGCTAGCTATATACCGCCTCGTACGCACGATAATATATATCTGTCTCATTTGTCCGGTTTAGAAACTATTCTCACTGATCCTTGCACGGAATCATTTTATTTAGTGGGTGATTATAACCTGCCCGGAATTGAATGGCCTGATATAGGTAGTCACTTATTTACACAAGCGCAAAACGACGTGAGCCGGTTTTTAATTAATCTGATTTCCACTACGAATGCTACACAATATAACAACTTTAGAAATAGTTTAGGACGTATTTTGGACTTATTCATTAGTAATACCGAATGTAAAATTAAGTCAGACACTGCGCTAATCCAGCCGGATATTCACCATCCTCCATTATCTGTTTTGACCTCACTGGAGATGTATCTCCGGCATTCATTTTTTTATACATTGACGTTTCATAGCCGTGTACTGTAGTACACGGCTATGAAACGTCAATGTATAAAAAAATACAATTATTATAAAGCCAATTATCAAGAAATAATTGCAGAGCTAAATAGTGTGGATTGGACTGACCTATTTCTTCATCTCACCAGCAAACAAGCAGTTGATGTTTTCTACGATTATTTGTATGGTATTATTCGAACTCATGTCCCAGTCACGCGCTGTAGATCATCTGGATTCCCTGAGTGGTTTAGTGCGCCGCTAGTTAAAATTTTCAAGAAAAAGGAATGTGCTTGGGTAAGATGGAAGAAATTTCATAATCTTTCAGATTATGAAAAGTTTTCCATCTACCGAAAACATTTTAAACAATTATGTGAACAATGCTTCAATAGGTATATATTGTCTGTTGAAGATAGTATACCTCTAAATGTTAAGCACTTTTGGTCGTACGTTTCTAAGCGCAGAAAGGACAGCGGTCTTCCTAATCAAATGTATTATAAAAACACATCTTCGAACGATCCCAAAGCCATATGTTCATTATTTTCCACAGTTTTCAACTCTGTTTATGAACCTTCTACCTTCCACTCTCAGAATTGGTCACCCTCCAATGAACATGCTGAGATGTCTCCTTGTATTTCTGACATTTATCTCGACTACGATGTAATTTTAAAGTCACTGCTGTCATTGGATGTAACTAAAGGGCCTGGTCCGGATAGTCTACCACCTATATTTTTTAAACAAACGGCACAAAGCATCTGTATTCCGTTACACATTCTTTTCAACAAATGTCTCAGAGAAGGGGTGTTTCCAGGTATTTGGAAAAGGGCTTTCATAACACCCATTTATAAAAGTGGAGACAAATCCAACATTGAAAACTATCGACCCATATCTATTTTGTCCACCTTATCTAAGCTTTTTGAGAGTCTCGTCCACGGTTATCTATTTCCTCAGTTAAAACACCTCATTATTCCCGAACAACATGGATTTGTTCAATCTCGATCTACTACTACAAATTTGATGATCTTCACTCAATTTTTATTTGAAAACATGGATAAAAGTACTCAGGTTGATGCTGTGTACACTGACTTTCAGAAGGCTTTCGATAAGGTGGACCATAAACTGCTCTTGGACAAAATTGCCTTCAACGGCATTAGAGGCAATTTACTCAGATGGTTCACATCTTACATATTCCAGAGAACTCAAAAGGTTCTTGTCAATGGTCACGAGTCTGATTACGCAGTCGTCGAATCCGGTGTACCCCAGGGTTCAGTACTAGGCCCATTACTGTTTATTCTGTTTATAAATGATATGAAATCTTGTATAGTTAACTCTAAATTCCTCATGTACGCTGACGACATGAAAATCTATAAGGCCTGTACGAACATTCAGGAGTGTATTTTACTGCAACAGGATCTTTACAGGCTCTCACAATACTATATAGTTAATAAACTACACCTTAGTCTACCAAAATGTCACTATATATTATTTACAAAAAACAAGAATCCCATTAACTTTGCATACACACTAAATAACACACAGCTAAAAAAAAGCGAATGTACACGTGATCTAGGCATACTACTGAATTCTAAATTACACTTTGATATCCATGTCGACAACATTATCAGCAAAGCCTTTCAGATGTATGGTTTTGTCATGCGCTCCTGTATAGACTTTAAAAACCCTGTTACTTACCTTTTCTTATATAAAGCTTTAGTCCGTTCTCAGTTAGAGTATGTTGTACCTATCTGGAGCCCTTTTTACTCAAAATACAAGCAGAGGATAGAAATGGTCCAAAAAAAGTTTCTTCGCACTACCTATTATAAATGTTTTAATTCTAGGATTCCCTATGCAGATCTTTTAAAGCATTTTAAGCTCTTAAGCTTGGAGCACAGACGCACATTACTTATGATAATGATGCTGTATGGCATATGCAACAATAAGTATAATTGTACTGAATTATCGAACAGGCTCTGTTATGTAGTACCCAGGACTGTTATTCAGAGGGAGGTGCGCGTACCCCGATTATTCTACACGGAAAAGTGTAGACTAATGCCGGAGAGCGTGCGCCTCTTCGCCGTTTATTGACTACGTACAACTCACATTGCATGAATTTAGACATATTCGCTCTCACTCATTCTAAATTCAAAAAACATGCATTCGAATTTCTTGCTGATCAATAATGTACATACATCTTTCATAACTTAGATACAATATAATTTTCTTTTCTGCATTACACGTCCGTTATCTTCTCTAATTCAAGTGTAATTTCGTCGACAATGGTGTGGGTTATACGTTTTTAATATTTAGGTGCTAAATTATTTATAAAGACTGCAATGTATAACTGTTTTTTGTCCCAAATAAATGAAATAAAATAAAATTATTCCGTAAGACATTACGCTGTGAAAATAACTAAAGTAAACTAGTCTAGCAGTATCTATATCTGTGAATTCCCTAACTTTTCTAACTGCAAACGCTGCAGGACTAAGTTTTACTGTGAGACAGGATATTTGGGCGCCCCACTGAAGCTTACAATCTAAAGTTACACCTAAGAATACGGTTGATTCGACTAGTTGAATTGTTTCCTTATTTAAAATTATATTAGTAGGAACACTTTTGACATTAGGCAAAGAGAATTTAACACATTTGGTTTTGCTTGAGTTGAGTACCAAATTATTTGTCGAAAACCAATCTAATACTTGTGCAAGACTGTTATTGACGGTATCAAAGTTACTTAAATTACGATCAACTTTAAAAATTAGTGACGTATCGTCGGCAAACAAAACAATATCACATAAATTTTGTACAAAGAACGGCAAATCATTAATATATATTAAAAAAAAAAAGGACCGAGAATAGAGCCCTGTGGAACGCCCATACCTACTGGCAAACCTAGAGACCTACTCCCATTAAAATCTACATACTGAATTCTATCACGAAGGTAGCTGGCAACAAGATTGAGTGCGGTATCTCTAATACCATAAAGTTTCAATTTAAGTATAAGTGTATTATGTTCCCCATAGTCAAAGGCCTTTGATAGGTCACAAAAAATAACCAATGGTATCCTTCGAGTTTTCCCAAGCATTAAAAATATGCTTTAACAAAGTTACATCGGCATCAACGGTGGAGCGACCCTTAGTAAAGCCATACTGTTCACTGTGAAATAAATTACTTGTGTGAAAGTGGCTCTCTAGTTGATGCAAAATAATCTTTTCAAAAATTTTACTAATAGCAGGCAAGATAGAAATTGGCCGAAAAATACTAGGGTCGCTCTTTGATCCCTTTTTGAATAATGGTATTACTTTAGGCCTGCCCCACATTAGGCGTCAGCGTTCCTCGAGCGTACGCTCGGCGTCCATTCGGCGTGCGCCCGGCGTTCACTTTGAACTACAGAGTGGACGCCGAGCGCACGTTGCGCGCACGCTCGAGGAACGCTGACGTCTAATGTGGGGGAGGCCTTACTGTGTTTCATTAGATCAGGAAATACTCCTGTGTCTACGCATCTGTTGAATATTGCAGCTAAATATGGAGCTAAGCTAGAAATAATTTGTCGCACAAGTTTAACAGAAATGCCCCATAAGTCAACAGATTTTTTATTATTGAGCGTCTTGAATACCTTCAGTGTGTCATTGGTGTCAATATATTTAAAATTAAAAAGCACATCACACTCATTCACATTGCCCCTAACTAACATTTTTGCTTTGCTTGGACATGAATCTAGACAGCTGGTTGTGTTTACTGGTATGTTTATGAAGAATTTGTTAAATGTCTGAGCAACATCAGTTTTCCTAGTAATAATTTCACCATTAAATTTTAATTCATAATTGTTATCTACCAATTTAGCTCGACCAGTCTCATTGTTAATAATGCTCCAAGTAGTTTTAATTTTGTTCTTGGATTCTTTGATTTTATTGCATAAATATAAGGATTTGGCTAAAGCACATGTCCTCTTAAAAACCTTTGAATAATTTCTAACATATTGAATACATTCAGGAATAAAATTGTATTTCTTCATACCATATAGATCATACAACCTAGCTCTACTTTTGTATATACCTACTATTGCCCAGTCACAAAAATTTACTTTAATGCTCCTTGCAAACGTCTTCAGTTTAATTTTTTTTATTGTACTCATCATGTTAATGATGAAATTTTAAATAAGCATTTGTATAATTCATCAGGATCATCAACGGTTAAGTCAATACTGGCGATCTTGGCAGCAACATCATTACTAAAGTGTTTGAGGCGAGCAGAGGTCATTGGCCTACATGTAATTTCTTGTACTTTAAGGGTTGTATTAGTTGGAATTACAACCTTTTGCCCGCAGTGATCCGATGTCAAGTCAGTTAAAACAGCCTTACTTAAATAAAGACAATTGACAAAAACATTATCTAAGCATGTAGACGAATGTGAGGTTATTCTGGTTGGTTCAGAGAACAAAACATTTAAATTAAATGACCTAAATAAGCTAACTAACCTAGTACAAATTGGTGACTTTTCTAACAAATTGACATTAAAATCACCACATACGATTATAGACTTCCTACTAGAAATTATGTATTTTAAGACATCCTCTATAATGCTTTCAAACTGAGTAAAGTCGCTTTGTGGTGGTCGATACACACACACTATAATATGTTGTTCAAGCTCAACACAAGAAATCTCAGCAGTGCACTCGATAGAAAGTTTAGCTATATCCTTACGTTCTTCACATTTCAAACTATTACATACATATATTAGAGAGCCACCACGAATAGCCTTCTTTCTTACGAATGCACTTATAACTTAGTAATGTTGATTGTTAAATAGGTATTAATTGGTCAATTGGAGTCAAGTGCACAAAATCCTCCACGAACATTTAGCGGTCAGGAAGCTTTGCGCCCGGTGGATACCTCATAATTTGACTAAGGCTCAAAAACTCCATCGTGTGGATTGGTGCCGTAAAATGATTGAAAGATTTAACGGAGGTGACTCAAATGCTGTGTTCGACATACTAACAGGTGACGAAAGCTGGATTTACTGTTATGATCCTGAAACCAAAAGACAATCTGCTCAGTGGGTGTTTCCTTTCGAGGAGTTGCCAACTAAAGTGAAGAGAGATCGAAGTGCGGGAAAAAAAATGGTGGCCTCGTTCTTTGGAAGGATAGGTCATTTCGCAACAATTGTGTTAGAGGATCAAAAAACAGTTTCTGCAGAATGGTACACTACCAATTGTTTGCCACTTGTCTTGGAAAAAGTTCGAGAGAAACGACCTCGCAGTAGGATCCTCCTTCACCACGACAACGCCTCGTCGCACACCGCCAAGCGAACGATCGACTATTTGGCGACATCAAACGTTGAATTACTGGGTCACCCGCCGTATAGCCCCGACCTCGCGCCTTGTGATTTTTATTTATTTCCAAAAATTAAAGAAAAACTTAAAGGAAAGCGGTTTATGAATGCTGAAGAAGCGGTGGCTGCGTATCGCGATGCCATTGAAGAGACCCCTAAGGTCGAGTGGGCAAAGGGCTTTTCCCAGTGGTTCCATCGCATGCAGCGGTGTATTGCCGTCAATGGAAAATATTTTGAAAAGATATAATAAAACTAATAACTGGCTAATGTAATCAGTTTTTGATTTTCTAAGAACTTTCAGTTTGACCCTCGTACTCCTGTCAGTATATAAATTAAATGCTAATAATTTAGCAAATTGTCGCCTATGTACATAAGAAAGATACATAGTATCTTTTGTTAAAAAGAAATTACTAATAAAAATATTAGTGGCAAAAATAAAATACTGTCACTATGACATGTCCTATTGTACAATAATAAATTTAATTTGCCTATCTGCCTGTTTTGGTCATCTGTGAGAGCATATGAATAAGGCAATGCACAAATAATAAAGCTACATCCTATTTTTGTGCTAACATCTATCATTAAGTCTGTTAATTCTATGAGACTGTTTTTGGAGACTAATGAGCTGTCAGTGCTGTCACCATACAATATGATGACAGTAGTTTGTGCATTCAAGTCAGCATTCTTAATCTTATCAACTAGGGTACAAGACTTGAGCTCCAGGTGAACAAAAGTTCTGTGCTGGTCGCTCAGTGTAATGATCAATTAAGCTCCATAAACCCACTCCCAGTTGGTCTGAAAAAATTATTACATTCTTACTGTCAGTCTTTACTGGATGCAGTTTGTTTTGTGTATTATACTGACATCCACGTGCATTCAATTCTATTGATTCAGCAGGTGTAGTCGCACACTTAGTTGTACAACTGGAACAGTAATTATTAGAGTTGGATAATGAGATAAGTTGTTTTAAATTTTCTCGACCAACTCTTGAAATTTCTTCATATTTTAAGATGTATTCATGAGTCTCATTCTGGTGTTCCATTATAGTTCTAGTGAGTTGAGCTTGTAGATTTGATATTTGTGCTTGCAACTCACTTGTGTGTTGTCCATATAACAACCTAACAGAAACTAATTCTTCATTTGTTTCCTCAAGCTTTAATAAAAGAGACTCACACTCTTTATTTAATTTACAGTTATCCTGTGCATACTGACTCAATTTGGTAGACCACTTAGGACCAGATCTAAGTTTCTCAATTAATTTATTTAACTTAAACAATTTTCTAAATTTATTCTTACTAAGACATTTTTTGAAACAGTTACATTTAAGAGCATTTAGCACATTAATTTTGTCACCCAGTAGCTCAGAGAATAAGTTGTGAGTAGCAGTACTGTTAAAGGCCGCAATTGTGTCTTCTAGAGTTGAAATTCTGCCATAACCCTCATTGAGACTTGCTTCTAACTCCGCATTGCAGCTAAGTTGTCTTGAGTAAATTTTGTCGCAGCTGCTGAAACACCTAACTTCTTCTCGTAGTCTGTCCCGTTGATCCAAGACATCCATATGCTCTATATGCAGCTCCGTGAGTTGTGTCTTCAGCTCAGATATACGGTCATTCACAATTTTAATTTCTTCTTCACAGTCAATGCGTTCCCTTAATAGTTGACTGTTGTCATCCTTGTACTTCTTTAACTCGAGCAGAGTTATTCTTAATTTATTTTCCGCCTCCTTGGCCGTTGCCTTCCGAGTCATCATATGGGTAGACATTGCCAAGGATTACAAATTACCTAAAAAATAAGAAAACAGCTGAGCAAAGTCAAAGAAGAGAAGAGATGTGATGGGGTTTGAGTATTATTGTATAGACAGAATAAATAAGAAAAGTTACAAAAGAAAAGAGGGGTATATGAATAAAAAATATATTAAATTAATTAATTGTAGAAACTAAGAAATTGAGAACAATTTAGGTAATTTGAATACTTTAGAGTAATTATCTAATATTTTTACAAGGTTTCTATTGAAATATCTCAGCTGATGAACTTAATCAACTTATTAATAAAATGTAAGTAGGTATACAAGTTACAGGTTTAAACCAATAATAGCTAATACAGAAAAGTACACAAATATATGAAGTACAGACAAGAATAAACAGTGTAGTAATTGTGAAGTGTATCTGTAGATTGTGTTTGTCTGGGGCTGTTGTTTAGTCCTCGATTTTGCTTCCACATATAGTCAAGCAAAAGGAGACAGAACTGAGCCAGATGTGTGTTGGACGTAGCTCACACGGGGGTGAGCCGAGTAATTCGGTGTTGTGGAGTGTTGGATAAGTTTTAATAAGTATTATACTCCCCGGGTTTAAGTCGTAGTAGATGTAAATTCAAATCCGTCCGTTGACACCAAGTCTCCGTTCTGTTCGCTCGAACTTTGGCCGTGTAGTTATTATACTTTTTACAAACACAATTTTAACAATAACTTCTTGTCACTATTTTATCAATATATACTAACTTATATGTTAAATAATCAATTAAAATTATATTAAAACTTTTTTAATTACGGAGCTAAAATTATTGACGTCTGGCGGTTACAGTTGCCAGAGCAAAAAATAAACCGGTCAAGTGCGAGTCGGACTCGCGCACCGAGGATTCCGTACAAACCTGTAGGTATTTAAAATTATAAAAAATATGTGACGTAACTAAAAGTTTTGGTTTTTCAAAACGTTTCCTATGTGCTATAAAACGTTGCTTTATGCCAGATTTCAAGATTCCAGATCGACTGGAAATACCCGTGAGTTTTGACTTCATCATTTGATATGCATTTCAATTTTATACCCCTACGGGTTCATGAAGAAAGGGGTAGCCTTTAAAATTATTTAAAATATTTTAATTATATGATGTAACTAGAAATTTATGGTTTCCGCAATTTTTCCTTTATCTGTGCTATAACGGCCCTGTCACGACCTACAGCGACGGGCGGCAGCGGCGAGCGTTTTCGATGTACATAGCGCGCGTTACTCCATTGCGCGGCCGCGCGCCGCGAGAATAAACGCGCCATGCACATCGCCCCTGCCGCGCCGCTCGCCGCTTAGACCGATCTCGTGAACAGGCCCTAAGAGTTTACTTCGTACCAAATTTCAAGATTCTGAGTTCACGGGAAGTACCCTGTAGGTTTTGATTACCTCGAGTAGTTGCGAGTATGAAAATATGTTTAAATTGCTGTTTCTGTTGATTGTGTTGACATAGAAGTTTGATTTTATTACAGTTTAACCATTTTATAGACCTGAGTATTTGATCATCGTCCTCTTAGCGTTATCCCAGTTTCAATCTGGGGTCCGCTTACTAGTCTAACCGGATTTGGCTGAATATTAGGTTTTCCACAGAGTGACTGCCTGTCTGACCTCCGCAACCCGAAGGGATTACCGATATTCCATGGTTTAGACTAGGGTCAGTTGATTAAGAAGGTACTGACGCCCTGTAACGACTGTCAAAGATCTTCATGACAACCGGGACCGGCGCGGCGGCTTAACGTACTCTCCGAGGCACGGGACAAGCGATAATTAATAATTCAACAGACCTGAGTATTTGATATGAATTTCAATTTAATATCTACGCGTTCAAAATTTTAAAAATGTTTGTATTATATGATGTAACTAAATATTTACATTTATGGAAATTTTTCCTTAATCTGTGTTATAAGAATTGGCCTTGTACCAAATTTCAAGATGCTAAGTTCATGGGAAGTACCCTGTAGGTTTTGATTCCCTTGTGAGTTTCGAAAATTTGCGAGAATTTGCAGCATAAACAGCTATATCTTTTGATTGCGTTGGCTTAGAAGTTTGATTCTGTTACAGCTTAAATATAATTATGATAGATTTGAGTACTTGATATGAATTTCAATTTAATACCTCTACGCATTCATAAGAAAAGGGCTAGTAACTTTAAATTTCTTTTTTTTTACTATAATAATATGACGTAACAAAAAATTACGGTTTTTGCAATTTTTTCTTTATCTGTGTTATAAGACGTTAGTTCGTACCAAATTTTAAGAATCTAAGTTTACGGGAAGTATCCTGTAGGTTTTGATTCTCTTGCCAGTAGTTGCGAGTTTGAAAATATAGTAAAATTGCCTATTCTTTTGATTGCCTTGAGATAGAAGTTTGATTTTGTTACAGCTTAAAGGTATAATAGACCCCAGTATTTGACATGAATTTCAATTTAATAACTTTACGCGTTCATGAGGAAAGGGGTAGTAACTTTAAAATTAATACAAATATTTTTTTATATGATGTAACAAAAATTTACGGTTTTCGCAATTTTCCCTTTATTTGTGCTATAAGACATTGCTACGTGTCAAATTTCAAGATTCAGACTTCACGGGAATTACCCTGTAGGTTTTGATTCCCTTGCGAGTAGTTGCGAGAAAATATGCGGCTTAAATTGCTGTTTCTTTTTATTGCGTTGACATAGAAGTTTGATTTTGTTACAGCTTCAAGGTATTATAGGTTTGAGTATTTGATATAAATTTCAATTTAATAGCTTTACGCGTTCATGAGAAAATAGTTATAACCTTAAAACTATTAAAAATATTTTTTTGATATGATGTTACTAAAAATTTACGGTTTTCGCAATTTTTCCTTCATGCATGCTATAAAATATCGCTACGTACTAAATTTCAAGATTCTGAATTCACGAGAAGTACCCTGTAGGTTTTGAGTTTCGAATATTTGCGGAAATTTGCAGCATAAACGGCTGTATCTTTTGATTGCGTTTTCTTAGAAGTTTGATTTTTTCACAGCTTCAAGGAACAGTAGATTTGACTATTTGATATAAATTTCAGTTTGATACTTCCACGCGTTTCTGAGAAAAAGGGTCTTGACAGACGGACGGACAACAAATGATCCTATAAGGGTTCCGTTTTTTCATTTCGAGGTACGGAACCCTAAAAAGAGCAAATAAAATCTGAAGTTGCGTATATTGTCGTGCTTCCTAGTAATGCGAAAATAAGGGTGTATAGAACTTTTACAATTAGGTATATACTGCACTAGAAGATGCCCACAGCTACGCCCGCACATTTCATTTTAATATAATCATTTCTGCCCGATCCCGAAGTGAGGGTGTTTGAAATGTTTCTGCCACCAGACGGCGTTTCATATCGCGTACACACATAAAACAAGCAAACACAGATGTGCAAATTTAAAGACACTTTGACACTTTTGACAGTTTTCTGGACATGACGTCTCAATGCTGCCGCCTAGTGGGCATCATTTCAGAAAACCGTCATTCCCATACACGCCACAGCTTCTAACGCTATAGTTTTGGCTGTGCGTTCCCTGTCAGCAGTCAGTAACGCAAGTATTTTAGATATAGCTAATTTGTGTACGGTTTCACTTTATTTATTTATAGATGAAGAACATAACTTTATTTACACCCCAAAGCGTGTAAGCATTTCATGATGATCAGTCTGGTAGTTAAGGCGTGACAGCGCAGACAAATACTCTCCCGTTCGGATTTGTAATATAAAGTGAAGATTATCATAAATATGAAAGTTAAGATGCTTGAATCTGTATTTTCCTGCTGTGGCAATGAGGTTCACGATATTTTACACAGCGATTAGCTTGGTGACTGTGTAAAGAAAGACATTGTTTCAGTCTTTGTTTCAGTTACATGGATCACCTGATCGGTCAGCTACTGAAAATTTCTGTAAATATACTTTTTTGATTAAATACGGATTCAATATGAGTCCCAGTTAAGCTTATTACGTAAATCCGTCTCTGTTTCATTATTAGTTAGTCTAGTCAATGGGTTACACCTGCATTGCGGGTGTTATTAAGTGTTTTATCGACTTGAATTCACTGATAATATAATGTTTAATTCAGTTTATGATGCATATAGCTAGCTGTTTATATTAAACAAATAGTCGGAGTCGTAATTTGAGTCATAGGGGTCAAAGTACCACAGCAATAATGGCACTCGTCGCTTTAGCGAGTGCATCGTATTATGCCTAAATTGCGTGATTAACAACCATAAACCATAGTTCGCGTATTGGAAGAAATCTTAGATCGATCGCTTTATTAAAATGAAGCGACCATAAATTGACTTGAGCGCCTTGATGCGTTTTTGGATTTATGATAATGCCGAACAAATAAGAACCAAATCAAAAGTCTTTTCTTCTTTAAGCGACATCTCAGGAACTGTGAAGAAGTCCTGTAACTCGGGAGACTTTATTACAAAGGTATTTTAACATATAAACACATATTAAGCACTCTCTCACACAACAATAAGTGGACACAGAGTGTTGTCTCATGGAACAGTTGAACCCAAACAGTGCAGCACCCAGCAGAGCTGAATAGCGAAGTGACCGATTTAGCTGATAGAGTTTAATCGCAGTCAATTCGATGGCGTTTAGGTAGAGGTGCGAATCAAAATAGCATGTAGTTTTGTTATAATATTTTTGTGTTTGTAGCGAAAGTTTTGCCAGCTATGTTATCATCTCATGAACTAAACAACCTCCAATTTTTATTTCTGAGCTGTTCAGTTGTGAGCTCATTTCACATTCAACCTTTGTAAAAAGTTGTGGGTAAAAGCCTCATATTCATCATGTCAGCCTAGAGACGTCCACTGCTGGGCATAGGCCTCCCCCAAGGTTCTGCACATAGACCGATTTTGAACCGCCTGCATCCAACTGCTTCCCGCGATCCTAACCAGATCTTCGGTCCACCTTGCAGGAGGCCTACCTCTGCTGCGTCGTCCGGTACGTGGTCGCCTCGATCGATTCTTCGCACTATGTGCCCTGCCCATTGCCACTTCAACCTGGCTATTCGAAGAGCCTCATATTATATGACGCCAATATATTTCTTCTGCTTCTTTAAAAAAGGCAACGTCCGCACTTAAGTTTAACTTGAGGCGTATATCCGGTACCTACCGAGTATGCGCTATAATACCGTCCATACGCTCGGCCAATCAGAGAAGGCCATCGTCCGCGCTCGTGAGTTTTGCCCATATTTGGTAATGCGCCGACACGAACTCTGATGGAAGACCCGGTATATAAACTGATTGTTACCGTGCCTAACTTTGTGCTACATCTACGTTGTACGTGTATCCTGGTCTACGCGCAGCCTGCCCTGCACACTACTGGAGGGAACAGCGTGGGAGACTGCAGCCCTTAGTGTTCAGGCCAGTGTCGTGTTGTTGGTCGGTCATACTCGTGCAAGGGAAGTGAGACAATACTCGGCAAATAAACGCATAGAACCTTTTCTGCGTTTTAATACCAAAACCCGTTACAAACTCCTATGTCGCGAGTGATTGGATACTACAAAAATTCAAACAATGGGAACGTATCTGCGTGGTCTACATTGTGGTATCAACCCCAGACATGAAAACACAATGTGGACCGCACAGTGCTGTCATCCCGGCCACGACCGGCGACACGATTTAAAGCAATGCGACCATTTAAACTACGTGCAGTCAAGATAATTTTATTGAACTGGAGCATAAGACTATTCTTTGAATACAGAAGTAAGACTCCTACAAGATTATCCTCTTTTAAATGTTCATCGTAATAATGTTGCATTTTCAATCTTCTGCAAAGTAACCTCCTCCATCTCAAGGAATAGTTCCAGAAATTGCCTCCTTTGTAGTCAATAGACTTATTGTTGCGGGAATTATATTAAATATATTTTTTCGAAATATAATTCCCGCAACAGTAAGTCTATTGACTAGGATAATGTTGTAGGAGTCTTACTTCTGTATTCAAAGAATAGTCTTATGCTCCAGTTCAATAAACTTATCTTGACTGCACGTAGTTTAAATGGTCGCATTGCTTTAAATAATACTCCTACAGAATTCAAAGAATTCTTGATTATTTTTCTTGTCGTATATATATTCAGCAGAATCCAAGTGATATGAAACGTTGATGTCATGAAAATGTGAAATTATGCCCTATATTTCTTTTAAATATTGTTTGCTCATAGTTTAACAGTACCTGCGAATATCCCACCATTGTAGTCTCAACTGCAACGATAGGGGACAAAGGACGTAAATGGGTTATTTACTTTCAACGACTAATAAGTTGATTTTTTTATTACCTATGTGTACTTTATTGTAAAAAGCCGCGATTTGTTACGTTGGAAAACATAAGAGCTTAAATTAGATCATTTACGCGTTTAAAAACTTGTGTGCTACCTATGTGTACAAGAATGAAATATTTTTCTTTCGTCCAATTAATCAAATGTGCATCCTAGATGATCTTGTTACTAGTGTAATTACTTAGTGTGTATTCAATTAAAGCTCTCTCAATCGCAATCCCAAAGCTGTAACCATTGGGATAGCGTTGTTTAATTCTGGCTAATATCAAACATTTGAACATTCAGCAACTAAACATCGCTCGTCTGCAATCATCCTCATTCGCTCGGTACACTGAACTATCAAATAGGGAGCAACTATTTAATTATTTGACCCTTACACTGTTTCCGTTCCGTTGGCTCTTTTGAATCCAACTTAAAATAGGTGGACTGTTACTGACTGTGTTTGCTGAAATTGGATTGTTCTTCGCGAGACATTTATAGTGCCGAGACAGTGTACCGCAGGCTAGAAGTAGCTTTAATTTTGTTGTGTCGACGAAGAATTTGCATATTTTTAAGCGGTAAAGAATGAACTGCAGTAGAGGTTTTAGTTCTGCTATGGATAGTTGGTCATTCTTGTTTGCACTAATGTATTAATGAGCAGTTGAGGCTAACAGCAGCTGCATGAGTGTAAACATTTTATTGAGGTCCTATTTTGATGTCTATTGCAAATAGTGGCTAACATCATTCAATCATGATAATTCACGTCATCAGAACATATGACAAGAACCATTGTCATAAATCATTTATCTGTGAGATCTTTATCGTACTAACATCAAGGATAGATATGTCCAGTACAGCATCTTAAGTATATAGTAATAACTAATAAGTTATTCCCGATTAGGGAGTGATATAATTGCCACCAACATCTTCGAGTATGTAAGTACCTACCAGTATACAGGGTGATTTGTAATTACTCGTATTCACTTTGGGAGGTGATTCTAGGGCCATAATGGAGTATTTTTACCCCCTACATATAGGGGTTGAAAATGCACCATTTTGGAATAAAACGGTTTTTAAGATTTCTTGAGCAAATTCCAAATTTTTGTTATAAACATATTCTAAAAAAATTTTGTTGCCTATTACTGGTAGCAAATTGGGTTTTATTTAATGGACAATTAAATTGCCCATTTTTTTTAAATGAAATAAAGCTACTAACTCAACGTGAAATTTGAAAATAGAGCCAAAAACACACAAAAAATGTTCGAATAAAATAAAATGACACCACAAAAATGCAATTATTTGAAAAAAAAAAATATGTGCCATGGTATTTAAAGTGTTGGAATAAGTTTCTGGTATTACCTGCTATCCAAAAAGGTATAATAGTCTTAGCCAATTGGGGCGAATTTGTTCTGACAGCCGCTTTTTTCAAAAAAGTGCTTCTGGATGACTCGCTCAGTAGAATATTTTTGCTTGAATTTATTCTTAAGCTCTGCAATCAGCAGTGATTTACTAGTAGAGAAATCAACCTAGCAAAATGTATAGATTTTTGGGTTCGAATCCTTAGCGTAAATCACTGTCTTTTGTTAGTTAAATGCATATTAAGATTTTAATTTTCACTTGTCCCATGACTCGAAGAGCATGTTCAGCCAGTTGGTACCGGACGTCATGTTTATCTTGGAAACTCTTTTAGGGAAGTCAAAAGTCTCAAATAAATAAATAAGTGACAGAAAAGCCGTGACAACCCATATAATATCCCACCGAATTCGTATAACGGATGTCAGATGAAATCAATCTGTCGCAAAACTTAAGATTCGTGATAAGGCACATGATGCAGGCCAAGGAACTCCACTCCTACCGAATTAGTATTGTGAATATTGTTGGTCCACCCACTGCCTGGCGATATCTAATATTTATATGGCGAGTAGCACGAGCAGGTAAAATATTTTATTTGTTTCTTCATTATTCCATGCAGCAATGCCGACGTACCTATAATGAATACCCTGGTGCTTTTTAATTTACAGCATTCGAAAATATTATACGACTGTTTGGTTTTAACGAGGTTTTTTCTTTGTGGTCTTTTCTAGATTGGATTTCGCTAAACATAGCTCTTACTATTTTATATGACACATGCAAAAACGCCCACTACTAAACACATTAAGTAGGTATCTACTACAGTCAGAGTTTTATTAGGTGGCTACTGCAAAAAGTCAGAGTTTCCTGTAAAACATGATATTCATTTCTACAACTACAAAGCCATAACAAAGGTGCAAACTGAGGTTTCGAACCAATTATGAACTTAATAGTCCTTAATAGCCAGCTTCAAGTTTTAGGTTAATTGGAAGATATTTTTATAGTTTCTAAATATTCGTTTACATTATGGAAAAGTAGATATTTTAGAATTGTTGAAATTTTAATGATATTCGTCGGCCAATTCTGTTAACTTTCTTGTATCTACAGCTGGGTCCACATTATTTTTATTAGGATTACGCCCGAATTCAAAGTTAAACTAAAGATTAAAATTAAAAAGTTGTAGACAGTTATGAATTTCAAATTAATTTTCAAAGTCAATTTGTGTGTTTTTCTCGATTCATTTCGTTTGAATAATTGTGTAGTGCATTTTGTATTGAAGAGCTGCCCTATAACTAATGTAACCGCCTACTAAGCTACACTTTGTTAGCGTGATGAATGTTAGCCACCCTTCATATAATATGAAGTACCCCATTCCCAGCAGTGGGATAGTTTATAAGCAGAGTTTATTGTCAACATATAAAACTGTTCGTCGACTTATACTTTAACAATAAGCCTAAGAGCCTGTTCAAAAGCGAGTCGTCAACCCTCACATAAAGCTACACACTACGAGAAAGCATTCAATCCAAAAGCGATATTCAAATATTAACTCAGTGGCTTCCCTGCCAGAGAGCAGCACAGGTATCAAACGTTGCAGAACGGAAGCTCATTGCACTCTACTTCCGGTGGATAATCACTTCCGCTATTGTGCGGCTGCCGTTTAACTGCCATCACTCGATTCTAGCTTTGTGAGTTTTTTAATGAATTTGTGTTTATGTAGTTGTATTTGATGGCGTGGTGAACTGGTTAAGTGATTTGCTCCTTTCAGTTTTAGAATTTCCAAGACGTATAGATTTGTATTACATCAATTAGAATAATGGCCTTTGTCAAATATTGCGCTGACTTAATTTCTTTATATCACACAACATTAAATCATCATCATCATCATCAGCCTGCAAGAGTCCACTGCTGGATATAGACCTCTCCAAATTAAATAAATATCGTAAAATATTAGCACGCGCGAATTTTGTTGATATTCTTGTTAGGTACCATTTACCATTAATTATACACTCATGAGTAGGTACTAGTACTACTAGCTCACCAGTTTTTAGTGTTACAAATATTTCAAAATTATAACAGCCTTTACATATTATTACTAAAATAAATAAGTAACGAATGAAATGAAGTGGCGTCTCATAAGTTGTGTACTCATTACTTTGGCCATGAATAATTAGATTAACATTAAAATTTGACTGTCACATTAATTAAATAGTCTTCTCAAAGTCATAACCAGGCAATGAAAACTAATAGCCTATCTACCATAATAAATGTGAATACTTGTACAAGTTAATAATTCAAGCATTTTAAGTACAAGCACGTATTAATAAAATTCATCAAAAGTTGTAAACTTCTCAAGTATTTTCAATTAATCTTCACGAGAATCAAACGGAGCTTTTATTAAAAATATTATCTTACAAGCAACTTTCCTAAAAGTAAAAAATATTATTTTTTAACTTAGACAGATAGTATTATTTAATTGACAACTTTTATTAGACTTTATTGACATTATCAACGTAGAAAATTTTTGATAATACTCAATTGAAAAATTTCATTTTTACTTATCAGTAAAAAGAGTTTATTCAAAAGTAAAAACGTCTCAATAAATCAAGATAACGTTATCCAAAGAGAGAATATTCTCGAATCATTATATAAACCATACGAAAGGTGGATAAAACCAATATTTTGCCTAAAATTCGTATTAAACACACCTGTTCGCGAAATTTGTGACTTGAACACCCATCCCTTATAGGTGCGGATTTGTCTAGAAATGCTCCTAAACTTTGCATATTTATTACTTAACCCGCAAAAGGCCACGAGGGTCTATGTGAACAGACAATTTATCTTTAATGTTTATACTCGAGTCATGCTCCCAACACGAGGCGAGGCTTATAGTGAGTAAAGGCTTCCAGATTTACTTCGTGTTCAGATATATTTGCTAACACTGGAAATTAAAGTGTACATTTATAAAGCCTGGCACTAGTTTATGAGGAGCAGGGGTCGAGATATTGTAGGTATTAGTTCTCAAATGCCGTAATATTTGATCGTAAAGGGATCAGGGTGCTACAGTAAAAACTTTTCGATGGAATCTTTCGTACGTATTTAGATAAAATATTTACTATAATTGAAAATGATATTATTATTATATTGTTTAATTCCAACAAATCACTTTTAATGTGCACTAATGCTTTGTACGCGTACTTATGGCGTATAGCAAAATTGTAACAACCTAATAATAACAACTAGTTTATTTGTGTTTAGAATTAGAGTAATGAAAATGAATTTGAAATGTACAAATACATTTAAATTTACATTCGCAGGATTCCGTTCACTTCTAACGGAATTGATAATTGTATGAAATTAAAAAGAGAAAGAGAGAGAAAGGTAACGCATACAAAGGGAATAAATTAAACGGTTTTAAATTATAACATAGCTTTAATGTATCTTTTTCTATCTAGGGGCATGTGGCGGGGCTAGAGGGCCGGTCGGACCGGCCCTCGGCATACATTTACATTTTGAAGTCGGTGCGCGATGGAGGGTCGATCGTCGAGTTACTACCGAACTTACTTTCATTGCGGTAATTAATTTAAGAGATACCTTCCCTGTAATAATTGTAGGGTTCTAGAGAGTATGTTGACATCGGTTTTAGAGATTACGTAGAAATATGAATAGACGTTGAGAGCTAGAAGATTTAGTAGGTATAGGCTGGTATATAAGATAGCTGGTAGATAGATAGTGTAGACTTTATAACAGGCTGTTACTGGGTTTACTAGAAATAGCAATAGATAAGTATTTAGATAGATAATAAGGAATTAGATAATATATTTGTACCTCAAGCACAATCATGTGAGGTCGAGGAGTGCAAAAATTATCTTTCCAGCTACCAAAACTCGCTAACAATACTAACACAAAATATTCGCAGTATTTCCAAGTATATAGACAGCTTTAATGTTTTCCTAAGTAGACTAGACTTTGCATGCGACATACTAGTGCTTACAGAGTGCTGGATATTAAATCGACATAGCAACTTACCAGAAATTCAGGGATACAATACATATTACACTACACCGAGTTACCCCGATTCCCATCTTCTCAGAGGCAGTGGGACGGGCCGCTTTGCAGCGTGGTACGAGAAAATCTCTTAAGTACGTCGTCAAATGCTGCAGAGCGTGCTCGTTTGCTGGCTGTGGGAGAGTGGGAGTCAGGGCTTTGGCTTCAGGCACTGCCATCGTCCAACATAGGTACCATGTTGGACGATACGACCTTCCGCATTGCTTCTTGCCTTCGTTTAGGTGCGCCATGTGTTTCTCCACATCGCTGTCACTGTGGAGAGGCTGTCGACAGCCTTGGTCACCATGGTCTGTCATGTAGCAGGAGCGCAGGTCGTATTTCACGACACGCCAACCTTAATGACATACTTCGTCGGGCTCTTGTCACCGCTGGCGTTCCAGCCCAACTTGAACCTCAGGGCTTGGCACGCGACGATGGTAAGAGACCAGACGGTATGTCTTTACTGCCATGGAAGCTGGGTAGGCCTTTGGTGTGGGACGCAACATGTGTCGACACCCTTGCGCCATCTCATCTTCCTAGCACAGCGGGTTGTGCGGGCGCTGCTGCTGCTTCAGCGGAGACTCTCAAAAGGCGCAAATACATAAATCTAGTAGGGGATTATGTATTTGAGCCGTTTGGAGTTGAAACGTTGGGACCATGGGGTCCAAGTGCGAGATCTCTTTTTAGAGATCTTTCAAAGAGACTTGTTGACACCTCGCGTGACCAGAAGGCTGGCCTGTATTTGGCACAAAAGATCAGCATTGCCATACAACGTGGCAATGCTGCCAGCATTCTGGGCACGCTTCCAATTGATGGCGATGTGGAGGATTTCCATGACGCCCTTTAAATTCTGCTTTTACTTTTTTTTATGTATTTCCTTTTATTTGTTAGTTATTTAAGTATAGAAATTATTGTTTTAATTTATGTGTAAATAGCCACTTAGTTATAGTTAGTTTTAACAACATTTAAGTTTGAATTACTTACACTACAATAAACCACAATCAGAATGATGGAATGGTTGTTTATGCCAAATCCTCGTTAAAAGTGACAATCGAACAACCAACTCTACAGGATTTGATACTTTAATTGCTTAGTAAATAAAATTGGCTCCAACACGGCAATTATTGCTATGTATAGATCGCCAGCGTATTCCAAACTTCCCTTAATAATACACTTCAGGCGCTGTGTTCTATCCAAAATTTAATACTAACAGGCGATACAAATGTTAATATTGGATCTGAATTTCATGATACAGGTACCCAAGACTATCTGAATATCTGCTCATACCACGGTCTACTACCCGCTCACACCCTGCCTACACATAAAAGTGGTTCATGTATCAATCATATGTTTGTAAAATCTATTCATCAATATAATACGCTTGTTACAAATTCGACTATCACTGACCATCACGCTGTCCTACTCACCATTAATTTAACACTGCCTAAGCAAATTCGTCCCCGGACAAAGCCATATTGACTTTAGTATAGTTTATAATACTGCCGAGCCAAATGAGTCACTATCGTATTTTATAAAATTCATCACATCACCAGCAAGTCATTTTTCATAACACAACAGAAGTAAAATTAATAAGAAAAACTACAACATTAAGCCATGGATTACACCCGGGCTTATTAGATGCATAAGAAACAAAGATAAACTACACCAAAAGACTAAGAAATACCCTAATAACTTAATTCTTCAATTAACTTACAAGAGATACAGAAATTTCTGCAATAATCTCCTCAAAAAAATTAAATCTAATTACGATAAAGAAAAATTGAATAGGGCTGGTAAAAACACTAAACTTATCTGGGAACATATAAAAGACGTCACTTATAGCTCTAAACAATATATATCACATTCGAGTTTATTATTAACAAACACCTCACCGCTTTCTTCTGCTGATGACGTCAATGAATACTTAGTTCACGAGGGCAAAAACTTGGCTGAAATTAAAACTAATCAAAGTGGCTACCAGACTGCACCGTTGCCGAAATTGAGTAGTTATGCGTCATCTTTTGTACTGTTGGACACTGACGAACACGAAATAGAGAGAATAATTACAGGATTAAAGGACAACAGTGCTGTTGGCTGGGATAGTATAAGTAATAAGATTCTTAAACGTTTTATGCACATTTTTATACCCCCTCTAACGTACATTTTCCAAACATGCCTATCCAAGGGTACCTTTCCTAAATGCCTCAAAAAGGCAGTAGTTATTCCGATTTAACAATCTGGAGAAAAGGACCTAATTATTAATTATAGACCAATATCATTACTTCCCGCACTATCAAAAATACTTGAAAAGATTATTAATAGCCGATTAGTTAACTTCCTCGAAAAGACACACTATCTCTCTTCTTCCCAATTCGGCTTCCGAGCAAAATTATCAACGTCTAACGCCGTACATAGCCTGACTTACTATATTACACAGGAACTTGGAAAAGGCAACTACACCTTAGGGATCTTTCTTGACCTAGCCAAAGCATTCGATACTGTATGTATTTCTTCACTTCTACACAAATTGGAGTCCCTTGGTGTAATAGGAACGCAGCTTAAACTGTTTGTGGACTACTTAAATAATCGGCATCGGTGTGTTAAGATAGATAATATTACGAGCAATTATCAAAAAAGCACTAAATTTGGTTTGCCCCAAGGAAGTATTTTGGGCCCCACACTGTTCCTAATTTATATTAACGACTTGTGTAACATTCAGTTAGATCACGGCAAATTAATATCATACGCTGACAATACGGCACTTGTTTTTACTGCAGTTGAGGCAGTAAAAACAAGTGCCGTATTGTCAGCGTCAATGAACTATATGAAAAAGCACAGTCAGGCTTTCATGTAGTAAACAACTGGCTGCATCGTAACTTACTCATATTAAATGCGGACAAAACAAAATATATTCATTTTGTTATGCGCAAGAGTAAACAAATTGTTTCTAAACCTCACCTTTATGCACACGAATGCACAACTCCATCTGGGAACACTGTATGTAACTGTCCTACTATCCTCCGTACTAACAACATAAAATATCTCGGGATTCTATTGATGAAACACTTTCCTTCCGTGAACATATAACAAACTTATTCAATCGAGACCGGAAATTAATTTATGTATTTAAAAAACTAAGGAATGTCCTTAGTTAATGGACTCAAAATTAATCACACAAGTGTATCTAGCCCTATGTCCATCTATAATCCAATATTGTATAACTTCTTGGGGTGGTGCTCTGAAAACAATCTTATTGCCCCTTGAGCGAGCACAGAGAACGATCTTAAAAGTAGCACACTCTCGCCCTTTTCTCTTTCCCACAACCCTATTATATAAATCCTGTCATGTGTTAACTATTCGTCAACTCATCATCATGCACATAGTTTTAAAACAACATGCCATGCTTACCTATAATACAAACAATACTAACAAGAGGCGGCAAGATATAGTCTGCATTTCACACCCGACCTCAAAATTTACTTTTATAAATAGATTTTTCACATTTATGGGTCCATATTTATATAAAAAATTAAATAGAGTCATAAGTTTATATACCTCAAACTATTATAATTGTAAAAAAACACTCTGTAATTATTTACAAGACATGCCATATGAACAGACAGAAGAGTTACTTGCAATATTAAAATAGAACTAAGAACATAACTGTATACAACTATTATTATTTTAGCTTTAGTTATTTTAATGTAGTTTTACCATATAAAATAGTTTTACTTGATCGCCTGAAGCACAGGTTTTTAACCTAGTACAGGCAAATATGTATTCATCCTTTAAATGTACCTACAAGACCTAAATTGTAAATTTATTTGGAAATAAATTTATTTATTTATTTAATAATAATATACTACATTCGTACGTTCGTTATATGGGTATAAATCATTCAACATTTACTGTGTGTATTTTGGTAATTTTCACCCGAATTAACAATGTGAACGAAAATTTGACGCTGTACGGCTGTGAATTAATTACCAGACTATGCCATTACTGGCGCTTAGACATTAAGTATAGTTTTATATTTCACCACGTAATAGAATTGTTACAAATTAATTCTGATGATCGTGCTCAATTATATTACACCATGTTTTTCATCAAGTTGGGAGGGGCCTATGTCCAGCAGTGGATTTCAATAGGCTGATTGAATTGCATTGAATTGAATGTTTACCTAAAGGGCGAACGCACCATTGAAAAAATCCTGTACCATGGGTGATTTCTACAACCATACAAACAACGGGCAGAAGGAATACCAGAGTTATATGGGAATCACATTCTTAGCACGCGGCGCAGCGGGCATTACGCCATAAGTGTTATTAATGTCTGTCATTATGTTCCTTTTAAATAAGAAATTCTGCATTTTGTTCTTCGCTACCAGCACTGCATCGTTTGAGCAGTGATCCGAGCTTACTAAAGACACCTGATGGTGATTGTTTGCGGAATGATACATTAAATGCACATTCCTTATCTCTACAAGTGACATAGAATACTTACATAGTAATATTCAAAAGAGGAATTTGTGCGCCTTAAAGAATATCATCATCATCAGCCCTTAATAGTCCACTGCTGGACTAGGCCTCTCCTTTGAAAGGAGGAATTGGCCTACTATACCACGCTGGCCAAGCGGGTTGGTATAGGATTTGTTTCAAGTTTTCCTTCTCTTACACTGATGTTCTCTGCATGATGTACTCCCTCTGTCGGCTCTAACAACACCCATGGGATGATATGGGGTGGTGACAAATTTAAAGAATAAATAAACGGATAAATTATTTATTTTATTTTTATTAGGTACCTATATTATATACCTTATTTTTGCTTTCAAACTCAAATCATCTTTATTGCTCAAACTGTTTATAACAAAGATCTTAACAACTAAACAGTACAGCACAATTTACCTCATTAGGTATGCAATAATTAGTTATATAAGTAAATTTTCATACACATTGTTACAATTTACATTTTAAATATACTTCTACAGAAACAAATATTGCATAATAATTTGTGTATTTATTTCTTAAATTAATTGAATGTGTGTAAGGAACTGAAAGTAAAATTTTCTTGTAAATTATTAGTCATGTTTTTACTTGTCCCGTAATAGGTACACAATAATATCAGAATACACAATTTTTTTCTTTAAATTACCTTTATCGAAATTTACCTTTAAGCTCAATTTATATATTTGACGTAGAGCACTACCGTTCAAATTGGATACGGCTCTCAATGTCCAAATTAAATTGTTTGGGTGTACGTTTGGTGCATCGGGCATGACATAATATATGACAATTCCATTATTGACATTCATAATAATAATAATTTAAATTAAATTCTGAGACAATAGAGAACACCTCTAGCTATAATAAGATTACTCGTAACTCATTGACTAATACACTTAAAGATAATAACAAAAATTTGATTAAATTAGTACATCAGAATATTAGAAGTATGATTAATAAAGATTTAGAAATGGAATTGTTTATGAACTGTAATGCTGCTGATATATTTTGCATCACTGAACATTGGCTAAAAAGCAACCAGTTCATGTTCAATTTCAGTAATCATATAGTAGGCAGCTCGTTTAGCCGGCAGCAAGCAGTACATGGTGGCTCGATGATTTTAATGAATAAGCAACTTAAATTTAAGGAGCGTCATGATATTGTAAGTCTGTCTGTTGAGCGAACTATTGAGATAGCCTGTGTGGAACTGAGGAGATTTATTGTAATAAGTGTATACAGGCCTCCTTCAGCATTGTATGATAGCTTCGAGCGTATTATGGCTGAGACATTAAACAAAGTTGCAAAAATAAATAAAAATGTTGTTGTGTGCAGGGACTTTAATGTAAATTTATTGGAGAATAGTAGTCTTAGTACAAAATTGAAAGCGCTATTTCTATCATATAATCTGAAGAACTTATTCTTAGAGCCCACAAGAGTTACTTCCTCTACATCTACTTGCCTAGATAATATATTTACAGATATCATAGTAAGAGACAAGCAAATTATTAGACAGTTAGACTCAGACCATTGTGGACAGCAGATCTCCTTTTAATGATAATAGTAAGAATGTTTCTAGGCAAAATATAGTTGTAATACCTAAAACTACAACTCGTTTTGCTAGGTTTCAAAGTAAACTAATGACTAGCTGGTCACTGTTAGATGATGAAGGTGACCCTAATTTGTTATATAATAGCTTTTTCAAAGCGTTTTGTACAGAATTTAATTCGGTTTTCACACCTAGAACGATTACAGTTGGAGGTAATGCAACCTTCTGTGAATGGGCAACAACTGGGCTTCACAAAAGTAGAAAGAGATTGTATGAGCTATATGACGAGGGAAACTTTAGTTTAAGTGAACAATTTCAGGATCATGTTAGAAACTATGCTAGGATATTTCAAAAATTTGGAAGAAAGCTAAGTCTCTCTACTAAAGTTCAAGGATTAGGAGTAGTGACGATAAAATGAAAATGACATGGAATATTATAAACAGCGAGACTGGGAAAGTTAAAAGTAAAAGTTCAAAATTTAGTTTGAACATTGATAAGGACACTATTACATCAGACTCAAAAGTTGCATCGGCGTTTGAAAGATTTTTTACTGATATTCCCGTTATTACTACTAGATCTTTGGACTCATCAACCAATGCAGCGTAATCTCTTTTAAAAGAAAATATGAGTACAACTTATAGTAACTTCTCATTTTAGTATATAAATTCAAATGATGTTATAACAGCTATTAATACTATAAATATAAAGAAGACTACAGACTTGTGGGAAAATTCCGTTACTATTACCAAGTCCATTATTGCTTTAGCTGCTAACAGATTAGCTTTAATATTTAATAAGTGTATTGACTGTGGTGTATTTCCTAATCTTATGAAAGATAGCAAGGTAATACCTTTGTACAAAGTAGGTAGCACATCAGACCCTACCAACTATAGGCCAATTTCTGTGCTGCCCACATTTAGCAAAATTTTCGAGAAATTGATACTAGACCAACTGCAAAATTATTTTAATAACAACGAGCTTCTACACACTAAACAATTTGGTTTTACAAAGGGGCTCTCCACGACCGATGCCAGTGTTGAGCTTGTAAAACATATCTTTGATACCTGGGAGGATTCACATGATGCTTTAGGTGTCTTCTGAGATTTGTTCAAGGCCTGTGATTGTGTAGAACATGATACATTGATCAGAAAATGACAGCACTATGGTTTAAGTAGTTCTGCTCTGCATCTTCTTACTTCATATTTGAGTAATAGGATTCAGAGAGTTGATGTCAATGGGACGCGTTCGCATGGGTCTGTAGTCAAAATTGGCGTCCCACAGGGTTCAAGCCTCGGTCCTTTTTTAATTTTAGTTTATATTAATGACTTACCACACCTCGTTAATGACAAGCACGGGATAGTACTGTTTGCTGATGAGACCTCACTTTTATTTATATTAAAACGACAACAAACTGATATGGACGATGTAAACATTGCTATCTCAAAGGTGGTTCGCTGGTTTGAGGTTAACAACCTGCTTTTAAATAGACTTAAAACTAAATGTATTCGATTTTTGATGCCTAACGTCAAACAAGTGAACACCTCAGTAAAGGTTAAGGATGATGTGTTGGATCTTGTGAATAATACCAAAGTTTTAGGCATTACACTAGATTCTAAGCTGCAATGGAGACCACATATCAGTAAATTGTCGAATAGACTCAGCTCTGCAGCATACGCAGTCAGGAAAATTCGCCAGTTAACTGACATTGACACTGCCAGGCTTGTATATCATAGCTATTTTCATAGTATAATGTCATACGGTATTCTCTTGTGGGGAAATGCTGCCGACATTCAGACCATCTTTGTTCTGCAGAAAAGAGCTATTCGAGCAATTTATTATAATTTGGATTATGGGGCTTCGTTAAGGAATAAATTCAAGGAAATAAACATTTTAACAGTTGCAAGGCAGTACATTTATTCCAACCTAATATATTTATTCCATTTATTCCAAAACAAGGCGTCATACTTTCAAAGAAAAGTGATATCCACAATTTGAATACTAGAAATAAGAGTAAGCTGGTAGCGCCGGCTACCCGGCAAGAGAAAATAAATAAAACTTTTCAAGGTCAATGTGTGCGCTTTTACAATAAAGTGCCAAGCAATATTCAAAATTTAAGTTTTAATAAATTCAAAAAGGTTATAAAACGTAAACTTTGTCCAAAAGGGTACTATTCAGTGCTAGATTATATTGAAGACAAAAATGCTTGGGATTAATTTGCTCGGTCCCACAGGCTACTTATGTTTGATTAGTGTAAGTTTCATGTGAGTGTGAGTTATTGTGTCTATATTATGGTAGTTTAGTACTTTTATATTATTATTAAAAAACCTTATTAATTGACAACAACATTATAGACACACCAGCTCATATACCTATGAAAAATTCAATAGAGTTACTAAGTTTTTAAATTGTATAGAATCAAGACGAAGAAAAGAGTGGCCCGGAGTTTCTTGTCTGATTCTTCTCACGAGGCTCTACTTTCTGAACAGGCATTTTTTTCAATGCTCAACTATGTTAATATGCATTTAAGTTACTTTTTTATTTTTTTATTTGTATGACCTTCTGACGTGTCCCAAAACATTTTTATGGAAATAAACATATTTGAGTTTGAGTTTGGGACAAATGTCGCTTTGCCAATACTCGACGTGTTGTGAGTGTAATCGGCGAGATCACAACAAATAAATAACATTAGGTTCAAACGAAGATAGTTGTTGCTGGACATAACAGCTAAGTTTTCGACCTAAACATGCATAAGATAATTCACAGTATCTTCTTCATCTTGTTTTTGTCAATAGCGATTTAAATAGTGTGCGACCAATATTCTGCTACAGCTATAGCATTGTTTGTATTAGAACTTAAGCCTCATAAAAACAAACAAAGTGACGGGAATTAGCTAATATCGGTAAATTCTACCGTCAAACAAAACACCCGTTTGTATTTACAGCAGCTTATCAGCCGAAGTATTTAAGGTATTAGCTTACCATATTTCATGGTGTTAGCAGCCAATATCAAATTTAATTAACTTGCTCGCTTATAACCAATATTTATTGACAGCCATAAAACCCTTTTTACACCATAGCTCAACATACGTATGTGGAGATAAGGGTGAGTTTAAATATAACGTACGGTCGCACGACATTATGGAAGCCAGAACGTGGTAGGATCGTTGAAGGCAGTCGTGTCCCGTTCGCTTTATCTTTCCACTACATTTGTCGGGCCGAGCGACGCGCTGATCCGACAAAAATGTTGCCCTGTCCAATCACAGCCTTAACCGATCTGACATTGTCAATGTGGGCGTAATGCTGCTTTTTTGGTTAATTATGAGATTCTGCCTTCCCGGGTGATGTATTAGGGCAGCAATATGTTACTTACTTTGCTGATAGGGAAGGACTGGAACAGGAAACGTCAAGATATTTATGTGTATGATCAAACAATCACATGAAGAATGCTTGTGTGGCATTTGTGTCGGCGTTACTATCTGAGACATTTTTATTTATGGTTTGCTATTTATTTGAGCGCCCAAAGTGTTATTTTTTTTATAAAAAATTGATCCTATTATCGCGATATGATAGTGACTGGATGGCAAAAAAGCAAGATCGCATCTTATGGCGTACTCTGGAAGGACCTTCGTCAACCTGTGGCGGCAATAGGCTGATGAGATGAAATGATTACGATGTTGCTACAAAAGTACTAGAGAGTGAAGATGCAAATTATAACACTAATAAAATTACGACATCATCCGTTTTGTCAAGTAATTTCACTTCACCATATATACATAGCATTGCTACATATTCCTCTTTTACCTTTCCCTCTTCTGTCACTGGTGTCAGTGCAATGAGTTACATTATCTCTCTTTTGCATAATGTAGCATGCATAATATTCATGCTGAAAGTAATCGCTAACCAAGCGGGTCGTACGTTTGCCATCTTCATAATTCAAAAATGATATATCGCTGGACAGCGTTTCCACAACTACATTGGCATACATATTATGGTAGCAAGGAAAATATTTAGAATTTCAATATGGTCAGTTTATATGCGAGCTCCATCGTAAATGTGCATTACGGAATCAAATATGCGGTTTTCAATATGTGTTGAGATCTTTGTACCTACATAATATGTTAATAGATCCGAGATGTAAGTGGAAGCTGCACCTGATGAAAATGTACACTGAGAGGTTTTATCTATTCACGTTTAGAGGCATTTGTAGATATTGCATTGATCTTATTTTAGAGTTGGCAAGGAGACGTTGATGATGTATGTTATGTGAAAAGAAATATATGTGGCCAAGAGACATTTCAAAATGAGGCTTTATTTTATGCTTCTACTAAAGGATGCCCGCGGTTATACCCGCGTTTTTGAAAGCTACTGCTACGCTCCCGTCGCACATAGCGCGATGTTATATAGCCTATAGCCTTCCTCAATAAATGGGCTATCTAACACTGAAAGAATTTTTCAAATCGGATCAGCAGTTACTGAGATTAGCGCGTTCAAACAAACAAACTCTTCAGCTTTATACATTAGTATAAGATTCATGATCTTGCTGTTATTTTGTATATGAGTTGGAGTTGCATTACTCGCATACAAGACTTTTGTCATAACGCTTGGCTACACTTTCTAGTTCAAGCAGATTTGATGGATCATGTTAGATTTATTATGCTTCATTTTATGTACCAAATATATGTGCTAAGTATAATATCTATTAATCTATGTACTTTATGTTCAAGCCCAGTTGAGTCAAAAACAAGGGGTTGGCCCCCTTGCTTTTTTCCTATTTTTATATGACATTGATATTATATTTTGAATGGACTTAGAAGCGGTATTCTGATAATCTAACGTTATTATCGTATAATTTGAAATAAACAGTTCGTCATTGACACATATTTTGATACTTGTTTCAATTTACGATCTCGTTACGACTTCGTTCAATTATCAGATAATTTAGAAGAATACGCTTTTTGTGACGTCGGTATGACACTGACATGATATCGAAACTATATTTATTTAGTAGAATTTGGCCAAGGTCGGAAACAAGTCGGCGTGTTACACATGCTTTTTAATAGCGATTGTCTTAATTGAACTTTCAACACTGTACGTCAAAAATTGCAAAACAAAAAACAATGTGTATCGGACCTGAAAAACCGGGTTCCAAGGTCTGGTGAGAAGACATTGTTGAACTATTGCAGATCAACAATTGGCATATTTATTACGGCACCACTGATTGGAAAAACAAATTTTTTTGAGCAGGCTGATAATATGAGAATGTGTCAAACATGTGTAGTATCTACAGAGATGTAGTTAGGTACTTGTAACGAGATCTAAGTAATTACTCGAAGACCATTAGTGATAGGACACCCTTAGTTGTTTTACAGTTTATGTAGAAGTTTCAATCTTCGAGCGCCCACCGTTTACTCAACGTTTAGCACATTCTGGCGAGTTTCGAACATGATGAACAGCGTGTAACAGTATATTTAATGTCTACGCACAATATTTTTGTTGGACAACGTTTGATGTTCGGTATGTACATTTAACTATCAAAATCTCCGATTATTCGTACACCACTGCGATGCATTGAACTGTATCGATGAGAGAAAGAGATTGGACTTTTCCAGTTATTACATTATTATTTTCAGGGCATTCAAAGATTCACTTAGTGGATTAGTTGTCTATGTAGAAAATACATGAGTCTCCTTAACCTTACTACTACTAGAAATTACTGGAAACGGAGTAGCAAGCATGAGCTTTATATGAAGTTTGTTCCTTATTTTGCAGTAAACACGTCTACTTTTAGCAACACACCAGAAAATTCACAGCTCAAGAAACAAGAGTAATCACACCAACAGCTTTTTACACAAAACACCAATTATAATGTTTTCGTGCCAGTTGCACACAAAGAGGAGAATACAGAGCATTTAACTAAGCGTTTTTTTCTCTTAAAATATAACGCGTAGGTGGCTTGGTGGCAAAAAATATAAAAATCGCACGGACGGTCCGCGAGTTATAAATGCGCGGTAATAAGGGCGCACAACGGCCACCGTGCCTGTGGCACACAGCGCTATGGATATTCAATCGCTAATGACACGTATGACCTCTCGTGGAACTCCCTAGAGGCTTGAGTGAGTACTGGCTGTACAGAGCGTGTCGTATACTCTGTTATACCTGTACATCTGAATACTCGGAGCGGAATGCGGGATTTCAAAATTTTGATTCGGTTCGGTTGTTTTTGTTGTCGTTGATTTAAATTGATTGCCTTGATAATGTATTGTTTTTGGCTTAGTTATCTATAATCGTAGAAAAGTGAATTTCGTGTTTTACAATAGTTATGACTTCGCCCGCGTAGGTGTCGGTTATCGCGGTAATAAGTAGCGTATCTCACTTTCCAGCCGCCTAACTAAAAGACCAAAAATTATACCATAACATCGCTCCGTTGCGTCGAGAAAGAAGGATAAACAAACAACCTTTCACATTTATAAAATTAGTATGGATACCTAACAGAGTAAAACTATACTTACTATACTCAATTTTGTATTCGAAACGGTAGTACTCCGAAATATATGGATAGTGTATACCTAATTACGACTCTTCAACGGCTGACGTAGAACATTACTCACAAGAGTAAAGATCCAACTCCCAGTTACAGCTGCGCGTCCACCGCATCGGAATCGGAGCGTATGGAGCGGATGGAGCGTCGTCATTTTCAAAATGCCGATGGGGTGCGTCCACTGCATTCGGATTCAGCATCGGCAATTTAGGTATTTTTAAAGCAGGAGGATAGTGACGAGGATATTGTTGTAGATTAATTTTCGGAGAATATTATACATTTGATGAATATCATAAATAATGAATATCATAGATTTTTGGGTACATTCATATGACTCTACTAAAGTAATTAAAACATCGTCGTTCATCGTGAATAAGTATTTTTGCCTACAGTTTAATGCCGCAAACACGTCAGAACTTGAAACGCTCGGAATCCGAATGATGCGTTCACTGCGGATGACGTCATCAGCACAAATACCGGTCTCTGGCGCAGAAATGCCGATCCAGTGCACGCAGTTTCATAGAAATTAATACAAAGCAACAAATCCTTCCGCTCCGTACGCTCCGATTCCGATCCGGTGGACGCACAGCTTAAGTCTCAGGCTAAGTTTTTACTAGTTTTTGTCGGAAATCCATTTTGATTGCAGTTCATCCGATTCAAATGTAATGTGATTGAAACTTCGAAATTCTGGTTTAAGATGGATTGAATTTTGACGTTCTTTGTGTTTTATACTAGACGTTTGTCGAGATAGCTACTAACGTTTAAGATTTTTAAGAATAAATCTTGCCCGTCCAACCCTAACAAATAAAGTTTACTGGTGTTCCAACGCCTTTTTTAGTTACTTTTCGACTGATCATCATCATCTTGCTAGTAATATCCCATTTAGAACCCGGGGTCCACTTCCTAGTCTAACCGAATTTGTCTGAGAATATTAGGTTCTGATTTTCTACTAAGTATCATGTTAATGTTGAAATGGACAAAAAATAAGTTGATGATGATTTTATCATAACAAAGCACACCAAAAATGCAATGGTTGTGTCACCATTGGTGATTTGTGGTTCAATGGTAGTAAAATCGTTCTATGACAAAGCAGACGTATGTGGCTATGTACAAATGTATGTATTGGTCAACCAAGCCGTGTACAAACCATCCTGTTTGATTTTCCTATTTATACTATGTGTACAAGGCCACAACAAACATTTCGAATACATATCAGCTATTCTTGTAATAGTAATATTACAAGAATAGCTGATATGTATTCGAAATGTTGTACCTACTACAGTAATGTAGTAGGTACATAGACTGTAGCTTAGAAACTGCTTAAGTGTTTCGGATGCTATCAATTGTTGTAAATAATAAACTCCCGAATAAGCGTGATTAAAAGAGATTTATTTGCAATAGTTGTACAAGCGATATTACGTTAGAGCACATCAGAGACAAAAGGGCAGTGGCACCAATTTGACAAGTTAACAAGGATGAACTACAAAATAGTTTGTTCATAAATTAGGTTTTATTTAACAACATCCTCCCTTAAAACATAATCCCATCTTCATTGAACAGTACGCCAGTTTAGAGGGTATAGTAGGCTTGGTCAGGATGTCTGCAACCATCTCTCCAGTCTGTACATAGTGAACAACAAACTGCCCACTGCGTATCTTGTCACGAATGAAATGATGCCTTACATCAATGTGCTTTGTCCTAGATTGGTAACCATCTGTACCTGCAAGTTTAATACAGCTTTGATTATCACAATAAACCACTATACCCTGAGACTTGAGAAGTGGCCAGAGTTCTTCTTGTAGTTGTTTGAGCCACAATCCCTCTTGAATACAAGTTGACAGCGACATGTATTCTGCCTCCGTGGTGGATAAAGCTATTGTAGGCTGGCGCTTTGAATTCCTGCATATGGATCCTCCCTGGAAAATAAAGGTATATCCAGTACATGACCGCCGGTCTTCATCAGAACTCGCCCAGTCGGCATCACAGTATCCATGTGTTATATTTTCTTCAAGTGACTGCTTATAGGTCAACTTATAATCTTGTGTTCCTTTCAAATAACGCATGACGCGTTTTAATGCAAGCCAATGTCGTGTTTCAGGTTGATTGTTAAACTTACTGAGGAAATTCACTACATAACTGATATCGGGTCGTGTGCCTTGTGAAAGATAAAGTAGGCATCCGACAACCTCCTGGTATGGCACATTGGTCAAAATATTCACCTTTTCATTTGTACTACATAATTTTTCATTTATATCCATAGGACTCTTCACTGGTTTGCAATCTGATATACCAAATTTAAACAAAACTTCTTGAATATATTTCCTTATTATGACTCTTATTATTCTTGTCTCTTTCCACATGAAAACCTATGAAATAGGTTAGCTCACCTAGATATTTCATCTGAAATTTAGCACATAGTTGGTCTTTTAAATGCTGTAATTCAGAATCTTGGTTTGTCAGAATAATCAAATCGTCGACATACGTGGCAACAAAAAGCATTTTGTTTGCATCTGCCATTCTAAAATATACACATATATCTAGTTTTGAACGTGTCAGGCCAAATTCCTGTAAAGCAGCATCTAATTTCCGGTTCCACTGTCTACTTGCTTGTTTCAGGCCATATAATGACTTTTTTAATAAACAAACTTGCTTACCAGCACGTTCAAACATAGGTGGTTGACTCATGTATATTTGCTCTTCAATTTCTCCTTGAAGAAATGCTGAGACAGCATCCATTTGGTAAATGTCCAAATCATATTTCACTGCAATTGCAAACAAATATCTTAGTGATGTGAGCCGTACAACGGGTGAATAAACCTCATTATATTCTGAACCTCTTTTCTGTGCACAACCTTTCACAACCAATCTTGCTTTGTATTTCACAATTTCACCTCTCTCATTGGTTTTTCTCTTAAAGACCCATTTACAAGGGATTGCCCGCTTATCTGGTGGTAAATGAGACATTTCCCAAGTGTTATTTGTTAATAGAGAATTTATATTCTTCATTCATTGCTTCTTGCCATTGCTTTCTTTCTGGACAAGACATAGCTTCCTCAAGTGTCGCAGGGTCAGATAACTGCATAGCACACATTAAACCGTTACCATCACTGTCCATCATATGCTGACCTCTTTGGTGTGACATCAGTGTAATATTTCTGTCGGGTAAATTATTCAAAATATTTTCTTCAGATGTATCCAAATGATAAGTGTCATCATTATCGTTGGCACAGCTATCAAAAGAACAACTGCTCTGTGGTGACAAGGTTCTGTCAGTTCCTTCAGCCAAGGATGAAGAAGTAGTTTCTGAAATATCATTGTCTACATTTTCCGATTCTGATTTACTAGAAATCATCTCAACAAGACTGTGTTGTTTTGAAGAATTTTCAGTTTCTGAAATTTCATTTTCATTTTCTATAAATATGACATCTCTACTAATAGCAAATTTTTTGTGTTTTTGATCATACAATCGGTAGCCTTTAGTGTTTTCACAATATCCTAAAAGAATCATTTCACTAGATTTCTTATCCCATTTTAACCTTTTTTCCTTGGGTATGTGTACCATAGCCTTAGTTCCAAATATTCTCAGGTGTGAAATATTAGGTTTTTTACCTGTCCACTTTTCTTCCGGCGTGATTTCTCCCAAAACACGTGAAGGTGAACGATTGATTACATAGGCTGCAGTGGCAACAGCTTCTGCCCAATATCCTTTTGACAGCTTTGCATCAAAAAGCATACACTTTGCCCGTTCGACAAGAGTTCTGTTCATACGCTCGGCAACTCCGTTCTGCTGAGGCGTGTATGGTGTAGTGGTTTGATGCTTTATTCCAGAATCTGTATAACATGCTCATCATTGCAAGTAACAGTGGCAAGGTTAACGTTACCCATGTCCTGCGCGGAGACTACATCATTATTGGCAACTGTGATTTTCTGTACCGGTGATGGTCGTTTATCATACATCCAATCTGCTCTGCGAGACATGTGCATGGATGCACCCGAATCAACATACCAGTTGTTGTCATTTACTGAAAAATAAGCTGAAAAAATAGCTAAATAATTATTTTCCTGTTTATCAGAACTTTTCTTCGTGGTGCATTGAGATTTGTAATGACCATACTGATTGCAATTATAGCAACGGGGTCCTTTTCCTTTACTATTTATCTGCTGTTTATTGCTGAAAGTTTTATTTTTGTGCTTGGTATACAGTACAGAGGATTCAGGGACCTTCACCTCCTGTAACAACTTTGTTTTAATGAAGTCAGATGAAATGGCTATACCGGAACTTTCAATACCCATGATCATAGGCTTGTAAGTTTCTGGCAGACCTGCCAGCATAAGTGTACCGAGCCACTCGTCATCTACTTTGAACCCGATGTTCCGTAATTTATGGGCGGTTGACATGATCTTTGAGACATATTCTTCAACATTGACACAATTTTCCAAAGACGTATTGATTAGGTCTCTCAATAACCCAACTTTTTTTGAAAGGCCGGAGTCCTGAAATGCCTTTTGTAGATTTAACCAAACCTCTCGTGCGCTTTTGGCTTCTTCAATGTGAACGAAATTTGCAGGTTCTACAAGTAAAATGATTTTTGACTTTGCTTTCACGTCTTTCTTCGGGTCAATTTCTTTCTCATCTAACGGATCGACGCAATTCCATAAATCTTCGTGCTCCAAATAGCTTTTTATCGCAAATCTCCACGTATTGTAGTTACCTCTGCCAGACAATTTCTCAATTTGCAAATTATTCATTGTTCGCCGGTTTTCAACAATGCAGTACCTACCTACCTAAAATTGTTGCAGATTTCGAAAAATATACTTTTAATCTAATTCAGAGTAGGCATACGGGACGGTCCATAACCTGTTGTAAATAATAAACTCCCGAATAAGCGTGATTAAAAGAGATTTATTTGCAATAGTTGTACAAGCGATATTACGTTAGAGCACATCAGAGACAAAAGGGCAGTGGCACCAATTTGACAAGTTAACAAGGATGAACTACAAAATAGTTTGTTCATAAATTAGGTTTTATTTAACAACATCAATAGTATGCACTGTGCCTGCACCGAACTTCTTATTTCATGGACGAGTAAATTTATTTATGGTGTTGTATTTTAGACGTTCTCCTTTAAAATTAAAACTCCAGTTCTCCTCATTTTAGCACACACTGATCACTATTTGCATTATGTAGAAAATCACCTATTTACAACGAAGTGTAGTGGAAAAACAACGGTAGAAAATATTCATGCAAACTGTAACTAAAATATTCATTCGAGTACGTCAGCCCGGTGTACCCCGGGGCTTTATTTTACACTTTTTCCTAGCCGGCTTGTTATGTGGTTATAACGTAGCGACTAGGCAAAGACTTTTTGCGGGTATTATCCTTTTAGCACCGTGTATTATAAACGTTTTGGGGAGAAAAAGCTTCGTATTCTGTACCTCTTTACATCGCCATCGCTTTTTGTGAGTAGCCGCTAGGATATTTACTTGTCGAGTGTATAATAATGGTGGACGGATATGACGGCCAACGAGCCTAGGTTCCCGTACTTCGTAGTACTAACTCGCATTAAACAATCCTTCGTCCTTTTTTATTCAGTGTTGAAAATACTGATATTATTATTTATATTATTTTGTATATTGTTTTAATGTACCAAAGATATATTTTGTTCATATTACAATTTAGCTAACAAACCATGAAAAAATTAAATCTTAACTTAGCATAGGCACTGAACTCAGTACATTAATATGTTCAAGTAACCTTAAAGAGAAAACAATATTCTGACTAAACTCTAAATAAAACCAATAAGAGTAAGAAACGAAAATGCAACGCCAAACTCTAATTGACGATACCGTTATTATAAGATGCAGAGATTTCTATAAATGCAATATTGATAAAATTGCAAAATCGTCCGACGATAAGACATTGTCTTTGCCTTGGTTATATTAATATGTTTGCTTTAAAAAACCGATGTTTATTTTAAGATACCAATACTTCTAAATATATGATGTAGATAGGTGTATGTTTTATGACAACAAAAAGTATGTATCAAGATTTTGATTATCTCAACAATTTCATTATACTTGACTACAATATTAAAACGGTTAGGTAATCTACATTTTCCATTGCATAATATAATATAAAGTATAAATCTTCTTAACGATAATACACCTCAATATAAGACACTCGGTGCAGAACTGAATTCATCGTATGAAAATTGCAACTGCGCGACGAAATCCAAAGCCAAATGTGATGAAAATTTTAAGCGAAATGATCGTAGTACATTCTAGAATTATTCATAGCGAGAGGTGGTGGAGATAAGTAAAAACTAACAAAGATGGCGGAAATATGAGAGCCATTATTACATAAATGTCGCAGAGCAAAAAGTAATTGCGATGGGTTGTGCTGTTTCGCTTTTCATTATGTGCGAAGTGTTTTGGTATTATTGTTGGGATAATGGCTATACGAGATGGGTGGGCTGAGTACCTTTCGTTTATATTGCGAGGGTGGTCATCTCGAAAACAGATGACTCCACTCTTTGTAATGTAATAGAAAGGTGTGATTGTATTTATCGTTTCTAATTTATACACGAGTGGGTAGTAAATGTTATATTTGTAAAGTAGGTACGGAGTATATTATTATGACGATATTATTAATTTACAGATTTGTTTAAACTCACGACTGTCTAAAAGTCAAAAGTCAAGTCAAAAATCATTTATTCATCTAGGTCACAACGTGACGCTTATGAACGTCAAATTTTTAAAGTAAATTAATAATGCTTCTACATTTACATTTACTGCCCATTCGCAAAGCAATAGGTGGAACCACGAGAAAGAACGGGCAATAAAACTCGTGGCCACTCTTTATAATCGCCAGTGTTATGGTACATATTTTGTTTTTGTAAGGAGCTGCAACTGTTTCACATTGTAATTAATAACTTGTAAATAGTAAATAAGAACATACATATTATATACAAAATATGTAGTTATTAAATTAAGTGCTGTAGTAGTCTTCAAATGTGAATCTTGTGTAACAGGAGCATCCACTTACGCTTTATAATGTAGGCAACTCGCGATCATGTTCAGAACTATGGTGGAAAAGTATGTTACAGAAAGTGACGGTATATGAATACACGAAAATTACAAAAACGTTAGTATCCAGCCCATGATAACGAGTTACCTTCATCTAACACTGTAGCAAATTTTAATAAAATTTGTGGAACAACAATGAAAATGTAAATGTGGTAAGTTGAATGACCTAATAATGCATGAATATTAAATTAATAGAACTAGAGATATTATACAGGGTGGCGCTACCATAGGGGCACTTTTTGAACAGAGGCATAGCGTACAACATTCTGAAGCCTTGTACCAAAAATCAATTAAATCGGTGCAGTAGTTTAGCCACAATATCGATTTTAAGTTCCGCAATTTTTGCACATGCTTTGAATTCCACACAGCTGTATCAGCTGATACAAAACGGTCAACGACCCTACATTGCACGCCCCGACTCGCTCCGACGCGACGCCTCGACGTGTTCCGAAGTTAGGCTCAGCGCAGATAAAACGGAGCGCAGCGGAGAGGATTTTATTAACGCACTTGAAAATAACTATATTTTTTTTACAATAAAGTGCATAATAAAATAATACCATTTTACGTAAAATATATTTGAAATTTCAGGAATTTTCATTTCATACGGTCCTATTTGTTGATTGTCAAGTTTAGATTGAGATTTTTATATATGTTTATATGATGAATTTTGCAGTGATGATTTTAATGCTTAAAGGAAAGCTAGTTGTTCACTTAAATACAATATTTAAATCAGTTTTCGTTATAGTTAATGTATAATATGTTTTTTTAGCTTGGCCCTGTAGTTTTTTAGATTCCGGAGAAATCCAGTTTGTAACGGGCAATTTGTATTAATATTTTTGCCCAAGAGTGGTAAATTACGTCTGGCAACTCCGGGCATCACTATAATTTTATTTAAGACTCATGCATTTTAAAATCCCTGTAAAAAAATATTTTGTTAGTGTGGACGTGTTTGGGCTTCCAATTTGGTATCGGTGTTTGTCTGGTAAGTACCATAATTTTTCTTATTTTTACGGCTTTTTTAATACTCAGTACATGCATTGGAATGTATTCTATGCGAAAAATATTTAATATGTAATAATAGGCTTGTGTCCTAAAATGTAATTATCAATTGATTCGTTCTTGTATTAGATGTTAAACTACAATACCTGATTTTTCTTTAAAAATCGATCAGGAACATGACTAATTACGGCTTTTTAAAAACCTTTTTGAATTTGACACGAAAACGCTGTAAATCATCACGGCGGTTGAGTGATAACACAAAGTCCAAAACAAAACAAACCGTGAATGAAGTCTGGTCTGATGTACCCACTTTCATTTTGTTATATTCCATTTGGCAGGTAGAAAGTTTGACGTTTTAGTTGTATTTACTACTAAAACGCCAACAACATGAATGGCGGACGTGCTGTTTGACGTAATGCTCTCTGATTAGTGTTCACACCACAAATCACAAGAATAAATACATTATTTTTAGTAATAGAATCCTAAAAATAACATTAATCTTACCCTTTCTATAATAAATAATAAACTTTATTGACATCTTAAAATCATAATGAATCTATAGACACTTCAAACAAACAGATTTATTCTTAGTGGAGACAAGCCTATTTCTCGTAATAAGTGCAATTTTTTTAAATTGAAATCCGCAGGGTAGCAATTTTGTAACGTCTGTTTTGTACCTAGTGTTACAATATGCGGACTTAAAATGTTACGAAACGGACAAGTAAGGGCTAGGGCACATAGACAAATTAATTAATTTTTAATGAAAAAGAGGATATTGTTTTAGCAAACTTGTTTTTAAATGAAAAAGTATTAATGAAATGTCTTTGTTTTACCGTTATGAGGCATAATACTGACTCGATACCACAGTATGCTAATCGATGCACTGCGCATTGAATCAGCATGTTGAGGTCTCGGGTTTGATACCCGTGTCGATTAAATATTGGTGGTAACGGGATTTTCTATTGAAAAATGGTCAATTTTAATGTGAAGTTTAGATTTGTTCCCGCTGTGTAGTAATAGACTCACCATCTATTACATGGGACTTAACATATAGGTATACCTGAAACTGGCCTGGCTATTATAGCCAAATGGCTACAAAACAATCTTCTAACCCTAAACACGTCTAAAACTAATTTCATGTGTTTCAGTATTAGTAAACATACTCAGCCTACCGAAGATATTAAAATTAAAATTCATAATTGCAATAATGTAAACAACCAAAACTGTAATTGTCCAATAATAGATAAAGTAGCACAAACCAAATATTTGGGAATAGTATTAGACCACAAATTGACTTGGTATCCACAGCTGGAACAGGTAGCTAGTAGAATGAGAAAATTGAGCTGGCTGTTCAGTACTTTAAGACATGTTGCTCCACAAGTTATGATTACCCGGAATAAAACTATAAATCTATTAAACGAGATATATGTTGCCCTGGCCCAATCTATTCTAATATACTGCATCCCTATTTGGGAAGGGTCGGCCAAAACTAAATTCTTAGAATTAGAACGCGCTCAACGTGCCCTGATAATAACAAAGTATTTTAAAAAAAGAAGAAATTCCACAGATAAACTTTATGTAATCAGTGGCCTACTTTCTGTCAGAAAACTATATATTATACAGACAATATTAAAAATACATAAGTCCATACCTTACAAAATATCCAAACTGTCCAAAAGAAGAAAATACCCCATTGCACAAACCCCTCACACAAAAACCATTTTCGCATCCTTCCAGTATAACACACGGTCTGCTAAACTGTACAATAGAATAAATAAAGAAATATATGTACATAACAAGAATTCTCATGATTGCAAAAAAGCTATAGTTGAATGGATTAAACAACTCACGTACGGTGAAACTGAAGCGCTTTTAAAACATGGTACATAACACATACACACACGCCACAATACAACATATTCACACACGCATACCTACTCACACACATGTACGCACACGAACGAACACACACACATACACATACTCACACACACACTTTATATTTTTTATTTAATTTATAACTTAAGTTATTTTGAATATTAAATTGTTTGTATCTTTAATCATTTATTTCTTATGGAAGAGCGGAGTCTTCTACTACAGGCTTTTTTGCTTAAAAGAAGGCTCCAATCACAACATAACTGTTACATTTTTGTTAAAAAAATAAACTATTTGTATTTGTATTGTATACCTACCTGCAAAATTAAGAAAGAATCCACCTAAGCAAATTTTCAAATTTTATAATGATCTTAGAATTTTTCTATACAATTTTGGAACGTATTTGATCTAGTGGATTCTTTCTGGAATTTGGCTGAGGTCTAGAAGGAATTTCTTTAGTAAACGCTTTAAAGTTCAATTCGAACCTCACTAAGTAGTATAACTTTTTTATTTTAGCAAAATAGGCTTGTGTCCACTAAGAATAAATCGGTTTGATTGTAGTATCTATAGATTCATTATGATTTTAAGATGTCAATATAGTTTATTATTCATTATAAAAAGGTTATTAATGTTATTTTTAGGATTCTATAACTAAAAATAATGTATTTATTCTTGTGACAGTGAACATCAATCAGAGAGCATTACAACAAACAGTACGTACGCCATTCATGTTGTTGACGTTTTAGTAGTCTACCTGTCAAATCGAATATAACAAAATAAAAGTGGGTACATCAGACCAGACTTCATTCACGGTTTGTTTTGTTTTGCCCTTTGTGATATTACTCAACCGCCATGATGGTTTAGAGACTGCGCACATTTATTCAGCTCCATTCGTGTTTCGCTGAACGATTTTGGTCACACTTATACAGCTCTGCTTCTATCAGCCGCGTACGGCGTCGTAAGAATGAGAATAGCCGTCTTAATGTGCTATCTCCGCTGAATCGCCTCTGTCTACTGCGTACGGCGCTGAATATGCTGCGAAGACGTTAAGCTACTCATTTTGTATTGTGCCCTCAACATGGACAATTCTATGTACGATATTTTTATCATTTCGCATCTTGTAGAAGAAATAGAAAACAATAAACGTAAAAAAAATAAAACGCAAACGACAGTGGGTTGACCCACTTTGGAGAAATAGGAATTTGGTTGGAGAACATGCAACATTGGTGCCCCAATTAAGAGAAGATAATATTAAATTCAAAAAGCATTTTAGGATGGATGGACAATAGGTAGGTACACGTCGCAACTTGTGGACAAGGAGTCGCGAAACATCCCTGTAAAGAGCTGTTCTGCCGCGTCCGACGGTGATTACGGCCCAACAGCGCTGAACGCGGCGGAACAGCGCTGAACGCTGTCTATAGCATTCGCATGATAAAAACACATTTATTCTCATTTTATACTGGTTTGCCGCGAAAGCAGAATGGACGCGGAAAGCTGAATGTCTCCATACAAAATTGTTGTTTTCTATGGACAAAAGCTGAATAGAGCTGAATAAATGTCCCTTACAGCGTTTTGCGTGTCAAATTCAAAAAGGTTTTTAAAAAACCGTAATTAGTCATGTTGCTGGTCGATTTTTGAAGAAAATATCAGGTATTTCAGTTTAACATAAAGGAACGAATCAATCGCTAATTACATTTTAGGACACAAACCTATTGTGGAATTGCACGCTGCTGCAAAGCTGCGCATCGTAAAGTCTACAGTTTTCTCCGCACGGCACCGAACCGCAACGTGTAGCTTGTCTGCTATGTGTGAATTATATGAGTTTTGTTAATTTCGTCTTCGTGATTGTAAAGTAGTTACCTAAGTGTAAGATTTTACCTATGTCATTTATAAAGTTATCCAAAGATTCATATTATAATGGTTTATTATTAAAAGTGTGTTTAATTGTCCCTTTTCGTAAATTTTTGGTACATTGAGGACTATACCTTACAATCTCTGTTTTGTAATATCTTGTGTCCATTTGTAACTGTCCAAATCTTTTTCACTTATTATCGAAATTTTTTTCTGAAATGCTCATAAAAAGTAAATATATTTTTGACGTAACTATAAAAAGAAATTTAAGTCGTTTTGTAACAGTATGAATCAATGAGGCAACTTAAAACTAAAAATGTGACGTCGAAAATAAAGCCTGGTTTGGCACAAATTTTACAAAACTGAATGAAAAGTGGTGATAGTAATTTCAAATTGAATAATTTACATCATATTTATGTCTTTTTTTGCATTTATGTCCCTAAATTCATTAAATGTGAAAAAAATCAATCTAGTGCATAGTTTATTACAATTTTATTTGAATTTGTTTTTCGTTACAAAACAGACAATTATTTCTTGATCACCCTTCTCATGTAAATATCAGTTGTTGCAAAGAATATAAATATTTTACGAGAACTTTTATAAAATACATTAAAAAAGGATAATTTTTCAATTTATCTAAATAGTTTTTACAGCCGTAGTTAGTAAAAAAATAAATCACGTCAAATTCCAAACAGGTGTCATTTAAAATGAAAATGCCCTTATGTTGTTTATGCAACAAACGATCACTAAAACGAAATAAGTATTACTACCGAGTCACCCATCCTCGCCCGCACCACATCCCACCGTTATCGTCCTGTCATGAGCGGTGAGCCGGCGAGCTTTGCATCAATTCAAACGTGTTTAAACTTGCTTCGCTCAAGAACCGGTAAAATAAAGGTTCTTAAAGGTTCTCATTTAGGTTCCGGTTCCGGTTTCGGTGCGAGTACCAGAACCGCTAAATACCGGTACCATACCGGTATTTTGGAACCCTTTTCAATCCCTGGCATAAATGCTTGAACCTGACAAAAAACATTCGCGCGTCCTCGAAGATATGCGTGAATCCTCGCGCGGCGTCGAGTCGGCGCCCGCATCGTAGTGAGTCGCGGCGCGCAATGTAGGGTCGTTGACCGTTTTGTATCAGCTGTGTGGAATGCAAAGCATGTGCAAAAATTGCGGAACTTAAAATCAATATTGTGGCTAAACTACTGCACCGATTTAATTGATTTTTGGTACAAGGCTTCAGAATGTTGTACGCTATGCCTCTGTTCAAAAAGTGCCCCTATGGTAGCGCCACCCTGTATAAAAAAAAAAAAACTGAAAAGTAAGGTATCTATATAAATTAAAAAAATCAAGAGTTGGCTAGTGTAAGTGACCACCTATCCTTATCACTGAAATAATCATTAATGGTACAATAACCTTTCTTAATAAGGCAGTCTTTTATTTTACTTTTGAACGTACTAAATGGCAATTCTAAAAGACTAATTGGTATTTTATTGTATATACGAATACCTACCCTACAAAAGAATTATTAACTTTATGTAAACGATGATAAGGGGCATATAACTTATGCCTGTTTCGAGTATTTATGTTATGTACATCACTTTTTGTAGTAAATAAACCTATATTTTGCCTAATATACAATATATTAGCAAATAAAAATTGCGAGGCTACTGTAAGAATCCCTATAGACTTAAAGCGTTCCCTAAGAGTATCTTTTGCACCTAACATGTATATTGCTCGTACCGCTCGTTTCTGTAGAACGAAGATATTCTGAATATCCGCAGCTTTGCCCCATAACAAAATACCGTAGGACATGACACTATGAAAATAGCTAAAATAAACTAGACGAGCTGTGTCAACATCAGTAAGTTGTCTAACTTTTTTGACAGCATACGCAGCAGAACTGAGCTTACCTGCAAGACATGCTATATGTGCACCCCATTGTAACTTATTATCTAGTGTAATGCCTAGAAACACTGTCGAGTCAACTGTGTCAAGTTCCTCCCTATCTAGCCTTATATTAGGTCCCAGTTGTCTAACGTTAGGTAAAACAAATTTAACGCATTTAGTCTTTTTAGAATTAAGCACTAGGTTGTTTGCTGTAAACCATTGTGTAACCTGTATAAGTGCATTATTTACATAATCAAATTGATTCCTATTCCTATCTACTTTAAAAATAAGTGACGTATCATCTGCAAAAAGTACGACATCACAGATATTTTTTAAATAAAAAGGTAAGTCATTAATATATACAAGGAATAGAAAAGGACCTAAAATAGAGCCTTGTGGAACGCCTAACTGTATAGGTAATTTAGAGGATGTAGTCCCATTTACATCGACGCACTGAAATCTTTGCCGCAGGTACGACTCGACAACACAACGACGTCTTGTAATGAGGAGGTAGGCAGAGGGGTGTGCACTCACTTTTCGATACCTATATGTTTTATTTTGTATGCAATATATATGCAATATATTTCCATCTAGTAGATACTACTAGATGGAAATATATTGCCACGTACCATTGTCTTATCTAACTTGATGTTACCTCTGCCCTCCTATATGAACAAAATTTGCGACTGCACGATCGTGCACGAAGTAAAAAAAAAGCTTATGAAAAGCTTACTAGGAGCTCAATACTCAATGTTTTATTGCACTCCATAAGTTACATAAGGTGTTACAATATGACAATATAAGATACATTATGGACCCTGTAGGGCACGGCAACATATAATAATGTAAAAGATATGATAGGATGCTATTTTTCAACTTTGTTATGAAAAAAAAACTATTTAAATTTATTATTGAACTGTTTTATCAATTAGTTTTAGAATATTAATTTTGTTTATTTACTATCAATATATTATTATATTATTATTAAAAAAATATAATAATTGCGGTATGTATATTGTTGTGTACTTATTTTATATGTAAGTAGTAGATATAATACGAGATGATATGTGTACTAACTATGATGGTAATATAACTTTTTATTAGGTAAATGCATAGGTCATTTATTGAAATACATATATGTAGTTACATTAAATTATTTATTCTCAGTCTTTTTGTGATTATTTAAATATCTACTTTAATTACTCATATATTTATATTGCATAATTATATGTGTACTTATTATACATACAGGAGATATAAATATAATATGATAAGAAGGTCTTATTTAAAATGATTCAACTTATCACTTCTTACTTCCTTTATTATCCAGCACTAGAATAGTTCTCAAATTTTATTCGAGATCTTTGGTACTTTTAACTTTAAAAGAACTGTGTCTTTTTGGCACGCTGCATGATATAATCAAAGAGTTTGCCGCTTGAACACAACGAAGAACAAGGCGCCTAACAATATACTAACGCTGTGAAAATGTGAACTCAGCTTGTGAATAATGTGAATATACAGTGCAAAGAAATTAGAGGTACAGTCCGTTTCGTCTGAAATTGTTTCATTTGAACAATGTACACAGAATAGGTGCTCAAACATTCATTGAAACGTGGTCACGGTATCATTGTATTTTTAGGAATTTTAATACTGCGCGTTATTCCAATTTGATATTGGGATTTCACTGACTGACGCAGTTCCATCAGTAGCTTCATACTACAAATAGTCACTATCATTCTACAAATGGTCACCGTTAGGCCCTTCTCTCACGAAGCGACTCTCAAACGATTAGTGTTTTGTACCCGTATCCTACGCGTCGCATGTGAGTAGCCGCCATACAGATTCAGCTAATTTCGCACACAACGAGACGCTTTGACGACGCGTTTGATGTCAGTCGCACGCTACCGTCTTGCTGGTCGCACACTACCCGAGTAGTATATGCGTCGCATTACAAAATGGCGGCGGAACAAACTTTTAATATTATTTTTGTGCAGGAAGTAGAAAATTTTCCATGTTTGTATAATTATAAGCTGCCAGAGTACGTAAGAAAAGATGTTACATAAAAGGCGTAGATTGAAATTTAGAAAAAAACAATATAACAGGTCATTTATAGGTATACACAGACCGGTCTGTGTGGAGAACCTTGTCAGTGTGGAGAACTATGTCCAGCAGTGGACGTCGTTTGGCTGATATGATGATAGATATACATGAATACGGAATGTCACCACCCCATATCATCCCATGGGTGTCGTAAGAGCCGACAGAAGGAGCATATTATGCAGAGAACAGCGCTGTAAGAGAAGGAAAACTTGATACAAACCCTATACCAACCCGTTTGGCCAGCGCGGTATAGTAGGCCAATTCCTCCTTTCATAGGAGAGGCCTAGTCCAGCAGTTGACTTTTAAAGGCTGATGATGTTATACATTAAATTTATACACAATAATTTTATTGCAAAAGAAGGGAAGCAGTGGGGTTATTATTTAGGTAGTTGGCAAGATAATTTCTCAGATAAAGATTCAAATAATAATATGATTCTATTGACATTCTATAAAAATGACGAATCGTCCCTCGACAAATGCTCTACAATTGATATTTTTTTCGATATACGGGTGCACCCAGAATCTTCTTTTATATTTTCGTTTATTCTTGTAATATAAATACAGAAGAAAATCACAGTCACTAGACATCGTCGTACGAATGTTGTTCTTCAAATGATAAAAAATAGTTTCATTTGCGTAGCATCGTGTGCGGTAAAGAGTAGCATACCAGTATTTCGATCATGGTTTGCATCTCAGTCCCGTAGCATTTGAATAGCTTCGTGAGAGAAGGGCCTTAGCTTTACAGTGTCCTAGTGGCAGTATCTTTATGCTGTCAGTGCAGTAATCACAATATTGTACCAGTCTATATGATTTATTTTAAATTTTACAGTGATGTATTTCATTCCGATATATTTCTTCGAGTGGTAAGGCTATGCTGGTCTAGGCCTTTCTAGAAATATCGCCCACAACTTCCCATATTCTCAAATGAGTTTTGCTTAAAGAAGTATTATTTCTCCTGCTGTATTTGTTGGTTGAGTGAGGGCACCGCAGACCTTGTCTACTTTCTTTCTTCTCTTTTTTTCCTGTGCAAAATTGAGGAGACCTGGAGAGGATTTTGATAAGGGGAATATTTAGATTTTTCTGTTTTTTTTGTGTTGAAATGGCGCATGTTGGGAGAGGCCTATGTCCAGCAGTGGACTGTGATAGGCTGATGGATTGATTGATAGAGTTGAAATTGCGTGAGTGGATATCACTATCGTCACAGGCTTACTATCCTAATTAAACTCTTACCATCAAGCGAGCAGTAAGTTACTTCTTGGCCATCCATATTCTATAATAAAATAATCAGATATCGTACCAAGACCTGCATGATCGTCCATGAATCAAATGCACACACAGCATATAGGAAGCATTGGCAAAAGATATACTTTAAGAAGAATACATAAAATACATAAGTACCTACATGTACACAAGACATAATAGGTACGTTGGAATGAGCACTGAACTAGATGAAAATCAGCGGGTGTTATCCTAATCTAGCACCAATTTAGTCAGCCTACTTTGTACTTGTTAATATTTCTGTGTTATTTTTAATTCCTTCTATTCATATTATAATTCTTTACTTTATAATCTTTTTTTCTAACTGCCTGAGCTCTACGAATTCTGATTTCATACGAAATTATTCAGCATCCAGTTCGGTGATGCGAAATTTCAATTTGACATTTTCTAGTTCATTGCACTTAAAGCATAGAACATAGCGATAGCTTTGCCTCCAATCGAGATTAACTTGAAATCTTCTTATCTACTAAAAACATAGTGAAAGAAAGTGAAAAATAATCATGAATTCAACCATGTAAGCAAACTCGGGGTTTTACACTAAGTTTCGTCTACGCTCGCATCCAGATGAGCCAACGCGAAAGTTTTATCATATAGAACATTATAATACACTGACTTGAAAGTTAAAGATATGAAGATATTCGTTCCTTCACCATACAACATTACAATAGAAACATTCCTAATCCCCATAAAAGTGAAGAGCACCATTAAAACCGAACAGTTCAGACATAATCGACGTCTGTAGTTAGCTAAAAACCGGCTTAAAGGAGACTGCGGACTTATATACCCGGGGCGGTTTGTGCTTTAAATATGTTTAAAGGAAATATCTGCATCATGAATCCTGAATGTTTTAGTTTGAACCGCTGTACTTAGTGCTCGCAAAAAAGGGCATCGATCTGCTGCTTTGTATAAAAAAATCTAATTTATGCACAGTTTTGTTAACCTATTTGTTACAATTGGAAAATAAGAGTGTTATTCTGTAGCAATATATTCATTATTATTTTATTTTATTTATTTATTAGGGATAATAAACAACTACAACATATAATATAACATAATGCTAACAAAAACCTAGTAGTAATGTTGCAGTCCACTACATTATCCTCAGATACTACATATTTTAAAGGGTGGTTGCCACTAGACGAGCATAACCACAAATAACAAATATTTATACAATACTAATAAATTTCTTTCAAAGATGAACTAGCAACAATTTTGTTTACCACTATTTATATTAAAAACAATTTCATTTAATTTAATCATGCAAAAAATAATTTTATAACATTACAATTCAGATATTTTTTTATAGTATTAGATTTAAATTTATTTTTCGAGCATGCAAATATATTAATGAAATTTGAGTTATATGATTCCAACATTCTATAAATAGGGCTACGTAAGCCAGAGTTCGTATGACACGGGTTTAAAGCGAACAGAGTACGTGCATGGACCTGACGCACGAGAACCGTTCGGGGGACAGAACAGCACAGTTTACTCGTCAAATCGATGGCATCAAAGTGATTATGGACGATGTCATGAAGAACGTTGGCCTCAAGGTATTTGCGCCGATTCTCCAAGCTGATAAGCTTGTACTTATCTGGAAGTTGGGAGTATGAGAGATAAGCCTTAGTCCTGTTAAGTATCTGTAGTACACGGCACGGAGGTATTTTCGCTGTACCCTCTCTATTGCAACCACGTACTTTTGGTAAAAGGGGTTTCAAAAAGAGACCGCATATTCTAACTGAGAACGTATGAGCGTCTTGTACAAATAGAGATAAGTTGAGATACGCTTAAATTCAGTGGAAGATCTCATCACGAATCCATACATCTTAAAGGCTTTATTGACTATGGCTTCTATATGCTGATTTAAGGGCAGTTTAGCATCAAAGAGAACACCCAGATCCTTTACTATAAAGATATTATTTAATGGTATACAATTAAGGTTATAATTAAAGTTGACGATGGTATTATTCTTAGTGAAATGGATATAGTTACATTTGGGGATACTAAGATGCAGTTTATTGTCTATACAATAGGCAGTTAGTCTGTCTAAGTCCTCCTGAAAATACTGACAGTCTTCCAAAGTTCGTATTACTTTAAATACCTTCAATTTACTGAATGAAACTCTCTCCCCAACTCATCAACACATTCCATTGACTTAATAAAGTGGCAAATATATTAAAGATAACCGAGTTTCCATTAAAATTGTAGTTACACGTTATTCGAATAACAATGCATATTTTTTTCACAAATAATCGAATCCTGATACCTATATAATGACAGTTACCCGGGGTAGTATGAAGATTTATTCGAAATTGTAATAAAAGAGCGTAACTCAACCGTAATATCTGACGTTTACGTGAAAGTCGCAATAAATTCTGAACAACCATTAATTAGGACTTTTATAGCGGCTTATATTGTTTACAACTTTTGTAAATACCGCTTTTACTCGGATAACGCTACCAGATAACGTTGGAAATCCTTATTTTAGTATTGTTTTAGTAATATCTCAGAATTTGCTGTCTAGTGCTTTCATTTCGTAGCTTTATATAAATGAAGAGTGACTAGCTGTCTATAATTTTATAATACAATGGGCCTTAATTTAATTGAAATTGTGATAGACAGGCATTTGGCGCATGGACCGGCACAATTTTTTGGGGGTTAGGGTAGGGCATATCCTAGTTTTCACCCCAGGAAACCCAGGTCCTAATTGTATCTGTACTCGAGATACGACTTTTTTATATATTTTTTATTTTTTTCTGAATTATTACATTTAAAATGATATAACTTTTTAGTTTGTAGTCATATTTGCACTAGATAACTTTTATTGGATGCCCTAATGTATTATTATTCTTAAAAAAAAAGTAATTGTGGAGCTTCAAAACTCTTAAAAATGAAGTAATGAGTGCAAAATATGAAATTCTAAATTAATTATAAAAAGAACTAAAAGCTCTTTTGAACTTCGATTTCTTTAAAAAAGAACTGTACTTAATACTGTACACTTAGGACATGGGTTTCTTGGGGTGAAAACTAGGATTTGCCCTCCCCTAACCCCCAAAAAAATGTGTCGGTCCATGCGCCAAACACCCTGTATAGTCTGTCGTCTTATATTACCAATTACTGCCTGTCTCACAATTTACCGACGCTAAATGATCACCTGGCCGGGAACTACAGAAATCCATTAGCCCTCGCAAAATCAAAACTGGATATGGTTGGTCACAAGTTTATAAACTATTGCTTACTATCGATTATAATAAGACAAGGATACAATTCTACCGGTTTCGTAACCGCCGCAGCTCCGCACCGAAACGGATTAGAGGACAGCTTATGTACTAACAACTTTGAGCTTAATAAATAGCTAAATAATGTGCAGGGACCGCGGGTCCACGATAAGGGGCACATTGCAGTGATAATCGCTCCAACACCAACTCTTTATCTTTCAAACATAAACTTTTACTGTAGTACCTTCGCTCAGGATTATTCCACTAGTTAGGCTGTTAATAAATATTTGTACTCGGAAGGGTTCACGAGTCTTGTCGAATTCAAGGGCCCTTGTTCAGCTCGAGATGTGTAAGAAGCTTTGCTATTTAAATTAGACGTTTCGGCGAAAGGGTAATCTTGCATCGCTCAAGGAGTTTATTTTTAAACTTAGTAGGATAAAGTTCAAAGGTTGGATTATGGTGCGCAAATTATTAAATTATGTAACGTAAGGTCTGACGTTACAAAAAAGGACTGATCAATCTGTTAAAAAGTGGGGCCGATCACGCAAAATTACGAGTTTGTTGTTGTCTTTAATCGAGTATTACAGTAAATTTGTAAAGCCTCTTTGGCTATAATTATTTGTCATAGTAATAAAATGACGTAGGTATGTCATTATCATTATTAAGAATATTTTACACTAACTCTAGTGATAGATCCTATATGTAGTTAAATTGGTCAATCAATAAGACTAGTTGTAGTTTACCTACTATGGGGCTTGATTTTTTATAAATACCTATTGCCTTTTACATTGTATTAGCAAGGTAGATGTTCGTTGTTTTTATGTTTCAGAGTAGTCAAGGATAAGCAGGTTGATATTTTTCTGTGTGGTGAGTAAATCAAGGTATTAATAATATCATTTATTATTGCCTTAATGCGTTGTTTACTAGTTAATTTTCATATATGCAATCCTATTTAAAAACATCAAGTTCTATTGAATAATTAGTATAACATACATACACATACATAGGTACATATGGGCGCATATTAATATATAATGATGATATTGTTACGAAAATGTTAATAATACTTATTTAAGATTGATATTTAAATAACTATTTGTGAACACAGAACTGAGAACTTCACTACTTTAGAATATTAGACACTGTATTGACTGCTTCACTGTTCTATAAAGATTGGGTATTTAATTTATCGCTTAATTATTAAGATAACTCCAGAAACTTTCAAAGTAAAATCAATTAGTATTAAATAACATTATTCTGACACTTATTTTTATGTTTACGGTAATAAATAACATGCGCTTATATTTACATCCTGTTGATAGCGCCATCTGTTGACCGAATGTTGTAAAGCTGCGTTTGGTTATTAAAATAAATCTATTTTGTATATTTGTGTAAAATAAATCATTTGGTGTTGTGCAAAATTCATTACAATATTAATGTTGATCTTTGATTTATATTTTATAATATATTGTACAGTAATTTCAATTATATGTTGAAAAGGAAGTGGCAGTTGTTAAACATTAAGTGTAATGACGGTTAGTTTATAAAAGGACTGTAGCTCACATTTTGATTCAATTCTGTGCTAGAAATCGTCTGAAAATAAAGTAATAAAATATTACGTGAGTGTTTTTATTATAATGGAGTCTGGACACGATAACCCTGGCGTATCGCCGACATACATAAACTCACGACTGTTTCCCGGAGGGGTAGGCAGTGACGACGAGTAGTATAAATATAGTAGTACTACTACTATATGTATACTACTAATGAGTATAAATATAGCTACAATTGTCCATGAAAATTATACAAATGTCTGTTAAATGTTTGAAATTACATCACGTAAAAGTTTGAATTGAAGAAAATTGTGGCAATGTTTAGTGTCATGCAACGTCTCGAAACTTTCGTTTACCTCACAATGAGCGTTGCGTGATGATAATAACGGCATAGCTGATAATTGTTAAAGTTTACAAGTCTAGTAAGCACTTTGGGTTGCTAAGTGTTAAGTAAATTTATTGCTAATCTCACTTACGCCCAAAACTTTGCCTCTCTGCTGATCAGACCTACTTATTATATTACAATCCTGGTATTTCTGTTGGAATAATTTAAGGACTTATTATTCTTTAAGAATATCTCTTTGTGGAGAGTTTCATGAAGTCGATTCTTAGGGTTGGATTTTACACATGGTGGATATTTTGTGGTACAAAAGTAATGCTGTTTTAGACATAGAATTTTGTACTTATATGTATATCTGTATACTTGACCTTGAAAATAGAAAATGAGTGACTGAGATGAATTTATGTTTTGCTTTCTACGTTCATTGTGTCAACATTTGTCGGTATTTTTTATAATTTATCGTATATAATATATATATATATATTTTGAATTTTTGCAATTATCATTCTGTAATACTCCTTGCAATACATAAACATTTTTCATCACATCTTGAGTATTCATCATTAGTATTCGTATGCTTTAGTTATTCAGTTCAGCTATCTCGTAACAACACCGCATCGTTACAGCGAAGAAACCCAACAGCAAACTCTTAAAATATTACTAGTGTAGCAAGTACAGCATTCCTAAACCCGCAGTACCAAGAAACCAATTTTCTAAACGCGACGGAACAAACAGTGGGGAAGGAAAAATGCATTTTTACTCGAGATATAAACTGTGGTAGTTGTTTACGAAGCTCTTAAAACGGCAGATGTCAGGTTTTAAGCCATTAGTGAGATAAATTATAGCTGCCGCTACTCCCTCACCCGCTGGCGCCCAGAGCCTAATCCCCGGATAAAGATTTTATTTTTGGTGTAAAATGAAGAGACATCTCGTGGTAGATGGTGCGTGCCGTGAGTAAATGCAATTTAGCTAAATATGAGCGTCGCCACTTATACTAATCGCTGGTCGTGTGGTACAGTGACCTTGACTTAGTCGCTGTTGTAAAAAAATTGGTACATACTTGTATAATTGTTTTGAGATTGTGTTTTAATATTTGTGTTCTAAGATTGTATTGTCTTAGAATAAATTTTAATTATTTCTAATAAGATTTTTATAATACTTTGTTTAAGGAAAACATACTATTTGGACACTACTTTATATTTACAACACATTTTTATGAAAATAACTGATAATAATACTTTTCCATTAAAAGATATGAACGTTGATGCGATTTGATGGACACCTACACGTAACGACTTAGGAAAAGAAGCTCAAGACCATAAAGAACTCTATAATTTATGTAAAAATTATCAACTTCGTAAAGTAATTATTTCTTAGTGAATATTTACTTCAAACCCGTCAGCTAAAATGAAAAAAAAAACGTCACGCTACCAGCTTGAGCCTTGTACCACATGCAGTGTGTACCGAGAGCTTACTGGAGCGCTGTCTCGTATCGATATGATTTAGGCACAACTCGCGCCAGCCACTCTCCTAATTACTAACCCTCGTTTTTCCTAATTCTTGGCTTTATTCGGGATACCCTTTTCTCAAATTTGTGTAATTTGTCTTAATTAATTAGCAGGCAACGAATAAAAAAGCTACCGACAGAATGATTTAATCAATTTCCTTTTTAAGCTGTAGTAGGCGTTATTTCAGGCTCACCAAAGGTGTTTATTATTTGTTAACTAAAGACCTAATAGCAAATAAAATAAATTGTTTTATGTACTCAAATAATAAACAAATGCTGAAATGTATATTAAACGATAATCAAAGGTAAAATTCAAGTTATCAACCCTTAAGGTATGGCTGTGTTCTAGATCACAACCAATCGCCTCTTTTAAAGTGCATAATGTGCTTAATCAAACACGCAGCTAGAAAGAAAAATATGTAAACTCTCGAGTTTAATTTTCGGTTTGAGGAAAACCCTGTTTCAAGTGTCCAGTTCGACCTTGGCGCATCACCCAAATTAAATAAATTATTAAGGCCAAGGTTAAAGAAGGCTCTGTTTACCTTGGCCTGTGAATTGAAAAAACAAGCGCAGTATGAATAGTAAGCAAATATAAAAGTGTTAAAATTATAATACAGAGATAAGATTGTTGTCAGCTATTTGAGTCTTGCAGCAAACCAAGATAAAGTTTGGAAAATAGTATTAAGATACTAAAATAGTTAAGTATAAAATCTCTGTTTAAAGCTATCCCAACTAACCCTTCTCCTTCGCTAGGTTATCCACCGCGCTTTGTTTGGCAGACTGGCTATGGAAAATATCAAACATGCGGGCTGCTTCATGCTGTTTTTTTATTTTTAGCAAGCAACAGTTAAAATGTACTACATAAGTACTATATTTGACTATTCAGTGGTGTTCGAATACGAAGTCCTTTGCGTGACATTCTTTTCACATTCCATTGGACTACCGCTGTTTAATTCTTCAAAATATATTTTCTCTGTTTAATCCACTAATGTGCGTGTGCATCTATATTTTCCACACAACCACATATATCAGGAACTCATATTCAAGTTACCAAGAGTGATAGAACTACCTTGGTTGGTCTAATAGCGTATGTATTGTCTTTTTACTTTGGGCCACATCCAGTTTGTAAGAGTTTATAGACTGTATACATACAACTTAGTCTGATAATTTTACTTTTAAGTCAAGAATTGGCACCTATATCATAAAGTACCCTCCATGGTGACAATCTGCTATAATTTTTTGCTGAAAACAAGCGCTCATTTTCCGTTGCTTTGGTTGTAGAATGGATGCTGGGATGCTGATCCATCCGTGTGGTGATCTCAGCAGGCATTGAAATTACTTTTACATACTGGTTACTGTAAATCTGTTTTGAAAATACGAAAGAAAAAATGGATCGCCATTATTTTGATAATCCCTACTTAATATATATAAATTTGAAAGTTTGTATGTATATGTGTGTTCCGTTTTCACGCTAAAACGGCTGAACCGATTTTGTTGAAATTTAATATACAGGTATATTGGACCATGGAATCGTACATAGTCTACTATAAGTTGCAAAAATTAAACTGGGAGGGATTGTAGGGAGGGTGGAAGTTTGTAAGGCACAAATTTACCTCTTGGAAGTAAACACGCATGCGCTAATAATTGAGTGTCAGTACTGTCATATCATACATAAAGTCATATTGTGCACGGTGATTAAATTGTTCGCATATATAAACTAATAAATTATATACTACGCTTAAACGGCTGAAATGATTTCCCTACTAATATTATAAATACGAAAATGTTTATAGATATATATTGGACATGTATTAGAACATGGCTTTGACATTTGATTGTATGCAAGGTGATGTTATTATGTACTTTTCGGTAGATAATGTCATGGATACTGACCGAATAATTTTGTACTCTATAGAGTTTCTGAATCTGTTTCTTTTATCCGTGTGGTAACGGAGTAAGAATACGATAGGTCACCACGTAGGTTCGTACGAGGCGACTATGGGAAAACGCGAGCAGTGTAACAGCTCCAGTCAAGGTGTGCTTTCGCTCTAAACATCTGTCCGATTGTAGAGAAGAAGCATCGGGTACGCGACCCCGGCTTCCTCGAGCTGCTGCAATTATTACCAATATCCCTTCCGTGATTGCGGTATCCTTTGTTACCTTTGACTTCCTTTCCAAACACCAACCTCCTGTAACACTCCCTTGTAATACTCCTGTAAAATTCCTTTCCTTTCCCAATCAAAAGTACAGGTGGAGAAGATGGCAGTATGTGTTTTAGGGGATTAAATATTACTGTACCCCAGGAGGGTACCGGATCTACGGGAGAATCTCTCTCTGAGCATCGTCGCTCAGACTTCCCCATCGTATCTGGGGGGGAGAGGGAGCGAAATTCTCAACGGCGACGCGCTTTGCTACACCTCACGTTTTGTCTCCCCGTCAAACAGAGGCAAAAGGAGGGCTAGGGAATGCCTGTTTGTAACGGTGAATGTTTGTGGAGGAGTGGAGGGTAAGATTGATGAATTGTGTTATATGATGGATGTAAGGGAAATTGATATACTAGGAGTGAGTGAAAGTAAGAAGAATGGTTGTTCAACAACTACTCATGGCCGATATAGTGCATATTGGTCTGGAGTTGTTGATTCTGAGAGAGCTAGCCAAGGAGTTGGAATGATTCTATCAGATAGGACGAATGAGTGTGTGAAAGAATATGAATTTGTTAACTCCAGGCTTATTTGAGTGCGGCTGAAACTCGGCTTAACTAAAGTTTTTGTTTTGTCTGTTTATGCTCCAGACATGTCCAAACCGTCAAATGTAAGACAGCAATTCTGGGATAATGTAAGAGATGTGCTTGCTAGGTACGAGAATAATGAAAGGATAATTATGTTAGGTGACTTTAATGGTTGGGTAGGTGTGTGTCGTGATGGCTATGAAAGGGTTCTAGGGCGATTTGGTGACGAAGGGGTGAATGAAAATGGTGAAAGTTTACTGGATATATGTATGGAGAGAAAGCTTGTGGTGACAAACAATATGTTTAGTTACAAGATGATTCATATGTATACATGGCAAAAGCAGACAGACCAAAGTATGATAGATTTTGTTGTGATAGACGAACGATTGAAAGCAAAAGTGAAAGATACTAGAGTGTACCGAGGCTTAAATGTGGGTACCATTTTTTGGTAGTTAGCCGCATAGCGGGACTAATCACAAAATTGCGCCATCGTCCTCGCATACACTCACCTGCCATAGAAAGAGTGAAAGATGAAAGATTTGCAGAAGAGAATGTACGTAGTCAGTATAAAGAGGCATTGGAAGAAAGACTTAAAGAATTGTTTGAGGAAGATGATTGCGAGATAGAAGAATTTTGGAGAGAGTTTAAGAATGGAGTAATAGAGACAGCTACACAAGTATGTGGCATAAGCAAGAGGAAGCATGTTAAGAAGATATGTAACGAATGGCGGGATCAGGAATTAAGTAGTGTGGTCGCGGAAAAGCGCAAAGCATGGATGGACTTGCCGGCCATAAGAGCCAACAAAAGGATACAAGGTAGTGTGACTGTCAATGAGAGGATAGTAAAGGAAAAGAATGATAGGTTAAAATATAAAGTAAAAGAGACAGTGAGAAGAAAGAAAGAAGAATGTAAGGATAAAGTTAATAGAATGTTTTCTCAGCATTTTCGGGCCAATATTAAATTATTCTGGCACACGGTTAGAACAGCCCGAGGCAAAGCAGGAGACTCGAAAGTTGGTGTGATAAGGGATGTAAATGGAAATATTTTAAGAGAGCATAGGGAAGTTTTGGATCAGTGGAAGGTGTATTTTGAGAATTTGTTTGAATGAGGAGAAAGTGAAACTAGGAATATAGTAGCGAATGAGGAAGATAATTGTGAAAGTAATATAAGTATGGAAGAGATACGGTATGCAATGAAAAGTATGAAAACGGGTTAAGCTGCGGGATACGACAGGATATCTGCTGAAATGCTCAAGGTAGGCGAAGGCGTCACTACAAGCTTGCTGTACCTACTTTTCAATAAAATGTGTACCAGGTGACTGAAACAAGACCGTAATTGTGCCATTGTACAAGGAGGGAAAAGCAGGAATGCAAAAATTATCGCGGTATAAGCCTACTGAGTGTTGTTGGCAAACTGTATGCAAAGAAACTGATTCAAAGAATGATCTCTGAAACGGACAGTAAGATTTGGGATGTGCAAGTGGGATTGAGAAAGGGAATGTGATGTACGGATCAAGTCTTTTCCTTAAAGTGCCTTTCAGAGAAAATCTTAAGTAAACACCAGAAGGTTTTCTGCGCCTTTATTGACCTGGAAAAGGCTTACGATCGAATGGTGAGGGATGAACTTTGGTCAACACTTTCTGTGTATGGAGTGAGCAGCAGTCTGATACGGGCACTGGAATCCTTATACAGGGACCTACACGGACTGGTTTAACATTGATCGTGGTAGCGTCTCCTTGGCTGTTCAATCTATTCATGGATAGTTGTTTGACCGATCTGAAAGAGTCTGAATGTGGATTAAAAATGGGTGAATCTGTGTTTAAGACCCTGTTATACGCTGATGATCAGGTTCTTTTTGCGTCGTCAGCGTCTGATTTACAGCAGATGGTCACCGTAATGAATGAGGCGTATAAGAAGAAGGGCATGAAAGTGAATGTAAGCAAGACTAAGGTCATGGTCATAGAGAGGGAAGACAGTATAACTGAATGCATCATAATGATAGGAGATGAAAAAGTGGAACAAGTGAATGACTTTGTGTATTTAGGATCTATGTTTACAAGAGATGGTAAATGTGAGGGAGATGTTAAAAGGAGAATGAAAGCAGGAAATAGTGTGAAAGTGCGCCTTACAGTCCATCATCAGTAGCAAAATTATTCCAAGTAAGGCTCGCCTTGCTGTACTGCAGGGAGTTTTGTTGCCAACGCTGATGTATGGTAGCGAATCATGGGTATGGCAAAAGAAGCATGAAAGTAGAATCAATGCTGTGGAGATGAGAGCTTTGAGGAGTATGTGCGGAGTAAGGCTGATAGATAAAGTGAAAAACAGTGTGATACGAGAGAAGTGTGGTCTGAAAGAAGATGTAGTGATAAAGATTGAAAAAGGAATATTGCGATGGTTTGGACATTTGGAACGGATGGATGAAAGAAGAAATACGAAAGAAGTGTATCGTGTAAGAATTAATGGATATATCGGTAGGGGACGCCCAAGACGGACGTACGCCGACCAAATAGGTGACGTACTAAAAAAGGGCCAAATTAAAAGTACCCATAACCGGTGAGCATGTATGATGAGGTTAATGAATGTCGAGGAAGCGAAAGAGATGTGTTTGAACCGGAGCATTTGGCGTTCCATAGTCTGTGCCTACCCCAATGGGAGACAGGCGTGACGAAAGATAGATAGTTTCTGATGTCTTTAGAATAATCAGGAGTGCCTTCACACAACTTGATACTGAAAGTAGATTTGTGTTGCCCCGAATTTAACGCGCGCGAAGCGACGGCCAAAAGCTAGTTACTGATAAAACTGCGAGTGCTCTATATTAAATTAATATCAGCCTTATTCTTTAAGCTCGAACATTAGATATAACGGGCGAATATTTTTAGCAGCTTTATAGCGTTATTAAATTATAAAAATGTGTCACTATGACAGTTTTTGTCGCTAAAGAAGTTTTATGGTAAACATCCTGTGTGTTTATCATCCCGAGCTTCTAGAATTTTCTTTTAGCAAGGATTTAGCAAGGAGTTAGCTGTCATATTAGAGATCCAAGATCGACCATGTTAGCTATCACACCGTTGATTATTTATTGCATGCTTTTTATAGCGATATTTACGAGGGAAGCGGTATTTATAAATTTGAAATGCGTATTAGGACAAGTCTTTTAATCAATAGGAGGAAATGCTTAGTGCCGAATCTGAAACATGAATAGCATCAAATTAACACAGAGATTATTATTTTAAAAATTGGATTAGAATTGGGTTATTTTTTAATATCTCCCTAACGCCGCCAGATATAAATAATTTATTTGTCAAGAGAATTTTACATTGAGGATAAATCTGAGCACCGTAAGTATTTCTGCCCATGCGATTCATTTACAGAGGTTGTCAGTGGAACTTAGTGGAAAGGAAGGATAAGCTCAATACCGTCTCTTATAGCAAGTTAGCCTCACATATTGCTCTAGTTGGTCTAGAGTAATGTGTGAGGCTGGAGATTTTTTTGCCAAAGAGCAGTAAAAAGTATTTAAAAGAAAGTAAGAATAAACTTATTGCCACCGCTTACAGCTCTTTAGTCTCCCTGACTGTTTAAGGACAAAGACAATAAACTAAAGGTATATCGCATAGTTATTTAATACCTCAGGTTTATTTGCCCTGACGGTAACACCAGCCGTGGTCACATGAGGACTGAAGTCTTGCAGACAGAGGTACCGACATAATTATGTATCAACATACATGCATAGACTCACGCCTGTTTCCCGGAGGTGTAGGCAGAGACTACGGAACGCCATTTGCAACGATCCTGACGTACCTCTCTTGCTTCATTCATACCCATCAAGTCTCTCATGCATGCTTTTCTGTTTAGAGTACTTCTGACCTATCCTTTTTTAGAATGCCTCTAATCTGGTCAGAGAACGTCGGCCTAGGTCTTCCCCTTAGCATTCACACTTGCCTTATATATCTTCTTTGTCAGTTTTTCGTCACCCATCCTCTCCATGTGCCCAAACCATCGTAGCATGCCTTTCTCGATGCTTGTCACTACATCATCAAAATACTAATATTTATTTAGTGAAAAGTAGGAGTACGGTTATTGCCAGCAATTACACCCCGTAGAACTGACCAATCACCCAAGATCCAGGTGAATGGTGGTATAATACACCGTTAAAAATTATTTACATATTATGCCTTTTTTTAGAATACCATTGCGACGAGAATGCATCTTCAACTACTTATATTGCACAAACTCAAAGAAAACACATTTACAAAGCATAACATCACTCTGCAGAATACTTCATCGATGTATTACAAGTAGTATCGGCTGTATCAGTTACCTGTGTACACATACTCGCAGTAACGATATTCTAAGCAAAGCTCAAGATAAACGGGATACTCAACTGCAATAACTTTACCTTGTGAATATATATTAACCACGTTCTACCTCTATTGACTATATTGTATTCACTTTATCTTCACCTAAGACCCAGGTTGCAGTATCATAGTTCTATTTGTATACACTACTACACTAAATTGAATTTTATATTATTTTCACATACATACATAGTCTCACTATCCCCGAAGAGGTAGGCAGAGGTAATATACCTATATATTGCTACAACCACTTTTCGCCAGATTTATTTTAGTCCCACGTAATAGCGGATCTATTGCCGTATCAGGCACATTACCAAACTCCGTGCTGTTACAGAGAATTTCCCAATGGAAAAACCCAATAACACTTTGTCCGACCCGGGAATTGAACCCGAGACCTCCCAATCCCACGCGCACATTTATGCCGCGAGACCAACGAGACGGTATATTATTTTCAGATATGTACAAAAGCTGCGATAACCTGTGAGACTAACAGTATGCTACGTAGAGGGTCTCAAGTTCAAACCCACTTCACTTTTCGAAGTGTGCATTACGTTGTCAAATATCGCTTGTGAAGGAAAAATCGTGAGGAAACCTGCATGTCTGTGAGTTCTTTATTATGTTAAAGACATATTATGAAGTTTGCCAACCCGCATTCGCACAGTGTGGTGGAATATGGCCTAAACCTTCTTATAATAAGAAGTGGCCTGTACCTAGTATCTAGTGGGACATTTAAATACATGGTCGATGATGGCGATGACAAAAGCTGCTGCACTTAATTAAATAATCAATAATTTGACGTCTCACAGATAACTAGAAAAGTCGAAGCCCGCAACATAGAATAGAAAGAACCCCGTCAAACACAAGAGTAAAATCACTTAGCACTAAATCACTGTTGTTCCAAGGAAATTAAGGTTCCACCGAAGAAATTGCCTCTTGTTTTAAATTCAAGGCAATGCCTCGATGCGGGGTATCCAAAAGAGGCGGGGCAGGGTTTAGAGCCATTACTTAGATAAATTACGGCTGCTGTGAATTTCTTAATTCCCTTCCCCTCTCTTACCCTCCCCGGTAATACTCTTAAAGTGAGATCTCTTGAAAAAACACAAAACATTTGATGGCCGACAGAAGTTGGTTAAGTGTTTTTGAATGTGTCTTAGTGGGTCAAAGATTGTGGAACTTTTAGGGAAAATGGGTTGTAGCTGGTTTGATGTTGGCTTTTGGTTTGTGTTTTGAATCGTGTATTAGTAGGCAGGCTCTATGATATTATTTCGCTGTAAAGAAAATTAAATGAGCAGAAGGTGAAATTTAAGTGAAGGTCTTATTGTCAAATGACAAGTTGCGTGATGAATGTCGCTTTTTTTAAAGGTTAGATTGGACAGGACAGGCCTAGTGACCGCTGAGTACAGCTGATGCAACATGTTACATCATATAGCATAGAAAATTGCTCAAGTAGCAAGTATTACATTATATTCTTTATTTAAGGTGTCTAATATAAGATTTGTTGATGCTGAAACTTGATAAAGAACCTGTTTGGGCACTTGTCTGCTCATACATAAGAAAAGTTGAGGTGAAATGATGCTTTACTTCTTGCTAAGTAAAATGTTTATTGTCACACATACACGTTTACAATAGGAAGGCTGAACTTGAACTGAATAATGTAAGTATATAATAATGAAGTCAGGTAAAGTGCTTACGCGTACAATAAAATAATGTGCGATGTAATCGTACATATTCCGGGCCGAGATAAGATGCTGATGAATGTATCTTGATTTATACAATGAAGATAGAAACAAAGGAAATTAAGCAAATTTAAATATTTGGAGAAGTGCTTCTGTCGACACGTAGGTTGCGAGGTTGCGCCATGATCTATCCCTAGTAGCGCATAGATCATGGCGTAATGATGAATATCGTGATAAGAGATATTATCAGGAAACATCACTTCCGCTGTCTTCATAGACCGTATCTCTGTGTCTATTTGCGTTATTGCCTGTTCTATATCTCCAGTTTTGTTTTCCAAAAGGGGAGACAGAACGCTTATGTTGACAATGTGGTTGATAGGTGCCATTTCAGGGGCATATATGTTAGATGTCGACTTCATTTCGCTCAAGTGCATCTTGTGTGAATAAACATTAAAATCATTTGTTTTCATAACACATCCATGGCCTAAGTTGATATGGCCGGCGTGCTTCAATTGTTGTACGGACATTTGATCGTCGCATATTGTACAAACTTGACACTGATCACAACAATAGTAAAAATAGGTATTCAGTGTGTTTGTTGCTAACCACCTATTTTTACACGGTCTTGTTATTGTTTTGCATGCCGATTGTTCCATATCACAGAAGTTTTTGTCCTCTCGAAATTGGTAGATCGGGTTTAATATATGACAGTAAAGAACTTCTGAAACAATATGTAACGACCTGGCGACACGGGCTCGCCAGTCGCTAATATCACGCCACTCAGACACGTCGTCGTTATAGCTCTTGTACTCGTCTGTACCTAACTTGTATTAACTGTGTAACCTTGTTGGACAATAAACCCAAATTCTTTCATCTACAATTTGAGTGTCATTGGAGAGCTCCCACATACGCAATAAACATCGACCTGCCATCTCACTACCACAGGCAACCTTTGGACGTGGCCACACAAGCTGCCCAAGGCCACCTCTAAAACTGGTGACCCCGAGACGAATACCTACCTCTGAATATTTTGACCGTGAGTACAATGTTTCCCGGAAAATCAACGACGCCTGTTCCCACGATGACGCCAACACAAGGGTTTGCCGGAATTTAGAAATCAGAGGAAAAGGACACCAACATGACGACAAGCAACGCGACCGAGCTCGCTTCAATTTCTGTGTCAGCGAGAATACCCGAACTTTGGACGGAAATGCCAAGATTGTGGTTCGCTCAGATGGAAAGCGTGGTGGCTTCACAGAAACAAGGTGATGAGGCCAAATTTCACCTTGCGGTGCCGAAATTAGGACGAGACGCATTACAACAGGTCAGTGACATCGTCTTTTCACCACCGGAAACAGGAAAATTCCAAGCACTGAAGGAACGCCTACTCCAAGTTTATGAAGAAAGCGCGGAAAGGCAATTTCAAAAACTTGTGAGCGAGATGGAGCTAGGAACCCAGAAACCATCCCAGTTACTTCGGAGAATGAGAGAAATAGGTCGGAAATCGCAAGTCTCAGAGAAAACATTGCATAATCTGTGGATGTCGAGATTACCATCATACATTAGAGCTGTACTTACTGTTAGTCAAGATCAGGACCTAGAAAATTTGGCGAAAATAGCGGACAAGATCAATGAGAATATTAAATCAGGAGAAATTGCGGCTGTGAACGATACGGCGAGTACCAGTCAATTACCTGTAGGAGATATTGTAACACAAATGCACAAAATGAACATGGAGATTATGGCTTTACGCGAGGAGATGAATGACCAGTATAACTATCGACGAAATGTATTTCGAGGACGAGGAAGAGGTCGGTACCGCAGCAACTCAAGGTCGAGATCGCAGAGCAGAACGTCGAGTACACCTGAACTACTACTTGGCTATGTCGATTCCATTACCGTTATAGAAATAGAGCGAGGCAATGTGAGAAACCCTGCGCCTGGAAAACAAAGACAGCGGCGGCAGTGCAAAACTCAAGTAACGCGTCGGAAAACTAGCTGAGGTATAATCTATGGAGACGGCAGATTACGTACCTTACTGCAACCACCGTCTCAGCATCGTCGATATGGTAAGCGGTCTCACATTTTTAGTTGATACTGGAGCGAACATATCCGTGATCCCGGCAACAGCAAAACAGAAGCTATCTGGTGAGTGTTCTAATTATAAACTTTTTGCAGCCAATAGTAGTGAGATTAAAACATACGGCGTAAAAACCTTAAACTTAAATTTTAAATTGTGACGGACGTTCCGTTGGACTTTTGTTGTAGCAGCCGAAGAGCAATGTATAATTGGAGCTGATTTTTTAGATCATTTTAATTTGTTAGTGGATATTAGAAATAAGAAAATTATAGACAAGGTTACCAACCTGAATACTCCTGCTAAGGTAGTTAGTTTTTCTAATCAATCTATTTGTACTATACTTGATAATCACCCATATTATGATATTTTGAAAGATTATCCGGAGATAACCAAACCCTGTTCTTTTAAAGAGACCCCAGAGCATAGTGTTTTTCACCACATTGAGACCACTGGTCCACCGGTATATGCGCGGGCAAGGCCTTTACCGCCGGACCGGTACAAAAAGGTTAAAGAGGAGTTCGAACTTATGCAAGCAATGGGTATTATTAGGCCCTCCAAAAGCCCTTGGGCAAGTCCGTTACATATTGTGCCAAAAAAGGGAGGTGATATTAGACCCGTTGGAGATTATAGACGCTTAAATGCGGTAACAATACCTGATAAATATCCTATTCCCAGATTACAGGACTTTACGTACATTTTAGCTAACAAGAAAGTTTTTTCCCGTATTGATATAAATCGAGCTTATCATTGCATTTTAGTTAATCCAGACGAAATTGCAAAGACAGCTATCATAACGCCCTTTGGTTTATTCGAATGTACTCGTATGATGTTTGGTCTGCGAAACGCGGCTCAAACATTCCAAAGATTCATGAATTGTACTGTTTTACAAGGGTTAGAGAATATATTCTGTTATCTTGATGATATTATTTGTGTATCTGACACTATTGAGGAGAACAAACAATTATTGAGACAAATATTTGAAAGATTTCATAAATACGGCATAACTATAAGTTTAAGCAAGTGCGAGTTTGGAAAAACTGAAGTAGATTTTTTAGGATATAAGGTTACTACACAAGGTATTTATCCATTAGAGAATAAAGTAAAAACTATTGAAGATTTCCCAAAACCAGAAACTATCGAACAATTGCGAAGATTTCTAGGAATGATAAATTTTTATATGTCGCAATTGCCAAAAGCAGCAGAATACCAGGCAGAGTTAAATACTTATTTACATGATTCTAAGAAACGCGATAAAACTAAGATACAATGGACTGAAAAGGCAGAAAAGGCATTTGTAGAATGTAAACAACGATTGCGACAGGCGGTTATGCTATCGCATCCGTTGCACAATTGCAAATTAGCACTTTTTACTGACGCGTCTGACTTTAGCCTTGGATCTGTGTTACAGCAATATGTCGATGGCAATTGGCAACCATTAGGTTATTTCTCAAAGAAGTTATTAGAAACACAAAGTAAATACAGTACGTACGATAGAGAATTATTAGCAATTTACACATCCTTACAACATTTTCTGAATATGGTAGAAGGAAGAGAACTTATAGTGTACACTGATCATAGACCACTTACATATGCGTTTACCAAGAAAAACCCAGAAAATGAATTACCTAGACGTACTCGACAATGGTTATATATATGTAAGTGAATTTACCACGGACATACGTCATGTGTCCGGTGAGCAAAACGTAGTCGCAGATTGTCTATCGCGCATAGAAAGTATAACGAGTCATAGTTTAATAGATTATAACGCTTTAGCTATATCACAGAGTAAGGACGAATGTTTACAACAGCAGTTAAATAATAACAGTAGCCAATTAACTAAAATATTTATACCAACATGCGAAAAATCTATTATTTGTAATAAGATAAAGGATAAGATTCGACCATATTTGACTGAAGAATTTAGAAAAACAGCATTTCACTTGTGTCATGACAATAGTCATCCCGGTATTAGGACAACGCGCAAATTAGTAACAGATAAGTTTTACTGGCCAGATATGAATAGATAAATAAATATGTGGGCAAAAACATGTCTCGAGTGTCAGCGTTCAAAAGTACAACGCCACAATAAGTCTAAGTTAGGCACATTTAATTTATGCGAGCGTTTCGAACATATCCATGTAGATATTGTAGGACCCCTACCAACCACGGAAGAAGGTTATAGGTACTTAGTCACAGTAATAGACCGTAAGACAGGTTGGCCGGAAGCTTTCCCAGTTCGTGATATCCATGCAGACAGAATTGCAAAAAAAAAATATGACGGTTGGATAGTTAGATTCGGATGTCCTATTAGATTAACGAGTGATCAAGGTACACAGTTTGAAAGTAATATATTCCAAAAGCTAATGAAATATTTAGACATTCATAAAACCCGCACAACTAGTTTTCACCCACAAAGTAATGGCAAAGTAGAGAGATGGCATAGGTCACTTAAAGCAGCCCTTATGGCCAGATTATACGATAGAACAGATTGGTTGCGAGAATTAAGCACCGTCTTGTATGGTTTGCGTGTAGCTCCCCGTTCAGACAATAATATAAGCGCAGCAGAAATGGTATATGGTACAAGTATTCGTATTCCCGGTGAATTCTATGATGAAAATAAAATACAATCGTTAGATGATTATGAGTATGTTAGACAATTAAAGACAATTATATATAATTTGAAACCTAGATCTTATCAACATAAAGATGCCAGAACTATATTTGTACATCCAGATTTAAAATCATGCAAGCAAGTTTTTGTAAGAAACGATACAGTTAGGAAATCGTTACAACCTCCTTATGATGGCCCATACAGCGTCATAAGCAGAGGCGATAAAACATTTTTAATTCAGATGCCTAATAGACAAACACGAGTATCAATAGATCGTTTGAAACCGGCATACATATTAAACGAGGAGTATCCAAGTTGTGAACCTAGCTATAGTAGTCATATAAGCAATAGTACGATTAATAAAAATATCGAACATGTAGAACCCAGTAGAAAATCTATTTTAAAATCTGTTGAGAAAATAAACTGTCCTGCTGTCCACACTACAAGTAGTGGGCGTGTTGTAAAAAAGCCAGTTAGATTTTTAATATAATATTCATAAACGGACACCGAAACTTAGAATCGAGTCAGTAATCGAACCCACGCATCCGCCGGATATTCGCACTACGCGATCCGGCAGAATTGTAAAACAGCAAGTAAGAATTTTAACATAGGATTTTGTACACTGAAAGCTAATGTAACGCTAAGCTATACTTTTTTCGCATCACTAATAGTTAGTACAGTACAACAAAATAGCAAATATAGCATAGCCTGACATCGCTTAGCAGTATGACACCAGATTTTTATTATTTGTAAGTAAGTTGAAATATAAGCATTTTTTCACTTTATATACTGTTACTTTTACAATATTTTTAAATCATTTATACAATTACATCGCTTTATTCAGCACAGTACGTGTATAACTTATTTGTTTTTTTTTTAATTTTGTCACAATGGGCAAGTCATATAGCAAACAAGAAGAAATAATTATTGCGCAAAATGGTGCAAATAACGCAAGCAACAGCTCTTTGGAACAAAAAGTCGAATTTTATGGAATTGCAATATCAGCTATCATGATAATTTTGTTGTTACTCAGTATATGTTTCATCTGTAAGAAATGGAATAAAGGTGTTAAGAAATGGGCCCGTAAAGAGGTCATTTCAGTCATAGCATCCAGTCAACCAGATATACCAAATAATTGTCGACAACCTGGAACTGCACAATACGCATAAATGGAACTTTAGTAAGTGTAAATGTTATTCAATGTATTTTCTCACAGTATTCTTCTCAGTGTATCGTGTTACAGTTTAATGGTAAAGTTCATAACGAGTAACAAACTGCAACTAAGGCAATCTTACCTGCCAGGTGCAGAAAGTATTATTGTACCTATATTGAGATAGTGATTATAGTGTGTTTGTTAATGTCTGATTATATTGTGTGAATGTGTACTTTTCGCTGGCGTCACCATGTCGGATACTGTGGGCCCCAAGGGGTGATCATTTTTATTAGAGAGTAGGTCGACACTCGACTACCCTTAAACTTTTAGATTTTAGATTATAGAATAAGAACGTCAAGTCGGCTTCTACGCATAGTTGTCCGCAAACTGTATGGTATGTACTAGTTAACTTAAGGTTAGCTTTATTTTAATTGTAATTACTTATGTTGAGGAAACGTGTATCGTATTGTAATGGTAATAATAAACATCCTACAACCTAAATGAGAACCTACATCCTTTTTGAAGTCAGTTAAGAGTAGCATTTTATTTTATAACATTGCTTAGAATAGAGTACCATGGTTATCGTATGTATAAATTCTCAGTATCAAACTCAGGTGTCCGATGCCAAGCGGCGACGCACAGGCGAGACGCTTGCGCAGCAAATTGTTCGAGCTAACATGTACTTTCTTACTCACTTGTAATTTGTAATAATGTATTGTGTACAATCGATAGCAAAATTGTTTTCAGTTTGTAATATATTTTTAAGACATTTACTTTCAATTTTTTTTAGAAAAGGGGGGTATGGTGTAACGACCTGGCGACACGTGTGCTAACAACGCAATTCATTAGTCTCGAATGTTCGCACAGCCACGGGCTCGCCAGTCGCTAACATCACGCCACTCAGACACGTCGTCGTTATAGCTCTTGTACTCGTCTGTACCTAATTTGTATTAACTGTGTAACCTTGTTGGACAATAAACCCAAATTCTTTCATCTACAATTTGAGTGTCAATGGAGAGCTCCCACATACGCAATATCCATCGACCTGCCATCTCACTACCACAGGCAACCTTTGGACGTGGCCACACAAGCTGCCCAAGGCCACCTCTAAAAAATCAAACAAGATCGTATGTCCTCTGCCGACATAAGTATGTACATATCCTTTTTCATGTTGATGGATATGTATTCAGATGCTGAGATAACACTGATCATATAATCACTGCTTGCTGTGTTGGGTATAGGAATGATTCTGAAAATCTCATATGCGTCTCTGCAAACCAGTGGTAATTTTATCTCGAAGATAAAGGTATCATTGAGCATCCTTGTTTTTATTCTGAGGAGCTCATATATCTTCCTGAAATCAGTATGTAAGTCGTCAATTGGTAAAGAAAGATCTTTAGGTAACTTGCTAGATATAGTACTCAGTTCTTGTATTAATTGCTCGGGCGTAATCAAATGTAAGTTGAAACGGCCATTGTAAATTTCAGTAACAGTGTCCAGTAGTGTGTTCTGTAAACCTTTTATGTTATAGAGCATGTTACTTGCGATTATAGCTCCTGTGTTAAACTCGCTAAGAACTCTATTTGTTTGCACAACGGTTTTCATTTCACCTACTGCCGTTTGCAACATGTTCATGTGACGACTGACCATAAGAAGTTGTTGGTGCATATCCTGTTCGGCTCTTTTCAAAAGGTTGTTTTCAGCTTCGATGAGTGACGTTTGATTTGCCCATAAAGCTAACAGATGTTTCTCGTTGCTGCGCATCAAAGAAATATCCTTGCGATATTGTACTGCGAAGTTTTCGTCGAGAACTCCGAACAGTGAGTTTGCGACGTATCCCACAGCGTTGATAAGGCCACGGTCTAGGTCTAGCAGAACGCGTGCTTGAATGCTGACTAAGCAGCGCCTGGTTGTAGTATTCGAGTTCTGAGAATGCATGACGTAGCTGGAGTACAATGACTTCGCAATGAAATTGATTTTGAATGCAGCTACATGTTTGTTTGAGACATTGAATATAATTCTGGAATGTTGTTAACGCTTTCCAATATGTATTCATGTCACGACAACCTTCCAGTCTTCTCTAATAAGTGCCATGTTTGCTATCTTATCAAAATACAAGCTCTGGTTTTCTCGAAATGGAGTTATATTCAACGTGCATTCTGAGCTTGATATGATGGTAACGACGAGCACATATCCTTGTGTTCCAAGAGAAGCGAGACTTTCATCACGGGACGTTTGACGAAACCATTTTTCGTTTTTAAGGTCACGACTCGCACGTACCCATCGTTCCCGGGATGTAATCCTACAACTCTTCCCGTTGCCCACTTGCCGGGCGGTAGATTATCGTCATGGATAACTACTATGTCGTCGAGCTTGATAATGTCTTGAGGTCGTTGCCATTTACTTCGAACTGTCAATTGAGCTAAATATTCAGTGCGCCACCTTTTCCACAAATCATGCAGTATTTTTTGTGTCAATAGGCAAGTGTTGAATAAGACGTTCAGGTTCGCCTTTAATCTTGCTTTTCAAAAACTGCATCTTCTGTGCAGCAAATAAACATGGATTAGAATGTATCGCCTCCTTGAAAAGATCTTTAAAAGAAACCCAATTTTGATAGTTCCCAGTGAAAGTAGGAATATCAAGCTGCGGGGTCACCTTTTCTCTGTGAGAGACGGAACATAACTTGCGGTTTATCTCTTTCTTGATTTTAAGATACTGCTGCTCATGTTGTGTATACGCTTGATCGTAACTTTCATCGGACTCATCAAATTCGCTGTCAATCTTCCAGTGGAGACAATCGATGGCTTTCCAGCGATTTTCAACGGTTTTGAGTAGGTCATCGAACTCCCACTTTTCTTCTACACTGGACAAATCTAGGTTCGCGAGTGTACGACTAAAAGCCTTGAAGTTGGTAGCTTGCTTTCGCAACTTCTCGTCAAACTTGCTGTTTGTTCCTCTAGATATAAATTCTGGAACCGTCATCGGGCTCGTGAATGTGCCTTCCCCCTCTAAATTCGCAGCTCTTGTTTGCTGACGATTCCACAAAGAAGGTTTCACTATACCTGCCTTCTGAATGGATTCTCTGACCTCTACGTAGAATTTCTTGGTCTCCTCGTAGTGATTGCCGATGAAATAGTCATGACCTCGGTCTTCATTCATGCACAATTTGTCATGATTATTCTGAAATTCTTGCCAATATGAGTCAAGTTTTTTGACCCTTTTCTTGATGTAGTCAGCGTTCTTGCGTTCCTGACTATCTTTCTTGAAATTCGTCCAAATTTGTTGGATTCCGTTGATAGCAGCTTGTTGCTTGTGTAATAGATCTTCCATCTTGTTACGAGATCTATGTACGAAAATCTGTACCTGATTTACAGATATTGCTGAATGCTAATGCGTGTATGTTGACGAATAGAGTTCAAGTTGCTTTAGCCTTGCTGTAGCCTTGTCGCTTTAGTACCTGAAGCAGCCTGTAGCCTTGATGCTAAAGTTCTTCAAGTAGTCTTGACGCTATAGTACCTGGAGCCCTGATGCTAAAGTACTTTCTACTGCCTTGATGCAATAATATCCTTGGATAGAACTGTCTGTTACAGTCGCCTGGTTTTCGTACGTAAGTGTTCCTGCTCTCACGTGAGGTATGTGCGTCCTTGTCTCAACTCCAGTCGGTGAGACCCGCTTGTGGGAGGCCGACAGAGCCGATTCGCTACCACACGAAAAAACAGAAAACACAAACACAAAACACTCGAAAGGACCACTATGTTTGGGCACTTGTCTGCTTATACATAAGAAATGTTGAGGTGAAATGATGCTTTACTTCTTGCTAAGTAAAATGTCAAAATGTCACACATACACGTTTACAATAGGAAGGCTGAACTTGAACTGAATAATGTAAGTATATAAATAATGAAGTCAGGTAAAGTGCTTACGCGTACAATAAAATAATGTGCGATGTAATCGTACAGAACGCATCTTATTAGATTGCTTACTTGTCGTTATCGGTTTATTTTTAGGCAAGAGTTTGTTGAAGCTGTCACAAGCTTCTATGTGTTCTTGTATAGTTACTGTTTTGAATAAGGCAGTGAAGGACTTTAGCTGCATGACAATCGTCGACATGTTGGACGGTTATGTCACTCCATCAAATACTCACTGTTAGTTCGTGCGATTACTAATCTATATACTAAATCGGTTGGCAGGCCGCCAGCAGTTTTCCATTTTATTCGTAAACGCCAAAATAATACTGTATCCGCAAGTAACACGGCTCTAATTCTTAATGGCGTTCGTAATTCAATGACAGTCGCTCCGTAGGCAATAAAATGCAACGAGACATCGGCACACTATAAACACACTTTAGTTGTTATATTGAAAAGGAACGTTCAACAGACGAATAATAAAATTAATTATGGCAACAAGCTTGCGAATCATTACCGTACATTTCTAGATTTAATTCAGGATTTGAATTTAACTGGGTGTAATATAATTGACATAGGGAAAAGTGAATCACTGCTTTCAACATAAATTGAATCGCCATCTATATATTAAAAGTATTTGTGTTTTATAATACGAGTCGGCCAGCCCGTTCTACCCAACCGATTCGCATGATTTTTTTTTAAATGAAAGCTCTAGCTGCATAGATTTGTCATCAAGATTTAGAAATTACCTAACTTGCACATTCATCAAGTTATATGCAAAAACAGTTTTCTCCCATACATTTTTTACGTTTTCGTAGCCGTAGTCAATGACTTTCTGCTTCTATATATCTGGTTCTCATTGAGGTAGGCGTTTCGTTATAGGCCTAAAACACGCGCTGAAAAGAGCTCTTTCATTTGATGGTATGCTCATTTAAATTGGATAAGTTTTAAGGAAGATAAGTGTGGACATTGAACTTAATTGACAAACGAAAAAAGATATAACAATATATATGCTATACTGCGTCCAAGAATTCTTCCGCAACGCTGTCTACTGGTAGCGTGCCCAGAAGACTGGCAGCATTGCCACGCTGGATGGCAATGCTTATTCTCTCTGCGAAAAATAGGCCAGCCTTCTGGTCATGGGAAGCATCGATCAGTCATTATGTTTTATGTTAGGAAAATGTTTGTGTTTTTAAATTACGGACTTTCTTGGGGTATCCTATTTTTTTTATGTGGAACATATTACAGCGGTTCATAGTACTATTGTCATATAATTATATTATTACAAGTGGTAGTTATGGTAGAAATTGTAGCTTTTGGTAAGAATAGTAGTTTTGAGAGAAAAGGTAGGTACTTGTGACAGCACCGGCGGTTTTGGTAGAAATGGTAGTTTATAAAAAATGGTAGATATGATAGTGTTAGTACGAATAGTAGTTTTGGTACAAATAGTAGTTTTGATAGGAATAGTAGTTTTGGTAGAAATGGTAGGTATTTTGGAATATATTGTATTTTTGGTAGCAATGTTACTTACGATTGCTACCAAAGCTACCATTCCTACCAAAAGTACTATTTTGACCAAAACTATAAACGTCATTATTACATTTCTAAATTATGATGGATTAATCACACCCATACACAAAACAAAATAAATCGTGCTTCTCACAAATATTTAGCTGGATAACAGAAATAAAACCTATTTTCTTACTTATAAAAAAAAGTTATATATCTATATTTTTAATTTTGATTCTAAAATATTGACAGATAAAGAAAAAAGTGAAGTTAGCGTAAGTTAGTTACTTAAGTTTCTGATTTAATAACGTATTTTTGTGAGTAGTTGTGTTTTCAATAATAATGAGTGTTCTTGGAAGGAAATTTAAAAATGCTCAGAGAAAGTTTGAACAAAGAATCTTGGTCAATGACGGCCCTGTTGGAGATTTGGTACCGGATGGTCCTTCTACTGCTAAAAAAATACGGGTGGAAACGGGTTCAGATTTGATTAATCCTACCATCAACAAATTTCAAGTGATTTCCATTCTTGGTGACGGTAATTGCTTATTCAGCGCAATTTCTTATTGTTGATATGGTAGAAATGGTAGTTTATAAAAAATGGTAGATATGATAGTGTTAGTACGAATAGTAGTTTTGGTACAAATAGTAGTTTTGATAGGAATAGTAGTTTTGGTAGAAATGGTAGGTATTTTGGAATATATTGTATTTTTGGTAGCAATGTTACTAACGATTGCTACCAAAGCTACCATTCCTACCAAAAGTACTATTTTGACCAAAACTATAAACGTCATTATTACATTTCTAAATTATGATGGATTAATCACACCCATACACAAAACAAAATAAATCGTGCTTCTCACAAATATTTAGCTGGATAACAGAAATAAAACCTATTTTCTTACTTATAAAAAAAAGTTTTATAATATCTATATTTTTAATTTTATTTTTTCTCGTATTATAAAACACAAATACTTTTAATATATAGATTTTTGTGAGTAGTTGTGTTTTCAATAATAATGAGTGTTCTTGGAAGGAAATTTAAAAATGCTCAGAGAGAGTTTGAACAAAGAATCTTGGTCAATGACGGCCCTGTTGGAGATTTGGTACCGGATGGTCCTTCTACTGCTAAAAAAATACGGGTGGAAACGGGTTCAGATTTGATTAATCCTACCATCAACAAATTTCAAGTGATTTCCATTCTTGGTGACGGTAATTGCTTATTCAGCGCAATTTCTTATTGTTTATATGGAAGTGAGAATAAACATTATGAAATTCGTTTGGCCACTGTTGATAACATAGTCAATAAGTAGGTATATAGTAACTTCATTGTTGGGGACGAAGCATATGGCCAGACCATTACAAATGCAACAGATTACAAACGTGTGATGTGTGCCAATGGACAGTACGCAGGGCATGCTAAACTTTAGAGTGTAAGTGAGCTATATCCCGAGTGTCAATTCAGAGTTCACCTGGAAACCAGTAATACGATTACTGACTATGGTACTGGCGAAATTGTTCATAACTTGCTATTTTCTGGGCACCTGGACGAAGGACATTACAGTGTCCTAATGGAATGAATGGTAGGGCAGCACAGTCATATTGAAGAACTTTCTTTCGTCAATGTTCAGTTATACATATTAAATATATCTCTATTGCGCGGCAAACCATTCAGTAATGCCAAGGTGGAAATTTCACGATACCTAAGGTGCAACGCAAAGCCAATGTTGTGAGAAAATAAGTTTTGTGATATTATATTTTTGGTAAGAATATCATCTTTTTACTTATTATATAAGGCTACAATGTACTCATCATACCTATATGTAAGAGCTTTTTTATAATATTAAAATATGCTGTGGAGCAGCACGGGTCCTCTAGTTTTCATTAAACTTATTCGTCGAACGTTATACCTGCAGTCTGGTTTATTACAAATTAAATTATACTCAATTAAATTCAACAACGTACATATTTCATATACAAGATTAAATTATTTTAAAATTTATCTCTGCGTGTAATTGTTTTGAAATTTATCTGTATAAATATGTGCGGGAAATCTGAGCTATAGTCTCCTCGTGACCACGACCGATGCAAAACGGCCAAACATAGTGCAACAGTGTACTTGTTATTCCCTTCAAAGAAGTACCTACGCGGTTAAAGCCCAGCAGGCTCACTCTCGTATTTTATATGACACTGAAATTATATTTTGAATTGGCTCAAAACCGATATTCTGATAACATAATGTCATTATCGTATAATTTGAAATCATTTTGAAATAAACAGTTCGTCGTTGACACATATTTTGACACTTGTTTGTATTGCGATCTCGTTACAATTTCATTCAAATATCAGATATTAGAAGAATACGCTTTTTGTGACGTAAGTATGACACTGACATTATATCGAAACTGTATTTATTTAGGAGAATTAGGCCCCAGTTCCACCACCTCTGGATAGGCTTGATCCTGTACGATTTGATCAAACTTCTGTTGATTATGACAGCCATATTACGCAAATTAGAGATAATTCAGCTGCCGCGAATTGCTTAGTAGTAGTATTTTAAGCGACTAATCCCAAACGTAAGACGCCAGTAAGGCTAATGAGGAACCACTCGCGTGTTGTCAATTGTTAGGAAATGGAGAATAGCATAAAGCTTTCCTCGTTCCTTTTTCCGTAATCTACTTGGTCCCCATGCTTTCTCTCTCTCCTGCTTATTGGAAAAGAAGAGAGGATAAAAGAGCAGGCCTGGGCCTGTAACGAGCCACGCTTTTAACAGGATGAAATTGCTGACTTTAATAAGAGAGGAAATCTCCCTCATTTATGAATTTCAATTTTAACCTCTCTCTCTTTTTAGAATATCCGTTGTTTTCACAAAATATTGCTTCATTCGCATATTGTTAATTACTATAGAATAATTGTCTCACAAGAATTCTACTACACCAAATCAATCGATTTAACACAACGTATAATTGTATCTAGCATTTAAAGGTACGAGTATGAAGCACTTGTATGAAAAGCGATGAATACTATATTGCTAAAAGCACAACCATATTATATTAAAGCAGGTATAGCCCAATAATATAAAAACAGTAGAACAAATACATATATTGTTGCCATTCCTCCTACCATATAGAGACATTTACGTAAAGAAAACACCTTAAAGTTACACGTTACCACATCATGGTAAACAATGTATTTCTCCTTAAAGATCGCATAAAATCTAAAGAGACCTTAAAAGTAAGTTCTTGTTACACGGCGGTATAATAAACCCTATCGAAATTCAATAAAGCCAGATTTTTTGACGATATATTTATTTACGACTGAAGGTACGAGTACGTTTCGAAGTAACGTAAAAGTAGAACCGTTGTTGATCAATGCTTGGACCCTTTTAACCAACTGCGTAAGATAAAGGTTTATTCTTGTTGTAAATCAAATGCATAAAACACCGAACCGGGAAGACTGGAAGATGGGATAAGGGATGATTAGGCCGTGACGCTCTCCCTCAGTGTGAAATAACGCGTTCGATATGTACCTGATTCGGCTGCTCCAAGGTCAGATATTTGTTTGACTTTTAGAGAGTCAATCAGCATGCCGAAAGTTGATTAAATATGGGCGAGTCAAACTAGAACCTTACACAAAGCCGTCTAACTATTATATAAAGAAAGAGAAGTACTTCGCTACTTGAGCTCCATCCATGCTAAAATAACTAAGTCTCTAGGACTCTTAAGCTTCTAAGGTTATTAAGATTAATTGTCATTTTTTCATTTATTTTCTCATTGTGTTTTCCAATTTAGTTTTTAGTTACTTAATATTTAATTGTCGGTTTTTCTTTTATATCTTTACGTAAATGTTACCTTTTGATGCTTGCTGTGACATCTTAGAATGTTGTACATTTAGTTAGTATATTATTAATTCTGTTTTTTATCATTTATAACAATGTAACACCTACTAGTTGTCCTAAATAAATAAACTGACCTTCAGTTTCTTCTTACGTTTTGGCAGAATTGTATTTGTATTAGTTTTAAAAACTAGATCGTTCTTTTAAATAAGAACTATTTAATAAACTAGCGGGACAAGTGAATAAGCACTAGGAAATTCAGGATTAGGATATTGTGTCTGAATCTACCCATAGTAAACGAAACTTTATAATTATGTCTTCGTTTAAAACTACCGGCAAAACCTAACACCTTGATCACATTTGAAAAAATCAATGTTGTCTTCTCGGAGTAAGTAATTTATCCGTAGTATTATCCTAATCCTTATCTGGAAAGTTTACGGTTTTGGCAGGAGTGAAACGTTAATCGCGAGCGGCGCTGAGATTATAGTAGATAGTAGAGGACGGCCGACGAATAAGTGGGTCGAAATAGACAGGGATGGCTTTAAAAATGGGTCGGTACCTAAGGTGTAAGTGACAGGGTGCGCTGTTGAGGATTAAATATGGTAATGAAAGCAAAATTATCTCGCAAATATTTTTGTGCCCTTAAAATAGAGTTAACGGTTTAGCTTAAAGTAGCAGGTATCTACAAACTACACGATTACCCTTTCTTTTTTATAAAATGGGGCACTCACCGACCTACGCCCCTCAGAATGCTTCTTACCATTGTAGGTCTGCAGCGATATCAAGCAGGTATCCCGTGAGATACGGAAACCAGATGCAGATAAAGCTATCTACACCTTCCCTGTGCAATCTCAGTTCCCTCCCTTTGTATAAGATTTGTTAATGTATTGTAGTAATTTATGATTTGGCTAACAAATATACAGCAACGTCTAAAACAATCTGGGTCTATATTTTTGTAATTATGTGTACATGTTCTCTTAACGCGTTAGCCTTTTTCTACCCTAGACTTTAGGGTGACTAATATTTATCCAATCATCATCATCATCATCTTAGTCTAGAGACGTCCATTGCAGGACAAAGGCATACCCAAGGCTCTTTTCACAGACCGGCCTTGAGCCACCCGCATCCAACCACTACCCGCGATCGTAACCAGATCGTCGGTTCACTATGAATCCAGTAATTCGGTAATAGTTACATGTGATCACACTGCCGTTGTGGCCAAAAGTAACAATATATTCTCATTAATCCGGTTCAGTCGAATCCGATATTGCTCTAAAGCTATAACGGGCAGTGATATTTTACTTAAGATTAATGTTTCGTTGCTCACAAAAGTTATAATATATTCATGCACCTCTCAACCGTAGTGCAGACCTGTATAAGTTCGTAGTTATAAACGTTATTAATATTTTTACTTGGGATTATTTTAGAGTATAGTCATATTTAACGTTGGTTTAACATAGCACGGGTTGAATGCCTTAGATTGAATGCCTTTTGGGTTGCAATTCGATGGATAAATAATCGCTGGTACACCTGGTACTGTAAAAATAATGACCAGAGAACCGAATCTAACCGCTGACTTATAGGCAAAAACCATATTAAATGAATTCATTACACAGTGACTTAACGATAAGTCTTAATGTTAGATAGATACGAGATAAGTAAAAGGAATCTTTTTTACCCTTACTGTTTAAAAAAAAAAGAAAAAAATATATTCATATTAGGACAACATTTCACCAACGAGCATTAAGAAGATCCAAATTCGAAACCAATATTTGAGGATCACAGTTTATAAGTAGATAGTTTTAAGCGTGGGGGTGCAAATTATGCTACTTTGATAAATAAAGTTCACCCGTCTATAAGTGTGTGGCTACTGATAATTATAATTTATGTTATACTACCACGTTGTCGCACCCGAAATAGACATTTATTCATGCACCCTCTAATCCCAGTCCATCGGTCCGTGATTGCGAACAGTGATATTTTACTTTTGCTAATGGATTTAAAACTGAACCCACGCCTCAAGAATGAGCCGTTATCATTAGTTTTCATAAGCCTCTTACGCCTACTGTTATTGCTTATGTTTTATTCACAATGACTAACGCCTCTATGAATGAATTAGTTTTTGCTTTAGGATGTATTGCTGTGTTTATGTTTTGCTAGGTTTGGACTATTTATTTAAAAGTAACTAAGCATGCGTACATACAGCGATGCGTGCGAATCTCCATGTGGAGGCCATTGTGACAGTGAGATATCAATTAAGTTAATCAGAATCTCAAATGAGACTGAGACTTTCTACGTAGTATTCGGTTACACACCCGCTACGCCCTTGGGTTGTCTATTCAAAACTCCATTTTCAAAGACAATCATAAGACAATGGAGTTTTGTGAGTAGAGCACATGAGTATCCTCATGAACTTTATGTCTCGTCTTTATGTATATCTAGTACCTCATAGACAATATCCTTACAATCATTCGCGAAAGATGCAAAACTTCACGCGAATTAATCGTGAAGTTTATGCGACCTATACATGTTAAATTACCGTTTAAGAGTTCGGTTGTATACTTCACGATATCGTCACAGTTTCGTCGCGATTTGACGAAACTATGTATTACGCTTCCTTGACGGCGATTGATTGTTGTAAAGGCAACGCGACTATAATAATACAAATCTACCACATACACACAATAGCATCTAGTCCCAATCTAAGCAGAGCTTGCACTAGGAATAGGTACTAGACAATGGATAGACATACTTATATACTATTTTTTGTAAAGACATACATACACACAGACCAAGACAAACATCCATGTCCACGCACACAAATGTTTGACTTGAGTGGGAATCGAACGCGAAACCTTCGAAGAGGCATTCGTTTACACTCTCTCCACCCCAACGGGTCGTCGAATAATGGTATCAAAGTGTCGATTTTAAATAAAAACATCAAATTAAAAATATAACGCGAATAAATCTGCGAGTATACGTAATAATAAAATATAATGATGTTGTGTATTATAACAAAGCACCTAAAGCTCGGAGTGGGTCATGGCTTATACGAAAATCAGAATTTATTAGCCGCCACATTACCGAGACGTACTTAAAAATGCTTTCAAGATGTCGTGTAGCCTGACGGTAGTCGGTACGCGGTACGCGGTACGCGGTACCCTTCTAGCGAACTTATAATTTTATATTTTTAACCGACTTCAAACAAAAAAAAGGAGGAGGTTCTCAATTCGGCCGGCATAGACTAATGATTGGTATCGCTTCGCTATACTAGACACCGCACTGCCTAAGAAAAATATGCCCATAAGTGAGGCAACTCATTATGACAGTGTGTGTCAATCAAAAGCATCAAGACGCATGCGTGAAGAATTGTGTTGTCAGCTTCTCAACAGTTACCCGAGTTAATAGGAAAATATTTTATACTTACTAACTGATTAAACCGTAACTGATTATAAATGTAGGTACAAAATTTACAATTATTTAAAAGCATCATTTTATTCGTGTATGGGTTAGGCGCAGGTTTCATCATCGAAAAAATGGTGGGTATATTATCCAATCATTTGGTTGTATCCAAATAGGTTGTTACATATGATTATTACGTATTCAAAATAATCTTATAGATTATAAGTTATTTAGAAAATGGTGCATTCTATTTCCATTCTAGCCGTCAATTGTTAGTTACACATTATTTAGTACGTACCTATACCAAATTTACCTTTTAAGTTTTAATAAGGTTTATTTACATTTATTAAGGTTTATTTACTAAGGTTTATATACCAGCTGTCATAAAGATCCTTCACAGTTGTTAAAGAGAGTCAGTCCCTTCAGATAAACGAATACTGGTTGAAATCTAAACCATGGGTTATTAATTATATAAATTAAAATAGATAAAATTGTTCTAGGTACCAAATTATGTTGAAAGATTTTAAATGACTTTTTAAGGAATCTTATCTTATCTTTATTGCTTAAAATGAAGTCCAAACGCATGCGCGACTAATCACTACTGTTACTTTGCAAAACAATATAAGCTCACATTTGTTCAAGATTAGTGCCTTATATATTTACTTCAACACTTTATGTATATAAATTACTAATGTTATCATTGAACAATACACAAATATGTTAAATAAGTAATAAGGTTAGATAAATGCAATAGATTATATTATAAAATACAAAAACAATACATTTATATTATAAAAATCTCAACTACGAGGAAATTGTTCTTCTACGCGCAGCAACACTGAATGAAATTTTTGGTTTAATGTAATTTTAGGGTGAAATTTCAAATTTATTGTTATCTTACAGATGGTATGTGATCCCAGAGTCCTTCTTATTGCTTGCTGACTTATTTTTACACGGGATAAAAGCGCAACTTGGCATTGTACAGCGAATTATTTGCGTAATTAATTTGGTGGATATATGCACCTGACACACGGCTGTCAGTGTGACAGCCTCAAACCATGCCAGCTGGCATGGTTTTTTCTGCCTCACTTTACAAGTATGAGGGCTCCGTCTAGTAGAGCAGAGCGAGACCAATCATTAGTCTAAGTCGGCCGGTATATATATATTTTTTTCGATGTATGTACACCGATTTCGCCGAGGTTTCTGAACCGATTTACGTAATTCTTTTTTTGTTTGATGCGCAATAGTTTCGAATTGGTCCCATAAAAATTTGATTCATGTAGGCCCAGTAGTTTTTATTTTATGAGCATTTTTTTATTTATTTTCACCTATCCTTAAGGCTGAAATTCCTATGAATAATAATTGTGACGGCTGGTGTAATGTCAAGTTGTCATCACTACGGTCACCAAGGACTACTGACGTCTACACGACAAACTGGCCGGTCGTCAAACAGAATAATTAGCAAAAAGGTTTGAAGACAGAGATTTGTACTGTATATTAATATTTAATTTAATTGTAGTTTTAAGTAGGTAGTTAAAATTGTTTTACTCTAAATTTTTTTTTTTCGAAGACTATTTCATTCATTATTTGGAAATGACAGTTTTAAGTTAGATGACGTAAGCACTCTGTCAAGTGTTCGCTAAATTCGCCACTAATTGACGACAAGGCGATGGCCGTGCTGATAATATATCCGCTTTACGTCTAAAGGCGTGGGTTCAAATCCCAGTCGTAACAGTTAGTGGATTTTGGTTTTTATTTAATTTGGAAAATGTTTATGAATATTTGGCAAATATTTTTTTTTATCTTAGGTAGACTTTAAATAAAGTAAAGTATAATTGGTCTATAGGTAGGATTAACATTATAATGTACAATAAAATAAAACTAATTATATAACTAAACTATCCTAAACTATAAAAAAGCAAAAGTATGAAAAGAAAAGTAAATAAAAATATGATACAAAATTAAATTCCTCCACAACGCTGTCGAGCGGTATTGTCTCAGCGAGATATAAACCAGCCCTCTGCTCACGGGAGGCATCGATCAGCATTCTGGCGATTTCTTTGTATAATGCGCGTGCACTAGGGCCCCATGGCCCCAGCGTTTTGACCCCAAACGGCTCAAAAACGTAATTACCAGCCAGGTTTCCGTATTTGCGTCGTTTGAGGGTTTCCGCCAATGCAGCAGCAGCGCCAACATCATCAAAATATTATTTAAATATTTCGAATAAAAATCGGAAAATTTTAGAAACTTCAAAAAGAAATGGACAGACTGCCTCGTTGATCTCACGGCATATATATGTGCGCGTGGGATTGGGAGGTCTCGGGTTCGATTCCCGGGTCGGGGAATGTGTTATTGGGTTTTTCCGTTAGGAAATTTCAGTAGCAGCACGGAGTCTGGTAATGTGCTCGGTACGGCAATAGGCTCGCCCCCTATTACGTGGGACCTAAAAATTCATGGGAAATGTGGGTGTAATATTACACCTCTGCCTAACCCTTTAGGGATACAGGCGTGAGTGTATAAAAAAAATATGTCAGACATCGGGTGTCTGGTTTTGTATACCTACGTATTTAAATTGGATGACAATGAAAAGTTATTATGACATAGAGCTGCTCTGATGATGGATTCGAAAGGTGGCCATAGTAATAATATAGGAACTCAGTAATTAGTTGACAAAATGTTATAGAGTTTGGGCTCGTTCTCGTCCGATGAAGGAGTCAGAAGGTGGCCATACGAACTCAGTAATTACAAAAATCTATTTGAATTGCACAATGATGATAATGGTGACTTCAAAGACCATGCGGTAATGCCATGATTTGTCGATTATTAATGTGACCAAGTCTATTAGCTCTCTGCTCAAAAGACTCATTCGCTAGACGCTCTTGGATCTTACCGAGTCTAGAATTATACTGTTTAAGAGTTTCTTGACTTTAACGTGATTTCATATATGCTTTCCTGGTCAACAAACGTTTTTCAGGATCTTTAATAGGCTCACAAGAACGTAAAACTGTGTCCCGAAGAGCATTTTTACAGAAACGACTACTTTTATTCGTTCCCGTTTCTTGAGATCTATATTTTAAGGCGCGCAGCACCTTTTGTAGGTCTACCTATAACTAGTTGACAATACAACAATAGGTTCACTAAAAAGTATTAAATAAAAATAACTACGTTAAAAACAAGCGACTTCAAAAACGGAAAAGTGAAAAATAATAAAGATTTAACATGAATTAAATACTACCTATTATTTATATGTGCTATTTACTAATTGGTTTGAAGTCGGTGCCAAATCAAATTTCAAAAGCCTTTAAATTAAAGAAGGCATTTCATAATTCACATGAATTCACATTCTGTTCAATACATTTTCGTATTATTTTTTTTCATTATTCTTCGTATTAACTGAAGCTGCTTATAGTATTAAGATCAAAGTGCTCTTTATTAGGTTTATTTATGCATCTTTATCTTTATAGTAGTCATTACATTGTATTAATTTGCTCGTATTCATTTAAGTGATTAAAATATTATTATTTGTTTAAGGCTTGGCACCGACTTCAAACCTATTAGTAAGTAGCACATATAAATAATAGGTAGTATTAAATTAATGTTAATTCTTTATTATTTTTCACTTTTCCGTTTTTGAAGTCGGTTGTTTTTAACGTAGTTATTTTTATAACTTATAAAATATATGTAAGTACCTGATATATTAAATTTATGATGTATAAATTCTTCGGTACCATTTATGCAAGATTTTTTGAGCTTTATATTTGATATGATTATATCTATATCACCACGCCCCATGCTCACATACGGTGCAGTAGTGTGGTGGCCACGCACTCAACTAAGCACAGTCAAGAGCAAACTGCAGAGCATACAACGCCTCGCCTGTTTGGCCACAACAGGCTGCATGAAAACAACTCCAACGGCGGCACTGGAGGTGCTTCTCGACTTGCGACCACTGCACCTCATCATCCAGCAAGAAGCAGGTGCCGCTGCGATCCGGCTCGATAAGTTCGGGCTGTGGAGGAGAGATGACCGCATAACCCACGCACGCCTGAAAAGGACGTTAACAAACGAGATCCCGATGCTAGATGCAACGTGTGATCTCATACCTAAAACCTTTGTCTTTGACAAAAAATACCGCATACAACTGCAAGAAGAGCACAAGGATAGTTCTGGTATACACGAAGTTAGAGTATACACAGATGGCTCAAAAACAAAGTATGGGACGGGTGCCGGAGTGTTCTCCCATGACTTGAATATCAATCTCTCAACATCGCTTGGTAAACTCAACACCATCTTCCAAGCTGAATGCGTTGGGATAACAAGGGCGGCGACGGCGATCGCGGCCAGAAAAGTGAGCAACCTGTCAATACGCATCATCACAGACAGCGCCTCAGTACTACAAGCTCTCGATGGCAACTGCTTTAATAGCGGCCTAATTATGGAGTGCCACCAAGAGCTGCAGAAAACTGCAACGAGAAATCGGGTCACGCTCCAGTGGATACGAGGACACAGTGACTCCACGGGCAATGACGCAGCAGACCAACTGGCAAAGAAAGGATCGGACACGACAACTCTAGGACCCGAACCAATTGTTCCGATACCGTTCAACCAACTAAGAACATGGTTACGCGAGAGAACCCTACAACAACACGAAAAAGAGTGGGCAGAGATAAAAGAGTGTAGGCAATCTAAAGATGCCTTTCCTCAATTAGACAAACGACTCTCGCAAAAACTGTTGCACTCCAACAGGAAAACACTCAAGCATCTGACTGGCATAATAACCGGCCACTGTCCACTAAACAAGCATCTCTACAACATCGGAGTCACGGACAGCCCACTATGTAGGGGCTGCATGGGGACCGAAGAAACACCCGCTCATATAATCCTACATTGTACCAGCGTGAGCGACCAACGGACGAAGTTCCTGAACAACCCCAGAACCATGAGCGAAGCCATACGCAATCCTGGTCAACTCATGGCCTTCTGGAAGGAGCTTGCATGGTATGAGTAGCAGGCGACTACCACGTCACTGCTAACGCACAATGGCCCAATTAAGTGGCTAAGTGCGGAAAACACCTGTCCAACTAACTAACTAACATGATTATATCTATTAATCTTTTTATTTAAGGAAACTATTGCTTACCACTGAAATGATGTCATAGATTGGTAATATTGGAATTCGACTAAAAATCAATCAATTTATCGTATTTTGATACTGATGGTTAATGGCTAAACTCATGTGATAGTATTTCTAGACAAAAAGGGTAGAAGCCAAAACTATCCTTGGTCTACGTGATCAAATTCTGTCTCCTTTCCGTTATAGAAAAGGAAGATGGCTATGGCATAAAATAAATCTGCTGGAATATCTTCTGCTACTTAATGTCAATCATTTGTGGGTGACCGTAGTCGATACGGTTCATACTGTTACCAGTGCAGTGGTTCTAGGGTACTGCTTTTTAACTTGATTTTAATAAACTAAATTATTCATATCTTATATTTATTTGATTATAATATTATAAAACTATTTTTATTATGATCAAGAAAGGTTTGCTTTATTTATAATCAGTCGAGCTAAAAACATTTCGGTACTAAAAATTACCTAAAACCTTCTCATTCAAGAACTTTAAATTTTAAAATGATGTTAATTTGCTATCGAAGCCATTGCCATACATATTTAGATATTATACTGATAGATGAGATTAGGCGGTACTTAAAATGAAAATGAAAAGTCTTAAAAAAAATACCTGCCATTAAAGATAAGATCGGTAGTTTAAAACGAACGATTCATCAAAAGTTTATCTATATTATAAGTTGGGGCTTCAACGATAAGTCGCGACGATTACGAGGCGGTTGTACGACGCTTGTTTGCGAATCGCGGTATTACCATACCGAGTCATCCCCATTTTAGTGCTTGCAATAAAACAATTACAGCCGTCTTCAGCACCAAGATTAAGCAAGCCCAGAATAAACAATTCGTGATTTTTTTATGCCTACGCTGCTATTAGATTTTCGAATTACAAGATATTCTAATGAGTGCCGCCTTTGTCTGTGTAAGTAAATATGAAATTTTGAACGTGTGTGTCTATAATTTATTCAGTTTGTAATTGGAGAATGAAGCAAAATAAATACGTGTTAGTGTGTGGTTTTGATTAAGAGTGGAATAAATTATGGACGTGGAAGGTTAAAAGGAAAAATCTACATTCGGTTTATAGTAAAATTCAGAAGGTCTTAAGTTATGTAAGTTTAATTTTCAGGGCATCATGTTCTGAATTAATTAGGTACCAACATGAAGGTTTTGTTCTGATATTGAATAACTAATGACTGAAAAGGAGTATGATGATGTTGTTTAAACTACTTGTACGTTATAAGTAAAATTGTGTTGGCGTTCCAGTAAAGTTGTCTTGAATTCAGAATAATGTTTTAGGATGGAATATTGGAGTGAATTGAACACGAGAACTTACTGTTTGTGGTGGTTTCCACTAACTTTGGTATCGGTGGTTACCAAATCAGACAAAATGCAACAGAAATATCTCACGTTTTCTGCAACAAATATAGTTCTTTGTTTTTAAGAAAGGTTGATACTTAAATGAGACCGGCCAAAGTTGGCTTGAACGTGAACAATCGTCTTAAAAAAGTAAATTAGTAAAAGTTTTTGTTTTAATATATTCTAAATATTGATCGCTATCCAGTAGTATGAAATAAATACATAATAGGTAATAATAGATTTTAAAATATTTTCATTTGATTATAAACGTGTAGGTACTTCAATGGACTATTTGAATGGTTCGTTTGTGTTGTCTTGTAAATAATCGGTGGAAAAATATCGTTAAAAAGTGTTTAACAAAATCACATTTTAAAGCGATTGCCGAAACCTGAAAGTACGTAGATATTTTATTTATAGTTTCTTATTTTATAAATTTTTTGACGACAGTCCTAATTAACGTAAAATAATGATATTATTTTTAATAATATCAAAAAGGTAAAGTATGTTGGGTATTTATTTTCATACATACTTGACTAACTTGTCAATTCTGTTTCCGTCATTCGCTTTGTGTTCGTTTCGTTTGATCGTATTGTGGATTTGATTTTGTGTTAGCTGTTCTTTTTCTACTTGTGCTTTCTAAAATGGACTCCGAATATTCTCCTCATGACGATGGTCGTCATGAGGAGAATATTCGGAGTTCTTTCCTACGGACCTAGTACCCGCTTCATACGATAACTTGCGCCGGAACACGGAATCTCCTCACGACGATCATGGCTTGCCTTGAAGATGGATTACCCAGTCCCGCTTCATGATCATGAATCAATGCATTGCATCGATTGTGGTACCTATATTACACAACGGTGAAGACATATGCTCAATCTCGTGGAAGTACGACTGTAATACTTCAATGGATTGCACCACAAGTGGTATGTATTTGGCATTTCAACAACTTACCCACATAATTATGTTAATTAATCCAAATATTAAATTGGTATTATAAATACATTGCATTACAATTGTTTATTTTGGTTTGTCAACACATCGAAGCTCATAGCCAGTACATATGTCATTCTTGTTGGACTGTAGCATTAAACATATCCCGTATGCCACAAATCACAAACCCATCACAAGAAACTATTGATAACATATGAAGGTGATGGTGAATAATGAACATAAATATTTATTTTTAACAATGTGTTTTATTTTATTATTCAACTGACTTGGTACTAGACTTCAAAGACTAATGTTTTCTACTTATTTTAGGCTATTAAACATTAATATTGTAATTCCAATATTAAATTGTCCACGCCCAGGCCAAAGTCCCATACATTGTGGTCGGTCTCCTTTAATACATATTTACTATATCAACAAAACTACGATCAAGAACTAATTTGCAAACTCAGTATTATTTTTAATGGGCACTTTACTCAAATATCACTTTCGATATACCATAACCTGTATGGCTGGAAATTACAATAAGACCTAAATCCACATCTGCATTCTTACTCTAAGTGTCCTACGCTTGTTGCTATTTGCTTCTCTCGCGACGCATATTATAGTTGGTTATAGTTGGTCGTGGGTTTCCGCACTTAGCCACTTATTTGGCCCATTTGTGCGTAAGTGGCGACTTGATTGACGCCGACTACTCATACCACCTTAGTTCCTTCCAGTAAGCCATTAGTTGGCTGGTGTCCTTTAAAGCCTCACTCATGGTGCTGGGGTTGTTAAGCAGCTTTGCCCGTTGATCGCTCACACGTGTACAGTGCAGAATGACGTGAGCGGGTAATACTTCGATTGCCATGCAGCCCCTGCACAGTGGGCTGTCCGTAACGCCTATGTTGAATAGGTGCTTGTTGAGTGGACAGTGGCCGGTTATTATGCTTAAGTGTTCTTCTATTAGAATGCAGCAGCTTGTGTGAGAGTCGCTTGTTCAAGCAGGGGATAGCATCTTTTGTTTGTCTGCATTCTTTTATGTTTGCCCACTGTTTTTCGTGTTCATGTGCGGTTCTCTCGCGTAGCCACGTTTTGAGTTGGCTTGCTGGTATCGGTACAATCGGCTCGGGTCCCATTATCATTGTGTCCGATCCTTGCCGTGCCAGTTGGTCTGCGGCGTCATTGCCTGCGGAGTTGCTGTGGCCTTTAATCCATTGCAGCGTAACCCGATTCTTCTCTGCAATCTTTTGCAGCTCTAGGTGGCATTCCATGATGAGGCCGCTGTTAAAGCAGTTGCTGCCGAGAGCTTGTAGTACAGAGGCACTGTCCGTGATAATGCGTATAGCCAGGTCACTTACGTTCCTAGACGCGATTGCTGTTGCGGCTCTTGTTATCCCAACACACTCGGCTTGGAATATGGTGTTAAGGGTGCCAAGGGATAATAATAATAATAATAATAATAATCGTTTATTTGCCAGAATATAGTTGTACATAGTATGGTGTTGATTATGTTGTAGTCCATTACATTCTACCATAACATATGGTGTGCAAATGTTTTACTTATTTCTATAATATTTAGGACATAAAAAAGTACGGGTAGATCCTTAATAAATTCTAAGCTGATTTTTAATATAATATTTTTATGTATACTGTGAACTTATAAATTATGTCAAATTAAATGTATATAATTATTAATTATGTATTATCTTAAGTCATTATTTATATTATTTGATATATGTCATTTATTATAATTAGGGTGAGCGTCCGTAATTATTTTATGTCAAAGCATTAATTATTTAATATATAATATTGTCAATTAGTTCATACAATATTGAGGTATGCCATTCTTTCCTCATGATATGACATAAATTCCCTTAAATCATAAAAGCACTTTTCTTTTAACCATTGCGTTAATTTTTTCTTAAATAAATTTAAAGGTAAACACTTAAAGGAATTGTCCAATTTGTTATAGACCTTTATAGCAGTCACGTAAGAATTTCTTCTATACAATTCAAGTCTACATAACGGTATACAAAGTTTATATTTATTTCTTGGAGTTACAGTTCGTTTGGTTACATCAATGTGCTTAGTAAAATATGTTGGATGGTGTTGTACAAAGAGGCATAGTTCTCTGATGTACATATGGCAGTGGCAAAATATTAAATTTTTTAAACAGTGGCTTGCAACTCTCTGTAAACGAGGCTCCACAGATTGCACGAACACATTTTTTTTGCACTCTAAATACCTTTATCATATCTACTGAGTTACCCCATAATAAAAGACCATATGAAAGTACGGATGACACATATCCGTGATATGCACACATAGCTGCTTCTGTAGAAACCGTGATACGAAGTCTTTTTATTGCATACACGAATCTGTCGAGCTTATCACAGACGTGATCGATGTGCGCCTTCCAATCGCAGTGTTGGTCTACTCTTATGCCTAAAAATGTTGTGTTTGCTACTTGTTCTATCGCAGTATTAGCATACTTAATATTTAACATTATTGGATTTCGTTTGTGTGTCTGGAATTGTATCATTTTTGTCTTTGCCATATTTATCTGTAGGTTATTTGATTGGAGCCAGTCTATTGTATTATGTATTGCCTCATTAATTTCTGTTTCATATGTGTCTTTGTTTTCACCTTTCACAATAAGAGTAGTATCGTCAGCAAAGAGGATTGTTTTGTGTTTAGTAATGTTTGGCAGGTCGTTAATATAGATAAGGAACAAGAATGGTCCCAATACACTTCCCTGCGGTACCCCAAAATTGTTTCGTCTAAAGTCACTTCGGTGTATACTTTTCTTATTTTTATGAATTTTTGAAATTTCTACGCATTGAGTTCTGTCACTTAGGTAGTTTTTTAACCACTCGCTAGCCTTTCCCCTTATTCCATACTTTTCTAATTTGTGTAAAAGCAATTTGTGGTCTACAAAGTCGAATGCCTTGCTCATGTCTAGGAAGATCGCCGAGACAGGCAAGCCATCATTTATAGCCTTTGTAACAATTTTGATCAGATTGAAGCATGCGGATGATGTGGTGCTATTTTGTATAAATCCAAATTGTTCCTGTTTAAGAATGCCATGATTAGTACTAAATTCCTCGAGTCTTTTCAACATAATCTTTTCAAAAATTTTGACATGATGGGTATGAGTGTGACTGGCCTATAATTGTTCATGTCAGATTTGTCCCCTTTTTTGAATATCGGTTTCACAATTGATTTCTTTAGTAAACATGGAAAGCTACCTTCTTCAAAAGACAAGTTTATTATATAACTTAGCGGATGACATATACTTGGTGCGCATAATTTAATGACATTTGTTGTAATGTCATCAATACCTACTGCTTTAGTGTTCTTAAGGTTTCTAATTGTTCCATATATTTCCATCGCATCAGTAGGCTCAAGGAAAATTGTTTCACGGTTGCTTATACCAATAGATTTATTTATTTCATTAGGTTTGTATTTGAAGTTATTTTTGTTTGTCAGATTTATATAAAATTCGTTAAACATGTCACTCATATCCTTAGGATCGTCATACGTCTCATTATCTTTAATTATCTTATGAATCTGCGTTTTCATGTTTTGGTCATTTACATTTTCATTAATTATATTCCACGTAGCTCTACATTTATTTTTATTGTTATCTATGTATTTTTTATTTTGTAATTGTTTAGATTTGTATATGCATTTTTTGAGTATATAAATATAGGATTTGTATTTATTATGACTTATTTTTCCTTTTGTATTTTCATTCATTCATTCATTTCATTCATTTATTTATTTGCAAGAAATATGGTACATAAGATGTTAAAATACAATATAAGATCACGACATATTTCACCTTCTTTAAAGGTGTGCAAATTTAAACATTGAGTTAAAAAATAAATTAATAACTTACTAAGTTTAATGATAATATTAAGTGTATTACAATGCATTTCCATAATAGAAAAAACGAAAGGAGCTCTTTTTAAGAAAATCTTTTATAGTATAAAAGCTTTCCTCTGTCAGCCAATGCCGCAAAGCTCGACAGAATTTACCATATGGCAAATCAGCAATATGTTTAGGCAAAGAGTTAAAAATTAAAGGTGCCATGTAAGCACAACTGCGTCTAAAAAGTTCCAATTTTGGTACTGGCATTTTGAGATGAATTTGAGTTACTTTACGCTTACTTTTGTTGTTGTTGCATTCGAAGAGGTACGAATGACCTTTGACAAATTTTGCAACTTCATATATGTAAATACCAGGGACAGTAAGTAATTTCTCCGACTTAAATATAGGCTTACAGGACTCATGCCATCTCATTCCATAAATTGAACGGATGCATTTTTTTTGCGCTATGAAGACCCTCATAAGGTCAGTAGAGTTACCCCAGACCACTATGCCATATCGTATAATCGAACAAACATAGGCATGATATACAATTAAGGAGGTACGTCTTGATGTTATATCTTTAAGTTTACGCAGAGCAAAGACGAATCTATTGATATTGTTGCAAATGCTATCGACATGACCTCTCCATGTAAAATGAGCGTCTAGTGTTATTCCCAAGAATTTTGTGCTTTCTATTAGTTCTATTTTATTATTGTTGTATTTAATATTTAATTTTAACTGATTACTTTTGAAGGTTCTAAAGTGCATAATTTTTGTCTTTTCAATATTTATCCTTAATTTATTTACATCTAGCCATTTAATAATTTGTAGAAGTGTTTCATTTACTTCAGACTCGTAATAATCTATATTTTTACATTTTATTATAACAGTGGTGTCGTCAGCAAATAAGACAGAGTTGTGTGATACCGCACGTGGGAGGTCGTTAATATAGACAAGGAACAATAAAGGTCCCAATATGCTTCCTTGTGGGACGCCAGAGTAGTTTACACGTTGTTCCGAATCGTAATTTTGTATTGAATTAGTAGAATTATTAAATTTTGTCACTCTTGTAAACTGCATTCTATTACTCAAATATGATTGGAACCATTGCGAAGCTATACCTCTTATTCCATATTTTTCTAATTTGTCAATAAGTATCGAGTGATCTACAAAATCGAACGCCTTGCTAAGATCAAGAAAAAGGGCAGTTGTCGGTACTTTTGCATTTATATTTTGAATTATAGAATTAACCAAGGTAAAGGTAGCCAGTTGAGTTGATTTACATTTTCTAAAACCATACTGTTCTTTAGCTAGAATATCATTCTTATCTAGGAATTTAAGAAGTCTTTTGTATACTACCCTTTCAAAAATTTTTGACAATATAGGAGTTAAAGCTATAGGTCTGTAGTTATTCTTGTCTTGCTTAGAACCTTTTTTGAATAGGGGTTTTATAACAGACAGTTTCAGTTTATCTGGGAAAAGTCCTTGTTCAATAGATAGATTAATTATATGTGACATAGGTACCGCTACATACAATGCAATACGTTTTAGCAGGTCTGCGTGGATCTGATCATAACCAGCACACTTTGAATTTTTTAATGACATAATTATCTGACAGATTTCACCTGGATTTGTAGGTTCCAGGAAGAAACTTGAAACATTAGTTTTTAATTTGTGAGTGTCATAATTTAGTGTGTCTGTTGTTGTCATTACTGGGTTATTTTGTATTATGTCAATAAAAAAGTTATTAAATAAATTAGCTATGTCTAATCCTGTTTCAACAAAGTTACCATTATCAATTAAATTATCAATATATTCTTTTGAATTAGAATTACCCATACTGCGCTTGACGATATCCCATGCAGCCTTACCTTTATTTTTCGAATTAGATATATGCTTTAAGTTGTAATGAGACTGAATAGTATTAATGCATTTCTTTAACAAGTTCGAATATTTTTTAAACTGACTCTTGCTATTACTAGTTTTGTCAATATAGTATTTATATCTTAAGGTTCTTTTAGTTTTACAACTTCGTTTGATACCTTTTGTGGCCCAAGCAATACCTTTAACTTTGTGACTTATTTTAATTCTTATAACAGGAAAACAAAGTTTGTAAAATAATACAAGTTCGTTGTGAAAGGCAGTAAAAGCGTCATTAGCATTTGTTATATTAAAAACTTCAGAAAATGTTAAGCTACCAATACATTCCATGAATTTTCTTGTATTTACTTTTGAATGGTCATTTACTCTAATAAAATAATTGTAAGCAAGTTTTCTGTTAGTCAGGGACTGAAATTCTGCAACTTGTGCTGTATTATGGTCCGATAAACATAGGTTGAACGTCTGACCTGTTACTCCTGAAATGTTGCTAATAATATTGTCGATGCATTTGTTTAACCTTGTAGGTTCTTTGATATGGCATTGCAAACCATAGTTTGATATTGTATCTAAAAATTGAGTGCTGATGTTATTCTTACATAATATATTAATATTAAAATCACCACATATAATTATTTTACTTTTCTTGTTTTGAAGTTTAGTCAAGGTTTCATTCAGTTTGGCAAAAAAAAGTTTGATGTCAGAATTAGGAGTTCTATAGATGCACAAGATGATAAGTTTCATTAGTTGAATTTCGATACCACATATTTCAAAATGTTTTTCTATACTCAAGTCTTTTAATTCTTTTATTTCTACACCTTGTATGTTATTTGCACATAGAATACACGTGCCACCTCTCCGTTGCTTTTCCCTTGAGAATATGGTTTGAAGCTTAAAATTATTTAAATTTAAGTACTTTTCTTCCCCCTTAACTATAAAATGTTCAGTAAGGCACACAGCGATAATATTTGTCTTTGATTGGTGTAATTCGTTTAAAGCCAGGTCAAGATCATGCATTTTGTTAAGAGCCCCGGCAATGTTTTGATGCATTACGAAAATACTGCTACTACTACTTTTCTTGTTCCAGTTCTTACAATGGTCAACGAAAAAATTGTTCGTTAGTAGGACTTTTTGTGGTGGCTTTTATTTTATTTACGACAGCAAAGTAGTAAGGGATCGTTCCTTTGACGGGTTTTGATGTGCTAACAGTAGTCATAGTCTTTGTATTTATAGTTGTCTGTCTTTGTCTGTCATTAGGATAAGTTATTTTATTTTGGCGAAGTTTAGTGTAGGAACCACTTGAATGTGCATTACGAATTGAACTACGATTGTCCTTTGAAAGCGTTTGTTTATTATTATGATTGGTAAAGTTATATGATAGAAATGTTTTATTATAATAAAGTTTATTAATTGTTGTTATTATTTGTTGAGCTATATTGGTAGTACCAGTACTCGTCTCCATGAAAGTGCAGTTTGATGTGTTCTGAGCAATTAATTTAAGATGGTAGTTTAGTTTCTGCGTATTAAGAAATGCATTGTATAACACATTCGTTAAGATAACATTACAGGTTTTAAGAGTTTTAAGTGCTACTGTTATTTCTGACAATATTTTAAAAGGATTTGAGTCATTGCTACCAGTCAATATGAGAACATAATCTTTGCTTGTAAGCTGTTTCGAAATGTTGTAACAATTGGATAGAACATCTTCTGTTCTTGCCTGTGGTTTTCTAAATGATAATAACTTGTAATTCTTTGGTAATAGACTATCTTTTTCTAAAAATAGTTTGTGTATTAGTCCCTGTCCCTGGTCATCAGAAAGTAAAAGTATTCTTCCACAGTCCAAATTGTCTTGTGTCGTAGGAATATCATTATTCTTCCTATCAAAATGTTCAGTTTCGCTCTCAAATATTTCTTTTCCTTCTGCCTCTTGGTTTGTCGTCACTGGGCATACTATGTTTTCGCTTGACAAGGATTTTGTGTTAAGAAGTTCTTCTTTGTAGGCTTGAAAATACGTAGTCCTTTGTGTTTTATCAGAAGTTTTTGGTGTTTGAAAATCAGTATCCAAATCTAATTTCCGAGCAGAAATGTTTGAAACTCCTTTATTATTTCCTATATAAGATGAACGTTTAGCACTTCTAGGGAGCTTTTCCTTCTTCTGGCAGCTAATACTAGTGATATATAGATTTCTTAGATGTCCATTTTTTTGCGTTTCTGCATCTAATTTTTGTTTAAGAGACCCAATTTCTAAGTGCAATGTTTCTATTTCGGCATGCGCACTTGATAGTTGCCCCTTGAGGGTTTCTATGGTAGCTTTTAATTGTACTATTTTGCTGCATTTCTTATGAGTCGATAAGTCCATCATACTTTGAGTGCTTACGTCTGAAGACAGGCTATCCAAAGATTCAATCGATAAAGATCGCCTCAAACGTCCTTTTCTTATGGTTATATTACCACACGACATTTTTATTTATATATATATGTATATATATATAATTATATAAAACTAAGCAATGAGAAAAATCCAAAAACAAAAAAAATATGAATGTCAAAAAGCTTATCCAATCCTGAGATTCGAACCGCAAGTTCCACGTTCCACAAGTGGATTAAGTCGATGACTCGTCGAACCAACCACCTATGCTTGCTTGAGTCAGATTGAAATACTTGTTTGGTATATAATGCCGTAAATTGATGTAAACAAACGTCACTTGGTGTTATGACTTATGATTGTTTTGAATTTGAGTCATTCTCGTAACGATTTTATTTTTTCACACTTCGCACAATTATGTTTCAACTGTTTTTGTTTTGCACTGTACACTATATATATATGGTAATATTGTTTTTTATATCACAGTATATCAGTTTTTAAGCACTTCTAATAGTTATTTTGGTGTTTATAACGGCACTCTCACATTAATGATTTTATTCCGGTAATCGATATTGTAATAGTCTACAAATGATAGATGACGATTATCACAAAGAAATAAACTTGGTAAGCACGAAATGTATCACGAAAAGCAAGATTTTATATTTTTTATGTTATTTAACTGCAGAGCTAATGTTTACTTGACAGCTTGCGCCATCTACCTCTATTACTGTACTGTTGGCTAAGGTAAAGACATCTTTTCCTTACAAATGATCTCTTTATTCCTTTCGTTAACCATCTATTGCATCCCTTATTTGTACACATTTTGATTGTATGTTTTGGAAAACACAGATCGAAGAATAATTTAAATATGCTGTGAAATTCTGCAAATGCTTCTTGTAAATTATTTTTTTCATAAACATCTTCAAAGCTAAGGGCTGATATGCAGCTTAAGAATTTGTCTATGTTTTCTTTACTATAATCTCTAATACTTTCATACCAACTACATATTTCGTATTTTTTACAACTATTTAGCGAAAGAGTTTGACCTGTTTCGTGATCAGACAAGGCAAGATGGTGCACTTCTGCTTTAACATTCTTAATGTTGCTTGCTATCTGATCCAGACATGATAATTTCCTAGTTGGGGTCTTTATGTGTAACTCAAAGTTATGATTTTTTAATATGCTCTTCAGCTCTTCACAACTCTTGTTTGGCCTTAAGATGTCTAAATTCCAATCACCACAAAGAATAATGTTTTTATATCTCCTATTTATTCTTGCTAACAATTGCTCTAATTTTTCTAGGAATATTTGTGGATTGCTATTAGGCGTTCTTTATTATAAGCAAATAACCATAATATTATTTATTATTACCCCACAACATTCAAAATTAAATTTACATGATAAATCGTTAATATTTGGTAAAGCTTTATATTTTAAATTACTATTTATCATAATACATGTCCCTCCACGGTTAGTGTCGCGTGAAAACGAGGCGACTAATTTATACCCAGGTATTTTAAAGAGCGTTTCGGTACCTCTTTTAATGAACGTTTCTGTCAAACAAATAACATCTACTGCCAAACCCTCTTTTGCAAACTCTTGAATAGCACATGTTAATTCTTCAGATTTGGTTATAGCACCAGCAATGTTCTGATGAAATATTTTAAAATTAAAGTCTAAGTGATGGGCGAAAACATTTTGTGCCCTGTGGAGTTAACTGTGTTTTAGAATTAATATTTAAATTTGGCGTTATTTTTTTAAAATAGTATGGTATGGTTCCTTTATTGTGAGACTCAGAATGTCTAGTTGCTAATTTACTTCCAGGTGAAGCCTTAGGATGAGCTTCTTGACAATTACCCTTTAAACAGTTTTTATTTGATGAGAAATAGAATGGAATTGTGCCTTTCTTGGGCATAGTTGTGCACTCTGTATTAGCTTCCTTACATGTTAACCACTTTTTTGGACATAAAAAGTTCTTATCATAATAGCATGTGTCCACATGAAGGTTAATTTTTTTACATAAATCCATTAAATAATGTTTTCTAGTGTACAGATAGTTAGAATCAATATTTATATACAAGCAGTTTTTGAAATTGTTGCATATATTTCTTAAGCTACTATTTAGCATGTTTTCATTTAAATATTTGTTTTGCACGACATTACATACTAAAACGTTTGTTTTTTTAAGTGATTCAGTATGGTAACTAATTCTATCATAATTTTATTTGGATTAGCTACCCTAGCTACCCTAGCTAGGATGGTGAGATGTTGATATTTAAGTCATGGGAGAATACGCCCTGCACCTGTCCCATACTTCGTTTTTGAGCCGTCTGTGTATAATCTGACTTCGTGTATACCAGAGCTGTCTTTGTGTTCCTCCTGCAATTGGATGCGATATTTTTTGTCAAAGACAAAAGTTTTAGGAATGAGATCGCAAGCAGCCTCTAGCATCGGGATCTCTTTGGTTAAGGTCCCTTTTAGGCGTGCGTGGGTAATTCGATCATCCTTTCTCCATAGCCCGAGCTTGTCTAGACGGATTGCTGCAGCGCCAGCTTCCTGCTGGATCATTAGGTGCAGCGGTCTTAGGTCCAGTAGTATCTCCAAGGCGGCTGTTGGGGTGCTCTTCATGCAGCCTGTTGTGGTCAAGCAGGCCAGGCGTTGAAGGCTCTGTAGCTTTTTTGTGATTGTGCTTAGTTGCGTGCGTGGCCACCACACTACTGCACCATATGTAAGCATGGGGCGTATAATGGCAGTGTAGATCCACAGGGTAATTGATGGTTTGAGACCCCATTTTTTGCCTATGATTCTCCGACATTGCCAGAAGATTGTGCATGCTTTTGTTGTTTTTGTGCTGATGTGCTTGCCCCAGTTTAGCCTATGGTCAAGTATTACGCCCAAGTACTTGACTTCATTCGATAGGGTAAGCTCCGTTCCAAAGAGTTTTGGTGTTTTGCACATATGGGTTTTCCTTTTGTTGGTGAAAAGTACTAGCTCCGTTTTGTTGGGGTTGACCGTCAGTTCATGTTGGTTGCACCATTCCTCCATGATTCTGATGGCTGCTTGCATCTGATTGCGGATCGTGTCTTCTGAGTCACCTTTGATCAAGATGGTAATGTCGGTCTGTTACGGAACTTAAACAACAGACGATTCTTCACGGTCTGCATAGCCGACCGTGAAGAATCGTCTGTTGTTTAAGTTCCGTAACAGATCGTCCACCACAATGTTCCACAACAGGGGTGAGAGTACACCTCCTTGAGGGCAGCCTTTTGCAACTATGCCCCTTGTGGTGGAGTTGACCGTGAATTGTATTGCCCTCTATTTCAGCAGTTGATCAATCCAGCCACTAAGGGTTTGCTCAACTCCGAACTTTTCGAGGGCCCGGCTGATACTTTTGAACTTAGTTTTGTCGAAGGCACCTTCTATGTCAATGAAGGCCCCCAGTGTTATTAACTTGTTGGTAAGCGCTGTTTCAATGGTTCCCACAACGGAATGCAGTGCCGATTCAGTTAACCTGCCACTTCTGTAGGCGTGTTGATGTGGGTGTAGTGGATTGCGCAGTAATGCGCCCTCACGGAGGTATCGGTCCGTAAGTCTCTCCAGCGTTTTCAATAAGAAGGAGGTCAAGCTGATGGGTCTATATGCTTTCGCTTGTGAGTAGTCAGTTTTGCCAGGTTTTGGGAGGAATATGACTTTAACTTCCCTCCACCTGCAAGGTATGTATCTATGTGCTATTGAGGCCCTGTAGATGTCGAGCAGGTGCGGCACAATCGTTGTGCATCCCCACTGTAGGAATGCTGGTATGATTTCATCCAGGCCTGCGGATTTGAATGCCTGGAAGCTGTCTATTGCCCATTTCAGCCGGTCTGTGGTGACCACATTTTCGGCTACCAGCCAGTCTGTTTGGGTCGGTGGTCTGTAGTCTGACTCGTCCCACAGACTGTCATTGGTTACTTCACAACCTGGGAAGTGAGTCTCAATTAGCACTTGGCTAATTTCAGCGTCCGTAGTTGCGTAGGTTCCATCTTGCTTTTTAATGGCGCCAAGGGTTTTGTTGCTGTCCTGAGACAAGATCTTTTTCACCCTGGCTGCTTCATTCGTGGTGTTTATACCGCTGCAAAAACGCCGCCAGGACTTGCCTCTGCGGAATCTTATGCGTTTCTTGTAGTGTGACTGGGCTTCTTTGTATTTGAGCCAGTCTGCTTCCATTCTCGTGTTTTTAGCCCTGTTAAAGAGTTACCTCAGGTTTTGCCTGAGTCCCTCGAGTTCTCTTCCCCACCACTGGGTTTTGCTAGACGACTTTGGGAGTGTGGGTGCACAGGCTTGCTGATAACTTGTTTCTGTACATTCTGTTAGTAAGTTGGTGTTATGTTCTATGTTGTCAGTGCTGGTTGACATGTCCTTAAAATAGGATTTGTCTAGCTGTGATACGAGAAGCGTCTTGTATTTCGCGATGTTGGTTCTGCGAGGGTTGCGCCTAGGTTGTTGGACGTTCTCTTGCACATGTATGTCATAGCAGATTCGTCTATGGTCTGCAAAGGATGGCTTAGCGGACACATGCCAGTTTGTGACAAGTTCCGCGGCCCCATCCGATGCTAGCGTTATGTCTACTATGGTTTGATATCTGGAGCTAACAAAGGTGGGCTCCGAACCGTTGTTAACTACAGATAGATTTGTTGAAAAGATGTATTCAGTAAAGATCTTACCTCGTCTGTTTGCGTCGGGGCTTCCCCACAGCGGATGGTGCGCGTTTGCATCCGCCGAGATGATTACCTGCCAGCCGTGGTCCTCACAGTGCTGCACCAGCTCGGCCAGCTCTTTAGATGGGATGTCCTCATCGCCAGGCATGTAGACCGACGCTAGTATTAACATCTGTTTGTTGGGCCCTGTTTGGAGTCCTACGGCAGTGAGGTCTCTAGAACAGAAGTTGGTTAGCAGCAGTGCTGGTATTGTTCGGGGAATGTATATGCATGCTCTCGGTTCAGTGACCGAGCAGTTGTGCAGTAGCTTACCTCCGATGTTGTTTAGACCACATATGTTGTCGCCTCTAATCCACGGCTCCTGGATTAGGGCTATTGTCTGCTGATTGCGACGCATATTAATGGCATCCTTATTTTAAATCCCGCCAGGATGCAGCGCGGTTAAGTCGAATCCCAGATAAATTACTTAGTGGTATAGCCGGGTGTAACTAGGTATACGGCATAATGCGGGCCACGCGACGAATCGCTAATGAGCTTACGTTGTGAATTTTGAACCTTTTTGACTGATGGATTTGATTTGAAGATAATTATTATGATGTAGGTGATAAAATAATATCTGTCTATAATTTCTCTTGATAATATGGAGATTGGCAATCATACTGATCTTCATGTTATCAATCCTCCATGTGAAAATGGAGAGAGGATTTAGACCGTGGCCAGTCTTAAAAAGTGCATGTTCTATTCCATTAGTCCGTACTCCATAGTACGATGCAAGGACAAATCTCACACTAAGGGTGAGAGAGAGTTATTGTTTAAGTGTGTCTTCGACAAACAAGGGCTTGTTTGTCGAAGCACAGAGGTATCGCACTGCCAACGCCTAACTTCGCTAAGCTTCTATTGGTCAACTTTATTCTTAAAAGAAATTCCATAAATTTTGATGAGTCCGGGTAATCGCACCCGAGACATTTACTTACACTGGCGCTGAACTACAGTCATTTGTTAATTATTTTTGCATCTATTTTATCCATTCATTGATTGTGAGGTCGACAAACTCTTTCAAATGTCGTGACTCAATTTATAATCAAAAGATAAATCATGATTTTCTAAATAAAAAACCAGATTACACAAAAATGTTTGATGGTTGTGGAAGATGACTTTGTTGAAGTTTTTATGATTATGAAGCTTATGGCAGTTAATACTGTGGTAAATACTATCAAAATTAATTTGTATATCAATCCTTATGAACTGATTTATTGTTTATGTTGAGTTTGTATCGCCCTTTTATATCTCAATTACTTTCTAAATTTGTAGATTACTTTGTACATTTTCAATTCCTTCAATTCGTGAAAGCAGTAGTGTGAAACTATCACAAGAGAAAACGGCGCCCACAGTTGCTATAATAAGACGATCGTTTGACACACAAAAACTTTGCCTGTTCAGGTGCGGGGGGGATACATCGCGTAGATTAAAAACGAAACAATCGTGGATCGTGACCAAACAGAGCAGTGTCATATAATTTGTTGTGTAAACACAGGGTTGGCGCTGAGGCGTCAAACTGTATTAGATGGAAAACGAATAAAAATACTGCTGGCTTGAGTGATTTTGAGACTTAAAACTTTCGTGGTCATTTAAACTTATTTTAAATTGTTTTTCGAGATATATACCACGTACCTTTGTATGGAGTAACCGATATTTCGGCACTGTTGCAAGCGCCATGTTCACGGATGTACTGAGGGTATTGCGGGTGGGTGAATGTTACGAGCAAGTATAGCGGTCTACCCGCTTTCTTACTCGTTTTTTGCGTTCAACCCCACTAGCACTGTTATCACTATCGCACTGTACCCGATCACGACATACTATACTAACTACGTCAGCTCACGGTTTGACTTTGTTATTTTCACGGGTTTTACATAGACGTACCACTGGATGCCAGATACTCGACAGTTGAAACCCATCCTCTCTATTGAAATTTTTGCACTTTTTAATTTCAATCGCCTCCCTAACCATTCGAGGTATGTAGTGGCGTTCTGTCAAAAGCACCTGAGGGTTATGTAACTCAATCCAGTGGTCGGTACCCGAGTCTAAGAGGTGTTGAGCTATGGCCGACTTGTGTGGTTCATTATTTTCGACTGCCCTGATGTGTTCCTTTATCCGGCAAGAGATGGTGCGTTTAGTTTGTCCTATATAGGAACTCCCACAGCTGCAGTCAATTTTGTATACAACTGGCTTTTCCAAGGGATGACTGTCTTTCGGTGTTCTTATATATTGCGACAGTTTCTTAAAAGGAGTGAAGATAGTTTTAACTGATACCTTCTTGAGGATGTTGGCGACCTTATCTGTCACTCCTTTAACGTACGGTAAGTACGCTGGGTGTCGTTCAACCTTAAAGTCCAGGTGTTTGTAAGTATGTCTGGGTGGTCTAATTCGCCTACTGTACCCGTTCTTGTGTAGAACGTCGCTTAAATGTGAAAGTTCCTTGTTCAAATGTTCCTCGTCACACAAGCTGTATGCCCGGTCGGTAAGCGACGTTATGACGGAATTCAGTTGACGTGGATGATGATGCGAGTCAGCGTGTAGATAACGATCTGTGTGCGTTGGTTTTCTGTATACGGAGTGGCTCAGGGAACCGTCACTTCGTACGGCTATCATAACGTCAAGGAACGCCATTCTTCTATCCCTTTCTATTTCATAAGTAAAATCCATTTTGTTGTGGATGCTGTTTAGATGTGCCAAGTATTGATGAACAGTTGCTTCATCGCCTTCCATAATACAGAAAATGTCGTCCACATACCGTTTCCAAATTTTTATTCTTAATGAGGCAGTAGCAATGGCTTGGTTTTCGAAATGTTCCATCCATAGGTTGGCTACCACTGGAGCTACCGGGCTACCCATCGCTACGCCATCAATTTGTAGGTAGTACTCACTTCTGTACAAAAAATATTTTGTGGTCAGGCAATGATGCACCAGGTCGGCATATACCACAGCAATATGGTCCTTGCAAAAATTTCAATAGAGAGGATGAGTTTCAACTGTCGAGTATCTGGCATCCAGTGGTACGTCTATGTAAAACCCGTGAAAATAACAAAGTCAAACCGCGAGCTGACGTAGTTAGTATAGTATGTCGTGATCGGGTACAGTGCGAAAATGATAACAGTGTTAGTGGTGTTGAACGCAAAAAACGAGTAAGAAAGCGGGTAGACCGCTATACTTGCTCGTAACATTCACCCACCCGCAATACCCTCAGTATATCCGTGAACATGGCGCTTGCAACAGTGCCGAAATATCGGTTACTCCAAACAAAGGTACGTGGTACATATCCCGAAAATCAATTTAAAATAAGTATGATTTTGAGACGTTCTCGAATGTTCGTCTTTAGCGCGAATTTGGTGGACGAGTTCGTCTTAAAACTCGTCAGTTTGTAATATCTCTTTGATTTGACTCGATTACTGATTTATACCTATGAATTCTGATACACAAGCCGGGCACGTGCTTGTTGGGCCGAGCACAATGTACATTAATCACTCGCAACAACAGCTGTAAGGAGTTCGAATGTTATTTGTACACTTTAAGTAATAATTATCATTGCCACTTATTTAGATGCATTAAGGTAGTAAACATAGATATATTAATACTGCGGTTTATTGATTAGGCACAACAAGCGGAAGTCGTACCTCAGAGATTATAATAGTAAGAACATATATTTTAGAATATGTCCAAATAACTGATTATGTCCCTAATAAGTACATCCAGCCAAAATATGCAATCCAATATGGAATGTATCACGTATTTCAATAAATAAATAAATTATTACTAAGTCGCATATCCTACCAGGAGGAACGACCATAGGTCAAAACATAAAAACGAGTTCAACTTTGTATTTAAAGCACATCTCTTCACACGTGTGGGACCCAAATTACTCAATATAATAGTCTGAACAAAATAAGCAATTATTGTATTTGCAAATGTATATAAAAGCTACCTAGTCTAAGTCAACGTTGTCAAAGTAAACAACAAAAATGGAAAATTCTGTAGGCGTTAGAATGCTATGAACCTAAATTTAGGGCGAGTAAATATAACTTTATATCGGTAGACTGAAATCACTTCGTTTTAATCTATGTATCTCGCAAAGGCCTCCAGGCGTGGATTGATTCACTTGACAAGAGGGATAGATATCTTAACGTGCTTGCCGAGACACTAAAAAGTGTATCGACTGTAAAGATGCCCCTGCTCCCCTCATAATATACAGATTATCACAAGCTGTAACCGACATCAAAGCAGATAAATTGGCGAGAGAACCTGTTGGAAATAAATTTACTTTTATATTAACGCAGATAAGAGTAATCTCACAAAATTATACTAACAATTTATGCCTATAAAGAGAAAATGACTGCCTAATTTTTTGTTAAAAATTATATAGGCCTGTGTAATTTAATAATATCCACGAGTTGTTTTGTTTTTATTTTATTTATTTATTTTATTTATTTGACTTCTTGCACAAAACAATATAATTTGTACAAAGGCGGACTTAATGCCCAAGGCATTCTCTACCAGCCAACCTTTGGGTGGCGCAGAGACGAATCAAGGTGGGTGCTAAAACGGCATGTAAACTACTAATCAAGATACATAAAATATTACGTATAAATATACATATATACATATAATTTGAACTTATAAAATAAATATAGTACATACCTACAATATATCATCATCATCATATCAGCCTTTAATAGTCCACTGCTGGACTAGGCCTCTCCTTTGAAAGGAGGAATTGGCCTACTATACCACGCTGGCCAAACGGGTTGGTATAGGGTTTGTATCAAGTTTTCCTTCTCTTGCAGTGTTGTGCTCTGCATAATATGCTCCCTCTGTCGGCTCTTACGACACCCATGGGATGATATGGGGTGGTGACATTTCGTATTCTTAATCCGTCACCACACGGACATTATATAAATACAATACATAAATACATATATATTCCTACTTATATACATATGATATACATACACATAAATATACTAGGAAGATTATTCTGCCGATTGTTCGAATAACTGCCGTCGTAAGCTAGCTTTAAAAAGATCACGAGAAGAGGACATCCTAATTTCGAGAGGGAGTGCATTCCACATAAGAATAGCCTGGATGTAGAAAGACGAGTGAACGAGAGTAGAGGTATGAGAAGGACAGAGAAGAAGAAGATTATTGGTAGAGCGGAGATTTTTATCATGGCTGCTGTAGAGATATTGAAATTGAGAGGATAGATAAGACGGGGCATTCGGAGATGTTAAAATAGAATATAGTGTAGTGAGCGTACGTAGATTACGACGTGCACGGATAGGCAGCCATCGTAATTTAGAGCGGTGAGCGGAAACGTGGTCATATTTACGGAGATTGAAAATGAACCGAATGCAATTATTGAGAAGTCGGTCAAGCTTGTTGAGTAGATCTGCATTCAGGTCGAGATAACATACATCACCATAGTCGATAATAGGAAAAATCAAAGTTTGCACAAGCATTGTTTTTATTTTAGTTGGCAAGAAATTCTTAAGGCGATAGAGACATCGCAGTGTTCCGGTGACCTTTTTACTGACACTCGCAATCTGTGCACGCCAGTCAAGAGCAGCATCAAGATGAAGGCCGAGATCCTTTACTGGGACTGAAAGGTATGACAGATCCAATCAAATATAATGGGGGGAAAGGCCTTTTCATCCACTTTGCACATAATACGTTGGCTTCCAATTAATATAGCTTGGCATTTATCGGGATTCACTGACAGGCCAAATCTGTCAGACCAGTCCCGAATCGTGTCAAGATCTCGGTTCACCTCGTTGACAGCAGTGCTGAGATTGTCTACTCTTGCCTGGGCGTAGATCTGAAGATCGTCGGCATACAGATGATACGAACTGTGAAGATTGTAGGTTAGGAGGTTTATAAATAATGAGAAGAGAATAGGAGAAATAATACCGCCTCGAGGAACGCCAGAGTCGATATCACGCCAAGTTGATGAGCGTTCATTTACGCGAACTGACTGCTGTCGTCCTCGAAGATAAGAAGAAAACCATTCCAGCAAGTCGGGTGAAATCATATAGTGGGAGAGGACGGCAAGGAGGATATCGTGGCTGACTGTGCCGAAGGCGTTTGAAAAATCTACCAAGACCAAAACTGTGATTTTGGTATCCTCCACGCCCGCCCTGACATCGCCAGTCAATTTTAGTAGTGCCGAGACAGTGCTATGGCCGGGTCTGAAACCAGATTGTAGTGGAGAGAGAATATGGTTTTCGGAGACAAACTCGGACAACTTATGAACACATGCCTCAAGCACCTTTGATAGGAAAGGAAGAAGGGAAATAGGTCTGAAATGAGAGGGGAGAGAAGGATTGGAGATTTTTGGCAAAGGACGGATCAAGCCTTTTCGCCACACTGATGGAAACTGTCCGGATTCAAGAGAGAAGTTAAGGATGTGGGTAAGGGGAGTAAGGAGAGAATCTAGGATAGTGGTGACCATAAAACGGCTCACGTTATCATAGCCCACCGCTTTGGATTTAATTGATAGGACAATCTTTTTGATTTCATCCGACGTAACTGGAGAAAACTTAAAAGGGTTAATATTGGGACGCAATAATCCAGAAATATTAGAAAGAGTTTGACACTTCATCGTGTTGTCCATCTGGTTGGAGGCAGTAAAATGACGATTTATATCGTCCAACTCAATCGTTATAGGAAATTCATCTACCAACCGATGTTTCCCAATGCCAAGACTGCCTAAAACGCTCCAAATACTAGCGGACGAAGAAGAATCTAGATTGTCAAGGATGTGTCGGTTGTTTTATTTATTTATTTAAACTTTATGTACAATACACGATGTAAGTACAATGGCGGACTTAATGCCATCGAGGCATTTTCTCCCAGTCAACCATAGGGTGATACAGAGATAATTGTGGTAGGTGTACAAATTAGTTTAAGGAGCTTAATATTTGTATATGACAAGTAACATAAATATGATAATATACAATACATACATATTTTATACAATATGGCTACATATATACATTCAAGATAAATATATATTTAAATCATATATATAATCACCTATATATATAAATATACATAATATATATATACATATACAGTTTTGTTGATATGAAAAATTATGACGATTGTGCCAATAAGTCTTTGCGAATATGCTCGCGTGCCTTAACCTTGAACGTCCAACGATTAGCAGCCATCCTGATCTCCAGAGGCAGGGAATTCCAAAAATGAACTGATTGCACAGTGAAGGAAGAGTGGACAAGGCCAGACGTGTGAGAAGGGCATGAAAGTAAGAGATTGTTAGAAGAGCGAAGATCTTTTGAATGAATCGAGCTTAAGAATTGAATATTAGACATTAAGTATACGGGAGGACTTGGAGAATGAAGAAGAGAAAAAAAAGTCGTGAGAGTGCGCAACCTTCGGCGCTGACGAATGTGCAACCAGCGAAGTTCGGAACGAAAAGCAGACACATGGTCATACTTGCGAAGATTAAAAATAAATCGAATGCAGTTATTGAGAAGACGGTCAAGTTTATCGAGAAGGTCTGCATTCAGGTCGAGATAACAAACATCACCATAATCGATGACCGGGAAGAGTAAAGTTTGCACCAGCGTTACCTTTATCTTGACGGGAAGAAAATGTCTTAAGCGATAGAGAGTTCGCAGGGACTCAGTAATTCGCTTACTCACATTCGTGACTTGAGCTTGCCAACTAAGAGATTCGTCGATATGCAATCCTAGGTTTTTGACACTCGAAGTTACCTTTACTACAGTTCCATCAAATAAAATCGATGGAAGAGATAGTGCCTTAACTCTGCTCATCATACGATTACTTCCTATAATAATAGCCTGGCATTTAGAAGGGTTGACATGAAGTCCAAAGCTATCGGACCAATGTTTAATAGCGGTCAAATCATTGTTTACAGCGTCAATGGCAGCAGTTAGATTATCTACCGTGGCCTGAGAGTATAACTGCAAGTCATCAGCATACAAATGATACGTACACCGAAGGTCATGGGTCAGGAGATTAATGAAAAGAGCAAAAAGAAGAGGAGATAAAATACCGCCCTGTGGAACGCCAGAGTCGAGAATTCGCCAAGATGATAATGATTCATCAATGCGAACCGCCTGCTGACGCTCCCGAAGATACGAGGAAAACCAATCCAGTGCATCAGATGAGACCATAAAATGGGAGAGGATGGATAGGAGAATATCGTGACTGACGGTATTAAAGGCGTTCGAAAAGTCAACCAAGACTAACACAGTAACCTTGGAATCCTCAACGCCCGCCCTAATATCGCCAGTCACTTGTAACAGGGCAGAGGTAGTGCTGTGTCCTGGCCTAAACCCTGACTGAAGAGGACTTAAAAAATTGTTGACATGTACAAAGTGAGATAATTGTTTATGGACACAGGCTTCCAGCACTTTGGAGAGGTATGGAAGTATGGAAATGGGACGGAAGTGGCTAGGTAAAGACGGATTGGGGATCTTAGGTAAGGGTCGGATAAAGGCTTTACGCCATAAGGAGGGAAAGACACAAGAATTTAAGGAAAAGTTAATAATGTGGGATACTGCAGGTAGGAGTTGGTCTAAAATTGGCATGACCATTTGTCGACCAATGCCATCGTATCCCACAGCCTTTGTTTTGATGGACAGGATAATCTTCTTGATCTCATCTGGGGCAACTGGAGAAAACTGAAATGGATCTATGTTAACCTGGTGCAAATTTGCCACGTATTCGACCGTCCGATCCCGGGTTAGATGACAAATTGAAGGAGTAGTGGTGAAATGACAATTAATATCATCCAAGCCGATATTATTCGGAAGGTCGAATTGCTGCTGTTTGCTGATGCCAAGAGTTCCAAGGAACTTCCAAGTAGCAGCTGGAGAGCTGGGGACAATGTTTTCAAGAATATGGCGGCGTTTGGCCTTACGTACCATCTGGTTACACCGATTCCTTGCAGCTTTGAAAGAGGCCCAATTGTCGTCGGAACGATCTCTTTTATATTTGCGGAATGCTCGGTCCCTGCGTCTCATTGCCATTCTTACCCCTATGGTCATCCACGGGGCTGGAGGGCGTTTCAATTTAACCCTTCTAACTGGAGCATGGACATTATACAAGTTGACTAGTATTTTATATTGTATTGAAGATATCAACCTTGTCATCTATAGTGCCAGCCGACAGCAAAGGCTCCCAATTAACATGAGAAGCATCTTCTACCAACTTATTTACATCCATCCGAGCAAAGTTACGCAGGTGCAACACTTTAGGCTTGGGTTTGGGTGTTTTGAGGATATACGACAGGAATATGAGGTCATGGTGGGAAAAACCGGGAGCAGGACATTGGCCATGACAGGATATAAGGGAAGGGTTGGAAGTAAGGATTAAATCAAGCCAGGTGTCTTTCCCATTGTTGTTTTGGTGAGTGGCTTGAAGTGGTGAATTATAAAGACTGGCTGATTCAATAATTTGGAGGAGCTTACGTGAACGATGAGAGTGGGGAGTGAGGAGATGGGTATTAAAGTCACCCATTATTGTGTGATGTGAATATTTCGACCCTAAAGATTCCAGAATCGCTTCGAAACTGGAGAAGTAGTCAACAGCTGGGGGACAATAGACAACACCCAAAATAGTTTTTACACCCTTGACAATAACCTCCAAAAAGAGATATTCCATCCAGGTGAAGGAGGTAGAAGATGTAGCAACAATTTTAAAAGGAAAGTCGTTACGAATGTAGATTGCAACACCACCACCCCTCCTGTCAACCCGATCATTCCGGATAAGAATAAATCCAGGCAGAGGATAAGTAGTGGAGAGCAGCTGTGGCTTAAACCAAGTCTCGGAGATCAGAACAGCGTGAACATTGACATTACTGAAGGCTTCTAACAGGTTGCTATAATGGCTTGGCACGCTTTGAGCGTTTAAATGACACACATTAAAATTGAGCGACTGATTTGATTTAACCTTAAATGTGTCACGCACAAATTCGCCAACAGTTCTATCGGGCACCGAACAAAAACTCTCATTAAATGATTCATTGGCAGAACAAAACGATATATCATCATCAGAACTCATTTGCCAAAATAATAAAAGATACTAAATATAAATACTATTATAAATATATATACTAATATTAAAAATAATATATATTATATACACAATTAAAAACAAATTTAAGTTAAGAAGAAAACTGAAGAAATTTACGTACCCAAGTACAAAGCTATTTATCTCTGTACCACGCGCCAGCTTACACACACAAAAAAATAAATTGATATGGAAAGTTATACCAAATTAATCACTAAAATTCAACAGTTAATAAGATTGCTTGTACCTGTACCAAAACGTTAAAAAATAAATGTTAGGTGAAACTAAACGCATATGACAGCAAAAAACTACAATAGGTACAGTCAGCATCAAAAGTCGATGACCACATTCAGATTTTCAAAATCAATGAACATAATATCACCCATAAATCGCTCAACAAGAAGGGCGCCAGTATTGAATGAACATCATTAAAGTTCAAAACTAACTGAACACTACTTGTCAAAGGTCACTGAACACCATTTTGTCAAAAATTGCTGATCGTTATAATATCCGAAAAGTATAGAATCATCAGTTTGAATTTATACCATCGACGTAATGATAGATTTTTTAGTTCGATTGAATTGTAACCTTATTCGTAAAGCAATAAGACTTATTTTCAAAAATCACGCAGATTCCGTTCAAATTCATACCGTCGACTTAGTTTATGATTTTTATAGTTACGATTGAATTAGAACCCAATCCGAGGGTCTAGTACGAAATTTACACGGTGATGATAGGCTAGTCGATGGGAACAATTTTCATCATCATTCTCTTAGCGTTATCCCAGTTTCAATCTGGGGTCCGCTTACTAGTCTAACCGGATTTGGCTGAATATTGGCTTTTCTACAGAGCGATTGCCTGTCTGACCTCCGCAACCCGAAGGGATAGCGATATTCCATGGTTTAGACCAGTGTCAGTTTATTTAGAAGGTACTGACGCCCTGTAACGGCTGTCAAAGATCTTCATGACAACCGGGACCGACGGCTTAACGTGCTCTCCGAGGCACGAAACAAGCAATAATTAACAATTCAATACGCACATAACTCCGAAAAGTCATTGGTGCGCGCCGTGGATTCGAACCCGAAACCCTCTGCATGGCAGTCTGTTGGTATCTCCACTCGGCTATCGCTGCCTTTTGACGGAACAATTTTCATACATTTCCTGAATGTGCCTTCTATCGATCGCTTCTATCCGATAAGGGCGCTTTTAGAAAATCTATGGAAATAGGGTATTTTCCAACTAGTCAAATCAAGCACTTTTAATTAAATGTTAAAAACGACCTTTGTGAAGCGTTTTGTATGCAATATGATATAGTGACGTCATAGTGTTTTGCTGTCAAGTAGAATACTTATTATCAATAAATTGACAATAAAAAAATGTTAAATTAAGTTTTAACATTAATTGATGTATGAAACTACTATTATTTTGACATGTTTCACTAGATAAAAATACTTGTATAATTTATTTCACATGCAGGAAACTTCCGTGACGATCGCGTGCAAACTCTTGGTAGACCCCTATATACCTACATATAAGACTCATTTTCAAAATTCACACAAATACTGTTTTAATTCAATTCTTTGTAAAACTGTTTACCCTTGAATGTAAAATAATATTTCTACTTAATTATCACTTTGTATCGAATGTAGACCATTGCGGTTGCAATTATTTATCATCTATAAAATATTGTATTAGCCTTAAAGACTATAGTATTATATAAAACTAGAGGACGCCAGCAGCTACGCCTGCATTTTTTTAAATTTACCCGTTTTGGCCGATCCCGTGGGAATTTCGGTAAATCCCTTCTTAGTGCACCTCTACGGTCCCCAAGGAACATACATGCCAAATTTTAGGTTCCTGCGCCCAATAGTTTCGGCTGTAGCGTGTCTGTCAGTCAGTCAGTAACGCAAGGATTTTATATATTAAGATTATTTACTTCATAATACTTTAATAATAATTTATTTAATCACATTAGTTTATCAAATGTAACGACCTTCTTTATTTAGTTCTCGGACGTCACTGGCCGTACTGACCGAATGACTGGTGAGGTGGTGTTATGCTTTTTTACCATAACTTTGTTTAGCTACTTTTGAAAAATCATGGTCACCTACTTATGCCCTTTTAAGATAATCATTCATTTCTGGCGCTTGTCATGTTGAGCAATTTAGGTGTATTATGTCGTACAGCGATATTGAAAATCTAAATGTGGTCATCAACTTTTGATGCTGACTGTATCTACATTATAAAACACTAACAAGTAATATCAAATCAAGCAAATCACTAAACGCAACTTAATAAAATTAACTTTAAAAATCTTTGCAAAAAAAGGTCTAACTAAATTAGAAAGTTAACATAGAGATACTATGATATAAAAATTGAAACAGTTAAACTGTTTCAATTTTTATTTAAAACATTTTATGTCGGAAATATTCACCCAGTACATAATATATTTTACACAGCAATAATAATGTGAAATGGAACGTTGCATGGAGAAATAATATTTTGACGTAGGTGTGGCGTTATTATAATGACGTTTCTGACAGGTAAACCAAATAAGTGTGAAGTGAAATTATGTGAATGTGAATACATTTTACATTTTAAACTGTGGGTAAAAGTTTGATTTATCAATCCAAAGTTAAATAAATGAGAATAATGAGTCACCGACACAAAAGTAAACATAAGTACAAACAAATACAGCATAACGTGAACTGTCACAAACATTACACAAACCAAAACAGTTAAATTTTGCGTGGCACAGTTTTTACATTACCGGCGCCGGCCGGTATCTTCTTGGACGCAGAAGAATCGTCGCCCGTCACCTTTGGATGCACAGACATCAACTGCTGCAGTTCGTGGGAGGATGTAATCTTACTGCGCTTTCCATCCGGAGCCTTGACGACGATAGTCCCATCCAGAGTCCAGCAGGAGCGCATCCCAAAATGCTGTCGAGCCTTAACGAATAACGACTGTCTGGCTTTGGTCAAGAACTCTTTGACCGAAATTTTCGAGCCCTTTAAAGCCGTCTTCCCCCTCCATACAGCTGTCCTGAGATCAATTCGGGAAAATCTTACCAGCATAGGCCTGTGATGCTCTTTGATGGGTGCCCCGAGCCTGTGACAATTGGTGATGGAAGTGTCGCCGACATCCTTCAGAGACATCTTGGTTTTGAGGATGTCCATGACCAGCGAGTGGCAGTCCTCCTTCTCAGATTCTGGGACTCCCAGGAATATAAGGTCCTTTCGCCTGTGCCTCGTCTTCATGTTATCCAGCATATTGGAGCACTCATCAATCTGCTTGCGGAGGAGACCAAGCAAACCAAACATGAGTTCCCTAAATGTGCGAAACTCTTCGGCCACCGGGGGAGCCAGATCCAGTCTGCGGGACCCGCAGACTGGATCTGGCTCTCCAAATCGGCCATTCTCCTCGTAAATGTTTCTTCCAAGCTCCTATGTGCTGCTTAAATGTTACTGAGTTGAGACATAGTGTGTGAACTTTAATTTCAATATGTGAAAGTGCTTGTGCTGACAGGTGGTATTAAATTAGCAATATATTATGCTACATAGACCGTACACTGTAAGTAACAGTAATTTATATGTTTAAAAGCTTAAATAAGGTAAACTTTTAACTTTACTATGTGATTTTATAATTAAATAAATACTTTGAAAAATCGCGCACGTCTAACAGTTTTTAGCACCTACCGCCAAAAAAAACAACAAAGTATGTTATTGTTTTCATACATTTATTTAATTAACATTTGTATCTAGAGACGGATTCGTTTTTGGTAGATTGATGTGATGTAAGTAGGTATTTTACTGTTGAATTATTGTATTCAATATCTCAGTTGAGTTGAGTTGAAGAATAGGTTTGACATATATATTACTAGTCAGATTATTAAACTCAACAGACTCAGCAAACTTATTCTCATAATCTCAAAAGATGAAACAAACCTCATTTTGCTAGCTATATGTCTTGTAAGCCTACAGAATATAGAGCAAGCTACTGCTTATGTGTTCTGAACTAAGAATTGATGTTGAATATTACTGAAGATGTGTACAGGCAGCGATAGCCGAGTGGATATACCAACAGACTGCCATGCAGGGGGTATCGGGTTCGAATCCACGGCACGCACCAATGACTTTTCGGAGTTATGTGCGTATTGAATTGTTAATTATCGCTTGTCCCGTGCCTCGGAGAGCACGTTAAGCCGTCGGTCCCGGTTGTCATGAAGATCTTTGACAGTCGTTACAGGGCGTCAGTACCTTCTAAATTAACTGACACTAGTCTAAACCATGGAATATCGCTAGCCCTTCGGGTTGCGGAGGTCAGACAGGCAGTCGCTCCGTGGAAAAGCTAATATTCAGCCAAATCCGGTTAGACAAGAAAGCGGACCCCAGATTGAAACTGGGATAACGCTAAGAGGATGATGTTTACTGAAGATGTGTACGAAAAGTGGTTTGTTTAAATAATAAAAGAACAAAATGTAAAGTTTGGCTAGACTAGAAAACGGACCTCGGGATTAAATTCGGCATATCCTCAGATGCAACCGGACAATCCTCGGACGATGAGGACGATGGTACGCTAAGGTGATAACGTGGTGATCTAACTAGTCATCACAAAACTCGATTTCCTCGGTTAAGATTTTGCGTAATCATCAAATCGTATGTATCAAATAAGAGAAACATCAGAAGATCAAAGACAAAATTCTTAAGTGCCGAACGTAATAGGTTCGATTCTAACAAGAGGCATATATTAGTGTGATCCAAAAATGGTTATACTACGTTTGTACGTTTGTTCTTTATGTAGTAGTAGTTCTCTGTAGTCTGAAGTACAACACTAGTGTAAGTTTTTTCAAAAGTACTCTTGATGTGCGGTTAAAATGTACGCGGATGATCCAAGTCCTGTATCATAACCACAGAAAAAAAGATTTATTTTATAAAATACACATGGCATTGTGTTGGTGTAAAATCTCTTTGTCAGTTTCATAGTTCGACCGAAAGATTAAACATTGTTAAAAAATAATATACCGTTTTATTTATAGTAGAACCAACTAGCACAGTAATATACGATAGTGGTACACAAAATAACTGCCGATATTTATTATTTCTGTTCAAATTTGTTGAATAGGCTAAAAACGAAAATATTTTGAAAGTATTAATAGAAAAGCCCTATAAAAATTTGTTACAAAGAGTCACCGATATAGGAAAATCAGGTTATTCTATTGAAAACCTTACTGTGAACTGCCTACGAAATACCTGCCTACATTTAGGTCGCGAACTTCATCTTATGAGATTTGAATTCTTGTAGTATTTAGTGGTGTTTAAAAGCAGGAGGTATTAATATGCTAAATACCCTCTACTTTATCATCCCTACAAATGATTTGATCCATACAAGGACAGCATATTTGCCAAAATTATCATTAAAGCATCTTAACCCCTCACTGCTTCAAAGGTTAGCATTCTCAAAGGGTTAGTTCCTCCCCCGCAATGCAAGTGAAAACTTGAAGCTTGACATATTAGTTGTAGCAACCCTGCGCTTCCTAGATATTGGCCTCCGAATGTCGCGGCGATATTGCTCCCCGTTGACTATTGACACTCGGTGGGTCGCACTTCCAAAAATAGGATATTTTCACACTAGGCGAAATACGATTGGAATCGACGATAGGGACCAAGCATTACCAAAGAGGCTGCTATAAGTGACAGACAGTCTTTATTTCACAGAAAAATAGGGTTTTTAGAATTTGAGAATTGCCAGTTGTTTCCCTTTTCAGTCATACCTATCGTTCGCATTTTTCTTACAAAGTAGCGATGCTGTCAGTGTTAAGCGTGTCAGCTTAATACGTAGTACCTAGGTACGTAGTGGGTGCCGTCGGCATCTGCCGCAGAAAGCCGCCGGGCATCAGTCCAGTTGTATGGAACGACCATACACAAGTATCAAGTTGCAACCCGCGCGGACCACCCGCCACCCGGGCGACCATACCGGCGGCTCTTTCGTGCGGCAAAGCCGGCGGCTTTGTATGCCGCCGGGTTCACATGGCTTGACGGCACTGTGTGTAGGAGCCTTTGTATCGTCCTTGCTGAATTACAACCTTATGCATGCACAACAGTCCATGTCTCTCAGCAGATTCCTTTAGGGGGAAGTAGGTACAGTGCTCAGAATCAATTTGCGTCATAATGATTAATTTAATAGCAAACAGTATACTACGAAAAACCAGATAAACGAGAAAACTGCCTTATCATGTGCAGGTACTTTGTTCAAAGACACTAAAATTGAATTTGATAACACTGAGGACAAACATATTGAAGTAAAAACTTCTGTCCCAGTTGTTCAGTTATTGTGTCATTTATGTTTAGGTCTAGCCACAAAGGCTGTGAATGGAATGTTTATGAAGATATTGTCTCAACCACCAGTATTTTAAGCTAAGAAAGCACATGAGACGGAGGATCTCAGGTAGGATGTCGGGGTTCGAGAGAAACACTGCTAGGCTGAACAGGTTCTTTATTATGTCTCACTACCGCTTACATACAGTATGACCGAACTAGGTAAGCACTGGCCTGAGGGCTGGAGCGTAGACTCCTGCTGCTCTCTGACGCTCGCAGGGTAGCTGCTCGTAGGGTCGCCGATGAGCTGGCCAAGGTGCGCTGCGCAGGCAGCTCTGTGGTCGAGGTTCAGGCTGAGCGGGGTCTCAGGCGGTGCAGCCGATGTGGGCCGAGCGGTTAGGCTCAGGCGTCCGTGGCCTGGCTGTAGGAGCTCGTAGGCAGGAACGGAGGCTTGGGTGGCAGCTGGCTAGTAGCGGCACAACGCCAGCAGCTCGTGGCTTGTAGCCCGTAGAGAGAAGACAGGTGCAGTGAGCCCGTAGGAAGAACCCCAGCGGGACAGTAGAAAGAGAAGTAGGATTGTAGTTGTAGTTACTACAACCATCAGCGAGACGGTGTGTAGGGCAAGTGATCGCCTTAGATCGCGCACCCATCTTATATAGATATAGGCCTATGACTCACAACTGCCTTTGGCTAGTGAACATGACCATATTTGGTAATATTGCGAACGGCTAAGCTGGCGTTAAGCGCCTGCGAGATATTATAACACAATAGGTGTAGTATTACGTTACACACATAATAATATTTGTAAGTATTTGTGTTTGATAAATAAATTGCGTATGTTGTACTTGCCTTCTAAGAAATTTTCAGATTACTTAGGTATCGATATTTCAATTATTCGAGTGAATTCTTCTTGTTCCAATTAACTACGTTGGTAGTTAAACAGAATTCGAGAGTAAAAACATATGTCACGTAAATAGGTAAAGAGGACTTCATAACGTAAAATTAGTAGACTAGAAATGAACTTATATAGGACTGAATGTCTTCGAAGTTTAAAATAAACTGAGTGTGTCATGCTAAGTGTGTTTTCTTTGTTCTCGTACAAAGATTCGCATATATATAATGTTTGAATTCTCAACAGCCTAAAATTTTGCGACGTGCCGACATATGTTTAGATTACTTATGTAAATGAAAGTACTATAATAATGTATCGAATTTTAGCTAGTAAATATTGTCCTTTGAAGTTAGTAGCTCTTGTATATTCGATTTTTTTTAATAATATTGTGTAGGTAGCAGTTAGAACGTTTTCCATGTGGATCCTTGTCTTTGTGTCGAAGTATTAAGGACGGGTTTACGCACGTATCAAAAAACCACATATTTCCGGTACATTTTACAACAATTTTAGATAATAATATACTACGATATAGAATACGATATAGAATTTTAGATAATAATGATTACGATAAATTGGTTACTTTTTTATCTATAATTCAATCTGAAAATAAATAAAAAATATTTAATTATTATTAATGTAAAATCGATTCGAATCTGCCTCTTAAATCAAAAATAGGCATATACTGCTATTTTTGGGTACAATTTTCTCTCTTTTTTTACATTTATTTAGATTATCAAAGTTAGAATAGGGTAGTAAATAACTCAAAAACAATCAGAAAATATTTTTCAAAATATTGTAAATTGACTCAAAAAAAAGCAAAAAATCATCTTACATTTTTCTTCTATTTTGCTCGCATACGTGTGTCTTAATGTGTGGCAATAAGGGTCGTTTTATTTAGCCACTTTCTTGATTTATATATCCAAATTCTGCAATGAGATCTCAGTCTGCGCTTGGGAGCCGTCAGGAGTGGACTCTATGTCGCTTGTCGCTGCAGCCCGAAGTCGAAAAAAGCAATATACGAATACAAAATATTCGCTAAAATCAATTTGATACTTCTCGTATTCTGTGCGAATTAGTTTCTTATTTTTTTATATAAATGGACATTATTACTTTACTTACTCCGTTATGTTGATTCAGGATGTATTTCGGTATTTAGATATTATTTTGTTTCTGGCGTTGAAATCTGGTAAGATTATCTGGACTGATGGTATACCATCCCGTTCAAGTGTTGCGACTGGAACTCATAAAAGAGTTGACCTAGTTATGCCAGGTTGGGGCTCATTTTATTTGAAGGGTCCACTGCAATAATGATGAATGTCCAAAAAAATTCAAACTCTAAGTTCGAACGGCATTCGGTCACTTAATAATTATATGCAATTAATAATCTCGTTTACAAACTCAGCAATATCGCTTACAGTCCCGAGAAAATTTAGTTTTTAATTTTTGGCTACATGGCTAGAACGCTGAAAGTCACAGGCGTTCACGGCTACAATGATCAATGTCCAGGACATCTATCATTATTGACTGTGAGCATAGTGTGGACAATGATTGTTATTGTTCTTAATTTTTATAACTAACCTCAGATTATTTAATTTTTAATTAGTTTAAGTTACCTTTGAATGATTATTTGCCAAAGAATGAATATTATAATATAATTTCAGTTATAGGACATATTATGCCCTTTAACTGAAATAAAAATTATTTTCTTATCTCTAACTCTGAGTTTTTTTTAACCGTTCATAAACTTGAAACCGTATTATCTCGGAACAATAAACAAAGGATATTCATCATTATTGCAGTGAACCCTTCATTTGTTTTGGTGAGACCCTACCACTGGTACTAGTGAAGTAACCTTTCAAGGTTATTCGATGAGTCTTACTGGTACTCTATTGTGAGTAAAGCTAGGCATGCCGAGTTTGGGCTCATTTTGTTTGTACATAAGAGGCCCTACCACTGGAATTTATTAAGTAATCTTCCAGGGTTATTCGATGACTCTTACTGGTACTCTTATGTGAGTAGAGCTAGGTATGCCGAGTTTGGGCTTATTTAGTTTGTACATAAGATACCCTACCACTGGAACGTATGAAGTAACCTTCCAGGGTTATTCGATGACTCTTACTGGTACTCTTATGTGAGTAGAGCTAGGCATGCCGAGTTTGGGCTCATTTTGTTTGTACATAAGTGGATCGGCCTTACACCGAAACCGGGTATGCATATGGGCATATGGGCATATGCATGTGGGCATAATGCTGACTTGGCTACCCTTTTGGTCAGCACTGGGACACATACTCGACATTACTCGATATTTCTTTTTTTCTGATCTGCAAATTCTTCTCTATTTTTATTTAATGTGCCTTTATAATCAGTATTGTTCTTTTAAAATGTTGTATGTTGTTCTGTTTTGTGCTGTATCCAAATAAATGTTTCTTTCTTCTTAAAAAAAACCGATTAGGGTAGGCGACTTGGAGAAGGAAATGGACTGTATTCAGAGGATAGCGGTTCTTCGCCGCCTGGAAAGGAATTAAGGGAAGAGGAGATGAATACGGGAGGAGGTGATTGAGTGGGTATAGGATATTTCCAGGATGGAAGGCACTTACCTTATACAGCCTTCTTCGTTTCTTTTCCTCCTGGTGTTTTCGTGATGCAGCTGCTTGTTTTCACTTCACTCACGAGCGGGTTTTCCTTGGTGGAAGCGGTAAATCACATACAGCGGTGCGGCGCGGAGCGGTATCGAGACGGCGTTCTCAGCGGGAGGAATGTTCTAGACTGTCACTCGCGTTCAAGATCGCGTCGACGAATCAGGCGGAAGGCAGTGCCTCTTCCAGGGAGATGAAAAGAGAGGGACGGAAATATGATATCGCTCGCACTAGACAAGCGTGGAACGATTCATGTTGATGCGATTAGTTATATATAGGAAGGTAGATGGCGCTACCATATCCCCCCGGCCCTAAAGGGTTGCCTTTAAAAAAAAATAGAATTGAACTTAGCTATGTTGGGTGTACTACCGCATAACCCATCAATAGGCTAAGACAGCGATATGACAATAAAATTAATCTAAATTAACTTTAGCGAAAGCTACAAACGCAATAATAGCGAAAACTACTAACTAAATACTTAAACTAAGAGGTAAGTCCAACTTCAGGCTAGATCTCACTGAGTTGGAAGCGGACAGAGACGTACAACAGGGCGCACGTAACTCCCCTTGGCGGTTTTCACGGTAACAACGCGAGTTGTACCGTCCTTGGAAGTATGCAATTTCTCTATGATGGCTAACGGCCATGAAAGCGGCGGAGCATTATCATGTATTATGACAACCAACGTACCCTCCTGTATAGGGGATGCAGGACTATTCCACTTGGATCTAGCCTGAAGCTGGTGTAGATATTCCGAACGCCAGCGCCGCCAGAACGACTGCACGAGTTTATCCAGCAGAGTATGTCTCTGGAGCAAGCTTGAAGAGTCTGCTTCAGGAGCCGGAAATGACGATAATGGCACTGTGTTCAGAAAATGTGCAGGGCTTAACGCGGATGGTTCTGCAGGGTCACTACTCAATGCCGTGAGCGGACGCGAGTTGATCAGTGCCTCGACTTGTGCAAGGACAGTTAAAAGCTCTTCGTAAGAGAGGATCTGTTGACCTATAACCTTGAAGAGATGCGTTTTAATTACTTTGACCATGCTTTCCCAACATCCACCGAAATGCGGTGATGCTGGTGGAATAAACTTCCAGTCAATATGATTTATGGAAAGTTCCTCCTGAAGACGAGTACGATATTCTTCCCTGAGAAACTTATAAGAGTCGCGTAAATAAGAGCTTGCGCCCACAAAACAAGTGCCGTTATCCGTGTACAAACACTGTATAGGGCCGCGCCGTGAGAGAAATCGTTTAAGGGCTGCCAGGAATGACACCGTGCTTAAATCTGTCGCAACTTCAATATGCGTAGCGCGCGTCGTTAAGCATGTAAAAATACATAGCCAGGCTTTACGGCTTTTAACACCTCGACCACGCACTGGCGTATACTGCAGTGGTCCTGCGTAATCACAACCGGTGACTGTAAACGCTTTAGCAACCTGGTTGACGCGCTGGCTAGGGAGATCGGCCATGGGAGGGAAAGTCGGACGCGGACGAAATTTGAAACAGACGTTACATTTATGTATTCTGTGACGAATTATTCGTCGAGCGGCTAAAATCCAATACTTATGCCTAAGTAAGGACATAAGCAACTCCGGACCGGCATGGAGGTGCTTCTTGTGATAAAAATCAACAAGAAGGTCGACAACATGATCGTGTCGCGGCAGAATACAAGGATGTTTGTAGTTATAAGGTTCATCCGAATTTGACAGACGACCCCCAACGCGTATGACGCCATGTTCATCGAGAAACGGCTTGAGTCTAAGGATAGCGGGAGAACAAGGTACATTGTCCTTTAAATTTTGAATGTCGTTACTAAAATGAACAGCTTGTACAGCTCGTAGTAACTTACATTCTGCGAATTTCAGATCAGTACTTGATACAAAAGTCTCATTAGGTAGGTGCCTAAGAAACCTATAGACATAAACGATGGCGCGGAGTAACTTAGACCACGATGACATGCGTAGTGCGAGTGCATAGATGGGAGACTCCGCAACCTCAGCGATCACGGGATAAGAAACAGACTTCCGCTCGGGTACATCTTCGTCTTCTGCACTGTGGTCAAAGGGTTGCATGGGCCATTCTGACGGATCATGGGAGATCCAAGAAGGTCCACGACGCCACAATGGATGATGCAGAAGATTAAGTGGAGTGACACCACGAGACAAGCAATCTGCGGGGTTCTCAATACCCGCGACGTGATTGAAACAAGTAGCAGGAACCAGTTCAATCAATTTGCTAACGCGGTTGGCGACAAAAGTCTGCCAGCGATGAGGAGAGGAATGAATCCAAGCGAGCACTACTTTGGAGTCGGAAAATGCGTATAATTTATTAATGGGGTAGTGGGGCAAAACTGTGTCCTGAACCTTGCGGAGCAACTGAGACAGCAGAAGGGCCGCGCACAACTCCAGTCTCGCAACTGAAACGGTTTTAACAGGCGAGACCTTAGACTTGGCAAAAACTAACTGCACCGAGTAGTTAGAACCAATGCGGACTTGCAGATATACGACTCCGCCGTAAGCACGCTCGCTGGCGTCAGCGAAACCTATCAAGTTGATGGTACATCCATCTACCAACCCAAGATGACGCGGAATAGTAACTTGATTGAGCGCGGTAAGCTCAATACAAAACTGGCCCCAAGCGGCGACAATATGGTCAGGGGGCGTTTCATCCCACTCACACTTTGATAGCCAAAGCTCTTTGATCAAGAGCTTGGCGTACAAAATTGTGGGAGCCACAAAACCCATTATGTCCCATAGTCGAGCCACTGTGGACAGCATAGTGCGTTTGGTGCTTTTATCATCTGGTGATGAGACGTCAAACCGAAAACTATCGCAGGATTTGTCCCAGCGTAAACCGAGAACCTTATGCGGTACAGACTTCTCAAACTCAATGTCTGGAGAAGCCTTATGAGAATCTGGTATGCGTGCGAGAACCTCCTTAGAGTTGCTAGTCCATTTGACAAGATCAAACTGGCCTCGCTTGAAAAGCTGAATAAGCTCTTCACAAAGCGAAATTGCTAGCGGAGCGGATATGACACTACAGGCAATGTCATCCATGTACAAAGCGGAAGTGGCAACAGCCGCTGCGGCGGGAAAGTGATCGCCTTCATCAGCGATCAACTGGCGAACAACTCGTAACGCGTGATATGGGCTAGACTTGAGTCCAAAGCAAACACGATTGAACTGATACACAGCTAAAGGTTCTTTCTTGTCAAAACGATAAAAGACCCGTTGAAATCTACGGTCAGATTCGCGAACGCCGATATTGAGGAACATTTGGCGGCAATCAGCTGACAGAGCGATTTGGAAAAGACGAAACTTTATTATGATGTTAAATAAATCACCCTGTAGATTGGGGCCGGCATGCAAAATGTAATTAATCGACTGACCCGATGTAGTCTTACAACTAGCGTCTAAAACCACACGAAGTTTAGTAGAGGTTTTATCTTCGCGAACTACGCCGTGATGCGGGATATAATATGAGGGCAGAGAGTTGCCCTCGTTGTTTACAACTACACTCAAAAAACCTTTATCTATGTAGTCACGAATGACGTCATTATAGGCGCTGCGTAACTTAGGTGATGCATCAAGTTGACGTTCCAAACAATGGAAACGTCTGAGCGCAGCAGCGTACGAGTCGCCTAACGAATAAGGGTCACCACAGAATGGCAACGCCACAACGTATCTGCCACTGTCGTCACGAACAGTGGTAGCGCGGAAATGTTCTTCACACTCGAGATCTTTATGGCTCATTGAGGGCGGTGCGGTAACCTCTTCAAGCTCCCAAAATCGCTTGAGAAGAGAGTCAATATTGTTTTCTTGAAGAACAGAACAACAGCAAGACGTAACGTATTGAGAAGTATGTAATGTAGGTACGGTACCCATAATCACATAGCCGAATACCGTCTCAATAGCGGGCGGTAAGTTATTTTGCTCACTACGTACCACTTTAGTAAGTAGCAAGTGCGGGAATATTGCGGCTCCGATCAAAACATCAATGTCTGCCGGATTCGCAAACTCCGAATCCGCTAGTGGTAATGATTCGAGATGTGTGAGGAGCGACACGTCCACATTAGCGTTTGGCAACGTGTCTGTAATACGTTCCACGATAAGCGAAGAAATGTTAAAATTAATGTCCCTATTAAAACGCGAATGTATTTTAATATCTACGGAACCTTTGCAATGTTTTTCTGATCCGCCTATCCCTCGGATTATTGAGTTCGTATTTTTAAAGTTATTCCATAATCCGAGGCGTTTGAACAATTCTAACGTTATTAAATTGGTCTGAGATGCGCTATCTAGCAGACAACGTACCATGTGCGGCGACCCATTGACATCATATATGATAACTTGCGCTGTCGCTAACAGAACAGTCTTAGACGCCATACATGGCGGCCTAGCACTGCTCTGATCACTACAAGCGCGCGAAGGCCGTCCGCGCGTGCGTGCCGCCCGCGCAATGGATGTCGTACACAACGATACTTCGCCCTCAGACGCGGAAGGCGCAGCTACCGTGGTCTGCTGCACCTGCGGCGCGAGTGTGTCAAGGTTAGCGGCTTGGCTTGACAACCGGTTATTTTTATCCAAATGTAACAGTGTATGATGTTTTTGTTTACACGTGCGACATCTCGTTCTACTGGAACAATTACTCGTTTTATGTTTTATGCTTAAGCAATTAATGCAAGCTTTGTTATCTTTTACGCTTTTAAAACGAGCAATTGGATTTAAATCATTAAAGGTGGGACACTTATAGTAATGGTCGTGCACTATATTACTGCACAGACACTTCTGTGAATTATTACTATTAGATTCCGAACATGTTACGTAAGATTGTGGATTAGGGACTGAGTTATTATTACAATTTCGCGATTTATTCAACCTTTGTTTGTTGTTGTTAGTGTTAGACGGGCCAGGTGAACCAGACTGCGTATTATGAAATATTCGACACTGATCTTTGATGAACGAAATAAAACTATCTAGTGTAGGTATTTTATTATTGCGTTCCGTCATCTCGAATGCGCGAATTGTATCAGTGTCAAACTTTTTTAAAGCGAGTTGAAGCAACATAAAGTCGGAAAGATCTTCTAATTTTAAATTCCTAAGAGAATTAACCGCGGTTACGAAGTTATCAATAAACAGCTGGAAATTCGAGACAGACGCGTTGCTGGACAGTTTGAGATTTAAAGCTTGGTCAAAGTACGTAGACGCTAGGACGCGCGTGTCTTGATATCTGTCAAGTAGTGACTGAAATATGACCTGATAATTCTCAGCACTGGGTGTGACACCTGCAAATACGGACTGGGCCTTCGGTGACAGTTTACCTATTAAATAGTACAACCTGTCAGCATCTGTCAGAGAACCATTATCGTGCACTGTAGACTTAAAACTTGCATAGAATAACGGCCAATTTCGTATATCTCCGTCAAACGACATAATCTCGATTGGCGGTAATCTCGGTTTGCGGGCAACGGGCTCTGCTGAACATTTACCCTCCAATTGCGATTGTATACGCTTTATAATACAATAAAGATCTTCGAATGAGGTATACGCCTGATAGTTCGGTTTTTCATCAGGATTGATAGAAAGTAATCTTGCGTTATAATCGTCTAACAACTTATGAAAATCTGTTCGAATACTATCTACTGTTATACAATAACTGAGAAATGCTTCGCTATTGCTGTCAGACATAGATGCGGTTTTTGAGCATTCATATATGTTTTGGATACGCTCAAATAAAATGTTGCGTTTTGCTTCTAAGATTGTCATCTCTTTGTCTTCCGACACGCGTGACTTCTTTTGTTGTGACATGCTTACGTAAGTATAAGCTAATGAGAACGAAACAAAATAAGAATGTCTAATGTACCTATTATTTTACCTAAGTAGGCTAAGTAGGCAACACCTTAGAGCCGAGGAATTAAAGTTGATTAAAATATGAGATTTATAAGACAGCTATGATAGTTGCAGAAATAATAATTTAATAAGTAGGTAGCTACATAAAAGTTTACCTACTAATGCGGGCGGAAATAACCATGTGACGGTTATGTGAATATATTAGGAGTATAGCTAGGTGCTATAACTGCCTAGGTATAGCGGTATAACGTGTAAAACGTAAATGGATCCGACTCGTATGGATAAAAAAAAATGGATCGGCCTTACACCGAAACCGATTAGGGTAGGCGACTTGGAGATGGAAATGGACTGTATTCAGAGGATAGCGGTTCTTCGCCGCCTGGAAAGGAATTAAGGGAAGAGGAGATGGATACGGGAGGAGGTGATTGAGTGGGTATAGGATATTTCCAGGATGGAAGGCACTTACCTTATACAGCCTTCTTCGTTTCTTTTCCTCCTGGTGTTTTCGTGATGCAGCTGCTTGTTTTCACTTCACTCACGAGCGGGTTTTCCTTGGTGGAAGCGGTAAATCACATACAGCGGTGCGGCGCGGAGCGGTATCGAGACGGCGTTCTCAGCGGGAGGAATGTTCTAGACTGTCACTCGCGTTCACGATCGCGTCGACGAATCAGGCGGAAGGCAGTGCCTCTTCCAGGGAGAGGGAAAGAGAGGGACGGAAATATGATATCGCTCGCACTAGACAAGCGTGGAACGATTCATGTTGATGCGATTAGTTATATATAGGAAGGTAGATGGCGCTACCAATAAGAGACCCTACCACTGGAACGTATGAAGTAACCTTCCAGGGTTATTCGATGACTCTTACTGGTAGTCTTATGTGAGTAGAGCTAGGCATGCCAAGTTTGGGCTCATTTTGTTTGTACATAAGAAACCCTACCACTGGAACTTATGAAGTAACCTCCCAGGGTTATTCGATGACTCTTACTGATACTCTTATGTGAGTTGAGCTAGGCATGCCAAGTTTGGGCTCATTTTGTTTGTACATAAGAGACCCTACCACTGGAACTTATGAAGTAACCTTCCAGGGTTATTCGATGACTCTTACTGGTACTCTTATGTGAGTAGAGCTAGGCATGCCGATGTTGGGCTCATTTTGTTTGTACATAAGAGACCCTACCACTGCATTTTATGAAGTAACCTTCCAGGGTTATTCGATGACTCTTACTGGTACTCTTATGGGAGTAGAGCTAGGCATGCCGAGTTTGGGCTCATTTTGTTTGTACGTAAGAGACCCTACTACTGGAACTTATGAAGTAACCTTCTAGGGTTATTCGATGACTCTCACTGGTACTCTCATGTGAGTAGAGCTAGGCATGCCGAGTTTGGGCTCATTTTGTTTGTACATAAGAGACCCTACTACTGGAACTTATGAAGTAACCTTCCAGGGTTATTCGATGACTCTTGCTGGTACTCATATGTGAGTAGAGCTAGGCATGCCGAGTTTGGGCTCATTTTGTTAGTACATAAGAGACCCTATCACTGGAACTTATGAAGTAACCTTCCAGGGTTATTCGATGACTCTTGCTGGTACTCATATGTGAGTAGAGCTAGGCATGCCGAGTTTGGGCTAATTTTGTTAGTACATAAGACACCCTACCACTAGAACTTATGAAGTAACCTTTCAGGTTTATTCGAAGACTCTTAGTGGTACTCATATGTGAGTAGAGCTAGGTATGCCGAGTTTGGGCTCATTTTGTTTGTTGTGATCTTAATAATCATGGGTACCTTCAAGTGCTATCCGATTACTGCTACCGCAAGGTCAATGGTCTGAGCATATTTTATTTGTAATAATGAAGTAATTATTATAAGAAGTCTTGCACGGAGATATACTTTGATAACTGCTACTGTGAATTATTTTGTATATATGAATAAAACGATGTGATAAAAGTTATTGTTATGTATTATTCATATTTTCTTTTAGATGCCAAGACCAATGACTTTTGGATCAATTTCTCGTATAGGTCTGCGTGTCTTACGAATCGGTTCAGAAAAATCAAGACGGTTAGTATATCGCTCATTTGCCGGTTAGTCTGAACACTCTGAACTCATGTTTCGAAATTTTATTGTCATACTGTATTTTTTTTATAACGTCCACAACAGTCAACGAAGTCTATCGCGTCTTACCATAATTAGATTCATACGACACCGACAATATAATAATAATATTCCAGGCCTATAACATAGATACCTACATATCACAAAAAAAAATCTAAAGTCTCAAAGTTATTTAATTGAACTACATTTCCGCAAGTTACCGTACGTAGTACGTACCGTTGCCGCCATGTCGCTGTAGTGATGCGATTTTGTACCTACTAATTTTGTAAACGCGTCCTTAAGCAACTCAGCCGGATCTAGCAATGCTATGTTTGTTGAAAGCGGGCTCAGCTAATGGCTGGAATAAATACATCTACGATTCTAAATAGTACACTACGATGCGAATGTCCAGAGGGAAGATTACTAGATGAACAACGTATTTAAAAAGGTTATGGTGTAGATTTTAACAAATATGGCGAAGTTTTGAGGGTTAGACTGGATAGCTTTTTAAAAAGGGTGCAGAGTGGCAAGAAAATCAGCATTATTAATTTTGTACAGTGATGTATCATTTTTCGGCCAGTTATCGATGGGAATTGAATCTCTCGGACGTCAGTCATTCGACAAGTTAAATTATGATATCTAGTAGTTGTAGTAGAAATAAATGTTTGTTAAGTCCTATACTATACATAATACTTACATTCATAGTGTGGGAAAAGTATCAAATGGAAGAAACGGGCTTCAATAATTTCGACTGTTCTATAGCTTAGAAGATATCCAAACATTAAAATTGAGGCTTCTATAGAACCTGACCTAATTAAATGAATTTCCTACAACTCAAAACATTCCAGTGTAACGGGTTCTGGTAGTAAAACGCAGAAAAGGTTCTATGCGTTTATTTGCCGAGTATTGTCTCACTTCCTATGCCGAGTATGACCGACCAACAACACGACACTAGCCTGAACACTAAGGGCTGCAGTCTCCCACGCTGTTCCCTCTGGTAGTGTGTAGGCAGGCTGCTCGAAGGCTGCGCGTAGCGGCAGATTCTCGCAGGCCGTTAGTTCAGCTGGCAGGCGCTGGCGGTCTGAGTGCGATGAGCAGGGCAGGCCAGACTCTTCGGCAGAGGTGACGCCGAAGGCGATGCAGGAAGTGTAGCGGTCTAGGAGCGTAGCTGGAGCCATAGGGTGGACCTGGAACCTGAAGGAAGGCAGCATTAGGAGAGCCACAACCAATAGAGTCAGGCAGGCGGCGTCAGCCGGCCTCAGCTAGCAGGTAGAGAGATGGGCAGTACGCTAACGCAGTAAATGTAGTAACTTACCCACAGCTGGGACCAGGATACACGTATGAAGTAGTATAATTATAGATATAGCGGTATAGAATTTAGTAGCGGTAGTAGGTTAGTGTAGAGTAGCGGTGCCGGCCTCTCTGTCGGCCCCTTTATATACCGGGCCCTCATCATCGCCATCAGGGTGAGAGTCCGTTTATGACCATATTTGGTCAGGCTTTGCGAGTTCGGATGATGGCCTTCTCTGATTGGCCGAGCGTATGGGTGGTACTGTGACGCAACGCGGTAAGTACTGGACATACGTTACAATACCGCCTGCCTTAAGAGAGGATTTTACGTGGCTAACAAGGAAAATACGACTAGCGTTAGGTCTATGAGTCCGCTACTGTCCAAGCTAAGACGGCATATAGAGAGAAGGAAGGGAAAGTCTTCTACGGTTTGTAACAAATAGTTAGGCAACATAGTGTATAAGTTTTAGGTCCTTAATGTGCCAAAACCCAATAGAATTTCCAGACGCGTCCGACAACTCGTAAACGAGGGGCGACTTTTTATTAATCACTGTGCATTTCACGAATTTAGGGGCTAGTTTCTTACAGAAGGACTTATCCTTGTCGCTCTGATAAAAAGTCCTTTTCCAGACGGTGTCTCCCACATTAAACTCAGCTGGTTTACGGCGTAAATTATACGTTTGGGAATTCCTAGCATGAGCTTGAATGAGGAGTGCCTGAACTTTGTCAAATATGCCTGATAAATGACCTATGTTTTCTGCGTAATCGTCCCTAGGTATGTATACTATATCATCAGCGTCCGTGTCGACATAGTGTGAGCCGCATGGAACTAATTCACGTCCATAGACTAAAAAACTAGGTGTATAACCCGTGACTTCATTAACTGCAGTATTTAATGCAAACTGCACCTTAGGTAGGAGAGTGTCCCATAATCTCTGGTCATTTCCTACAAACGCCGCTAAGGTAGAACCAATGGTTTTATTATAGCGTTCGACCGTATTGACATGTGGGGAATATTTAGGAGTATAATGAAGATTAGGGATTTTGTACTTGCGCAACATAGCTTTTAAAGTAGCACTGACAAACTGTTTACCATTGTCCAATATAATTGTAGATGGTATACCATGAACTAAAAATATTTTTTCTTCCAAAATATTAGTTATTATTTCAGCAGTTGCGCGCCTGATAGGAAAAAGTAGACAGTATTTACTAAAACAGCAAGTTACTACAAAGATGTAGGCGTTTTGTTTTCTTGTGACGGGTAGTGGCCCCACCAAATCTACACTAATGGTTTGGAAGGGTCGTGAACACACTTTGGGTCGTCCCATGGTTCCCAATGGTGCATGGCTCTGATGTTTGTGCGCGATACAAGTGTCGCAAGAATTTATGAACTTAACTACGTCATCGCGCATTTAGGGCCAATAGTAACGCAGTGCTAAGCGCTTGTAAGTTTTAAATATACCGAAATGCCCCGAAGTGGGTTCGGCATGGTTCTCTAATATGGCATTATTTCGATCAGAAGAAGGTAGTACTTCTTTCCATTCGAACTCCTTACGTAGCATACACCTAGATTTTATCAAACGATACAATTTATTATTTTTAATAGAATAGTCTGGATAGTCATTAGGCGAGGATAAACAACCATTGTAGGTGGCTGAATACCATTGATCAGTGTCAACATTAGGGTCATTCACGTTATTATTATTCGCGTTAATTATATTTACAGGTAGGGATCGTGATAACGCATCGGCTATAATATTATCCGCGCCGCGCCGATGCTTTATTTCGAAGTTAAAGGCTGACAGACGAACCGACCACCGAGCTAATCTACCAGTCGGGTTGCTCAAGTTTAGGAACCATTTCAGTGCGTAATGGTCAGTATACACAACAAACTTTAACCCGTTATCTAAATAACAGCGCCAATATTCGAGGGCTGTTAGAACTGCTAATGTCTCCCGTTCTGTTATACTGTAGTTTTGTTCCTGTGCATTTAGTGACCTACTCATGTAAGCGATAGGTAGTTCCACGCCATCTATTTCTTGTGTAAGTAGCCCACCAATGCCGCTCGCACTCGCATCTGTGTGAACTTGAAAATGTTTCTCGTAATCGGGACACGATAATATTGATGCGGAGCTTAACAATTGTTTTAGTTTACAAAACGAGTCATCAGCTTCCACCGACCACTGAAATGGTGCGGCTTTCTTACCGGTAGAGGTAAGTTTGTTCAAAGGACCGGCAATAGTACTAAAAGTAGGTATAAATCGCCGATACCATGATGCAATGCCTAAGAACCTTTTGACTTCTTTTTTATTCTTAGGCGTAGCATATTGAAGAATGGCTTCCACCTTACATGGGTCTACTTGTAATCCTTTAGAGTTTACTACGTAGCCCAAGTACTTCAATTCATCACGGAAGAATTTAGATTTTCCAAGTTAATGGTAAGGTTGGCCGATTTTAATTTTTCGTATACTTTATTTAATAGTGACACATGAGCATTAAAGGATGGCGATATAAGCACGATATCATCTAAAAAAACGAATACAGAGTTTTCGAACTCAGGACTGTTCGTAAACAAGTAATCCACCAAACGCTGTTGTGTCGCAGGCGCATTCGTTAAACCAAACGGCATAGTCACAAATCTAAATGTTCCTCTAGTAGGCACATAGAACGCAGTCTTATCACGATCACATTCGCGAAGAGGCGTCTGCCAAAAGGACTTAGATAAGTCTATACTACTTAGATATCTAGCGTTCCTAAGGTTGTCTAAAATTTCGGATACGTAAGGTAGTTTGTACGCGTCTTTTTTAGTAATAGAATTAAGTTTCCGACTATCTAAACAAAACCTTAGTTTACCGTCCTTCTTAGGCGTTAGTAAAATCGGTGACGACCACGGACTTTCGCATTTTTCTACCACTCCCAATGCAAGCATTTCGTCTAATTCGTCAATAATTATTTTTAATTTCGCCGGCGGTAACCTATAATATCTTTGGCGTGTCGGCGCAGAATCGCCAGTGTCTATTGCATGTTCTATTAAGTGAGTTCGTCCTAAACCGGTTTTTTCAGTAGAAATCGACTCGTATTGCTTTATAATTAACTAAGCCGTTCTCTGTTGTGACTCACTCAACTCACTAAAAGATTGCAATACGTTCGTGTTACTTAGCTTATTTTTACTTAACACACTACACGGCAATGTTTTAGACATGCATACGGATGCGATATGGTTAGGCAGTAATTTAAAGAGTTTCCAGAAATCGATGCCTAAAATTAAATTACTTGTAACTTCTGGAATAATATAAGCTTTCAATAAGTGGGTTTGATTATTAAAAGTAGTGGGTAAGTTGATAAAACCGCGCGGCAACAATATATTTCCACCCGCGGACCGAATGGAATTAGTGTTGTGACACTGCTGTATTTCTAACCCGGTTTTAGTAATTACCTCCAGATGGGAGTTGTTACCTAGAATTGTAATGGCTGAACCGGAATCGAGCAATCCACAAATAGGTAAACTGTTAATCGTTACGTTGACATAGGGCCGTAGGTCATTTTTAGGTTTATTATCCAGGATCGAGGCGACGGAATAACTTGAGAAATACACTTTTAGAGTGTTTAGCCAATTTCTCCAATCATCTTTGTCAAAATTGGTCGAATAGGTTGTAGAACCTAATTTAAATTTTGACACGCCCCGATCCTGACCAACTAGTTTTTTGGTTTCGACGATTTACAGTTCGGGCAGTTAGGGAATGTCACATCCCTACGGCCGCACTTGAAGCAAATTGCGAATCGATCGCGTTTGCATTCATTCAAACTGTGATCATTGATACGGCAGCGCGGGCAGTATTTGGACGTGACTAGAGCGACAGAGCTAGGTTTAGACTTAGGTTTGCTAGGTTCGTTGTTCTCAGTGTATTCGGGTTTGCCGGACATACCCTCTATAGTAGCAACGGGATAATTATTGTAGGAATTATTACGCGCTCGGTTATTAGGTTTGTGACTGTAAGCTAGGTCTGGTGCCAACGTGTCGTTATTGTAATACGGTTCGCGGAATTGAGAGTTCAAACATTTCATCCGTTCGTAGTTTAAACATAACGTCTGCAGTGTTGCTATACTGTTTATTGAAGATATTGACAGAGCTAGAACTAGTGAGTAGCATGGACGTATGTTATGCAATAGGATGTCTAACTTTTCGCGTTCGGACAATCGCTTTGACGGTGACAGCCTAGCGAACAGCTGATTCATTATCGAGAGATAAATTATTATAGTTTCGGTAGCACCTTGAGTACGTCGGCGGATTTCATTTAATAACCGGTAGTCATAATCGTACGGTGTGAAATCGTCTATTAATTTAGTGGTGAGTTCTTCCCATGTATTGAAATATTCTTTTAGGCCGCGGTACCAGTGAAGTGCGTTACCGGTGAAAATTTCGGAGGCATATGATAAAATTTTAGTGGAAGGTAGATTACGCGCGGTTTGGAATTCGGTTACGCGTTGTAGGAACGCTCGGACGCATCCCGTACCGTCGTATTTTAGCTCAGACAGTTCGCTAACTTTCAAATGCTCGCAATGCAACACTGGGGCTAACCCTGCCTGCGTCGAGGTAGACGGCGCAGGTTGGACCTCTGCCATAGCATCAGCTGAGCGAACAGCTGATTGCTCAATGGCGGACAGCTCCACCGAGAGCTTGTCGAACCGGCTGCACAATTCGGTAATTCGTTTTGAATACGCCGTAGGACATTCCATCCTACGGAGTCTGTGGAATATGTGGTTGTGCAGTGCAGTAGACTTCCTAGCTAGGTTCGCGTCGTAAGAAACAGATAACGAATTTAGTCGCTTGGCCAGTTCAGAGACGGCCTCGCTAGCGCCCTCGAAGTCCACCGCTATGTCTAGACCCGACTCCAAAATGTCATCATTTGGAATGGCTTCGAGTAATTTAGGGAGCTGCTTCCGCAGACCTAGGACAGAGGTAGCCGGCTCCTCACCTCTAATCGCGACCTCGTAAGCTAACTCGTTCTTATTTAAAAGAAAGTATTTTATGGGGTGTGAGCCCATTGTGTATGAAGGAGTACCGCGTAAGTATAACACTACACACTATACTTAGTGCGCAAGGGTTCCGCCCTTACAAATGGCCTACTTTACGATTAGGCGTAAAAGTTCGACCGTTAGGACTAATTAGAAAAAACGTTAGAATTCAAAATTGCGAACTAGTACGTAGTAGGTAGTTACACTAAAAGGTAGACAATTAGTACAACAATACGTACCGGTTCGCTGTAGCCGCACCTCCTCGCTTACAATGATGGAGACCTGCTAGAAGAGAACTCGAGCACGGAAAGCGAGACAATAACCCACGTAGGCGCCACTGTAACGGGTTCTGGTAGTAAAACGCAGAAAAGGTTCTATGCGTTTATTTGCCGAGTATTGTCTCACTTCCTATGCCGAGTATGACCGACCAACAACACGACACTGGCCTGAACACTAAGGGCTGCAGTCTCCCACGCTGTTCCCTCTGGTAGTATGTAGGCAGGCTGCTCGAAGGCTGCGCGTAGCGGCAGATTCTCGCAGGCCGTTAGTTCAGCTGGCAGGCGTTGGCGGTCTGAGTGCGATGAGCAGGGCAGGCCAGACTCTTCGGCAGAGGTGACGCCGAAGGCGATGCAGGAAGTGTAGCGGTCTAGGAGCGTAGCCGGAGCCTTAGGGTGGACCTGGAACCTGAAGGAAGGCAGCATTAGGAGAGCCACAACCAATAGAGTCAGGCAGGCGGCGTCAGCCGGCCTCAGCTAGCAGGTAGAGAGATGGGCAGTACGCTAACGCAGTAAATGTAGTAACTTACCCACAGCTGGGACCAGGATACACGTATGAAGAAGTATAATTATAGATATAGCGGTATAGAATTTAGTAGCGGTAGTAGGTTAGTGTAGAGTAGCGGTGCCGGCCTCTCTGTCGGCCCCTTTATATACCGGGCCCTCCATCAGGGTGAGAGTCCGTTTATGACCATATTTGGTCAGGCTTTGCGAGTGCGGACGATGGCCTTCTCTGATTGGCCGAGCGTATGGGCGGTACTGTGACGCAACGCGGTAAGTACCGGACATACGTTACACCAGAATTCACCACAAAAATACAGAGCCCATGTAGTAAAATGAAAAATTTTAAATAAAAGATAACCTCCGTACCGTAATACCGACAAAAAAATTACATTAGAATATTGTATTACGGCAACCTTTATACAACCTTCAACCTCTGAGCATATATTTTGAACTCCTATAACATTATGAGAGTCAGAACTGAAACCAAGGACGGTGTCTTTTACAAACAATTAATTGTACATTTTACACTGAGGAAGGATACTAAACTTATAAAGCCTCTCAGTGAACGAAATATAACTGTAAAATATAAAGTTGCGGTTGAGTTTCACTGTTTTCAAAGAACATAGCAACTGCTGTGAGAGCTATTTTTAATTTCGCTTTGTTGTCCTTCTATGTATATTTACGTGTATTAACAGGGAAAGAAATAAAGCATTACGTACTTGGTGCCGTTATAATCCTATCAACACCAACGGGCGTGAGCTATAGCAATTTTTTTTTAGGAGTAGCTCGGACTAGGCGATATTCCTGTGTTCCGGTGGCATAGGCGCATTTTTATTGAAAAATATCTGAAAATTAAATTATGAAAGGAGAAATACCAAAGACGGCCTGTAGCGGCGGCTAGAAAGTTGTGAATCGTTGAAATTAAACATATATTTTTTTAAATTTGTACATCGTTTTCGTTTCTTGATAGACCTTCGGTGAAAGATTGGTTTTTAAAGATTATTATTTTGAATAGGCTATGGTGATAGCGGATGAATGTCTTATGTTGCCATCATTAAAAATAAAATGAAGTATGGTAGGCAGAAATTGTTTTAAGGAAATAATATATTTATTATTATTTTAGAAAACAATATCTTTTATTTACTTTATAAATATATTTGTAAAAAGAATCAAGAAATGTATAATTTATTATATACTCCATAATAATTATTAATCGGTAAAAGTCGTTTTGTTTTTTTTATCGATAGTATAAATATTTTTTCAAACCATTTGCACCACATTTTTTATCTGTTATGTCAATCGTGTTGCTACTGCGCATCGTGAATATTTTGCTCTGATTTTTTGGTGTTTTCGTACGGTTTTAATTGTAATGTAATTGAATATAAATTCAATAATAATGATCACTACCTTCTACCTATGCTAAGAAAATGCAGCGGTGTTTGTGATTGTGGTTAGTTTTTTTGGACGAGTGTAGTACGAGGATCCCTAGTACACAGGTGATTATTCATTATTAATGGCCTCTCTTTATGTAGTTTTTGTTCCATGTGACACAAAGACATTCCTTTATTTACATCTAGGTATTATATTTATGTTAAAATTCACTTTTGAGGTATATTTACTTGTGGAATAATTTCCATTTCAAATATCTCGTATCTTATTTCCACCAAGAGTTATTTAAAAAAAATTATACAGGGTAATAGAGTAGTAATGTATCTTCAAAACACACATGGTTTCGTGTTTGTCCTTGCCAGGCCCATAATGTATGGCCAAATGGTACATCTCCTTGGCCACAGTGGTGCGGGTTACGTTGAGACTGACGTTAAATGTTACGATCTTGGTAGAAACGTTACTGTGCCAATATCTGGTACCGCGTGCAACTTGTTTCACACGGACCGTAGTGATGGGAAGTGGGATATTTAATTTATCCGACTTGCAGAGTAGATTTCAGATCTTGTTTATATCCCGATTATTGCTACCCAAAAATGTTGCAATGATCTAGGTGTTTTAACTCATTTTCGCTGAAAAGGCCTGGACTAAACTTAAAGCTCTCTTGATGTCGTCCGACCATCTGGTTGCTGGTCTGCCCACACTTCAGCTTCCAGCCCTGGGTCTCCAATGCAGGGTTCTTTGGCTCCATCTGTCGTCGTCTCTCCGGCATATATGGCCGGCCCATTGCCACTTTAGTCTCGCAACTCTTTCGCCAATATCAGTTACTTTGGTGCGTTTCCGAATGTCTAAGTTTCTTATTTTATCTCGCAGAGAGACGCCGAGCATTGACCTCTCCATAGGCCTTTGTGCCATTTTAAGGCGATGGATTAACCCAACAGTAAGCGTCCATGTTTCGCAAGCATAAGACATTATTGGGAGAACACATTGGTTGTATATCCGAGTCTTAAGTGTCTGTGGGATTGTGGACTTAAGAATATGAGCGAGCCTGCCAAATGCTCCCCAGCCCAGTTGTATTCGCCTGTCGATTTCCGCTGATAGCGAGTCTTTTTTTAGTACAATTTTATGACCCAAGTGGATATAGCTGCTATCTTGTTAAATCGTTGCGAATTGTATAGAAATTGGTGCACTGCTAGTGGTGCTCATCCACTTCGTTTTTCCCAAATTAATTTTCAGGCCAACTTGTAGAGACGCCTGACTTAGATCTCCGAGCATTACTTCTAGATGTTTCGGCGACTCACTAAGTAGAACGATATCGTCGGCGAAACGCAGGTGGTTTAGGTACTGACCGTCAACATTGATGCCCCTGCCTCCCCAATCAAGAGTCTTAAATATATCTTCCATGGCATTTGTGAATAGCTTCGGAGATATTACATCTCCTTGGTGTACGCCTCTCTTGATTGGTACGGTGGTTGTTGTGCCCTGGATTTGTACCGTCATTGTAACTGCTCGGTATAGGCTTTTTAGTATTTGGATATAGCGGTAGTCGACACGACAGCGCTGTAGTGAATTAAACACAGCCCAGTGTTCCACAGAGTCAAATGCCTTTTCATAATCTACGAAGGCAAGGTAGAGTGGCCGGTTATATTCTTGTGATTTTTGTATCACTTGCCTTAAAGTAAATATATGGTCAGTTGTGCTATAGCCACTTCTAAATCCCGCTTGTTCCTTGGGTTGGTGTTCATCGAAACGCTTCGAAAGTCTTGATGTAATAACGCGGGAGAACACTTGATACACTTGACTCAACAGCGAGATAGGGCGGTAATTTTCGAGCATGGTTTTAACACCTTTCTTAACCCTTAAGCACTGACACTCAATTTTGTGACATTAATACTGATATAGGTCTGGGAGACTCCTATGGCAAAAAAGATACTTAGAAATGAAAACACAATGTTTTTTTTCAATTGAGTTTTCTTGTTATGTTTAGTAACTTATAATCAAATATTTCAAAATAAAAAAAGAACAAAAAATTAACAATATCGATTATTTTTAGGAAGTTTTTATTTTGTTATTACTTAAGTACCAGTTTTTTCTTCAAATGCTCATAAAAAAATTATTATTATTAAAATCTAACTAAAATCAACAAAAACTAAATAATATTCATTCTTAATTTTTACATTACCTAGCTAACATATATGATATGAGCACTGCAAACATATTGATAACTTGCATGAAACGCATAAATATTGTGTCTTTCTCTTCTTTTTATAATCACATACAGTGCAATATTTCCTTTTGAGCAATTTTTCAGTTTGAAGATTTATAGTTTTCATCAACATCTGCATCACGGCTAAAAGCATCGTCTTCCTTATTTAAAATCCAGTTTTCTAAGGTAGTAGCTATATCGGAGTCCGATAAATTTCTATCACATTGTCGCAGAGACCGTGATGTACTAGGTTGCTCTGAATCCATTCTGGAAAGAAAAATCTCATATCTCAAAAAAGTTACGTATTTACTGATAGAGGTCTGTCAGACCTACATAAAAGATAAAATATCGATAAGTACCTAAAAACGCATGCGTAGCGTCCACACCCTTTCATGGCTCTTTGCTTACTGACTGCATTGAAGGTACTCGAGCACACGAAGCTCTGTCGTTCATTAGAGCGAGATAGTGAACCTTTGTATTTCGAATGGGAGTCTGTCAGACCTATATCAGTGGTTAAGGGTTATGGAATAGGACGACAATACTATCTAGCCATTTGGTTGGTATGCTACCAGTGAAAAGCGATTCGTTGAAGAGCAAACGGAGTTCCTTTAAGACGGCATGGCCTCCTGCTTTTAGCAGTTCCGTGGTTATACCGTCTTCTCCGGGTGCTTTATATTGCTTGAGTTGCTTTATTGCCTGTTTCACTTCGTAGCTACTTATTTCCGGAATATCCTCAGTATAATGTCTTGTCAGAGGGGCTCGTTTATCTTTAGTATCTACGTTGGCGGGTTCACTGGTATAGGTGTTATATAATTTTGAGTAGAATTGGGCAACAGTACTCCTTATACTCGAGATATCCGAGACTATTTCACCTGCATTGTTTTCTAGTTTACTCAGCTGGCTTCCGCCACTGCTAGTAGCCCTATCAAATACTTTAGGTCCGCGATATCGTTCAATAAGACGTTGTATCCTTTCAGTATTCCTTTTTCGAATATCGCGTCTTATTGCTTTGGATATTTTCTTGTTCAGATTCCGATGTTCCTGAGAGTTGTAACCTGCTGAGCCTAAGTTTCTTCGATGTTGCAGCGGCTGTTTTGTCTCCTGAGTAAAGTCGTCTTTTTCTCGAACTGTTTGGCCAAAAACTACTTTTGCTGTATCTGTGATGGCAGTTGTAAATGCTTGGTATTTGTCGTCTAGGCTTTTTTCGAAGAATTCTGCATCAGTTCGGGTAAGAGCCTGACTGAGCTTTTGTTCAAATTCTTCATGAACACCTTTGGGGATAAATAAATTAGCCAGGGGATTATTGACGAGTCTGCGTCTTTCAAGTTATGTATTGATTTGTACTGTGCCTCTGACTAGCCTGTGTTCACTCATCTTCAGTTTTTTAAACTTAAAGCTCAGGCAAGCTAAACTTTCATAATTTTATAATTTAGGTCATATGGCTATGAACGTTATTTTTTTTTTGACAATTGGAGTACCAGATTTGAGATATGAAACGATGACATCTGAAAAATGGCAGAATTGGAAAAGAACAAGCTGTAGACGACCCTTATCGATGTATAAACAGATCTACAGAAAATAAAGTCACGCGTATTAGGCTAATAAATAAATTATAGTTATGTTATGTTAAACTGAATAAAAGCTATTATTATTATGTCTCTCAATGTAATTACATCTAACGCGTAGTTATACTCCCGCCGTCACTAGCGAGTAAGATGTTTAATGCATAAGATATTAGCGCATGTTTGTGAGATAGTCATAAACAAGTTTATATTACTGAGAACTTACTTTCATGTGTGCCACATGTGCATTTTTAAACAAATTTTATACATAAATATATTTTATTACCCCATCGGTATACAATTGCCTATATCTGAAGTGTGTGTTATATCTTATAAGTCAATTAATAAATAAACATGATGATGTGTGTAACTTGAATAAACGATACTTATTTATTTAGCTATAATTAGGGGGGGCTAATTTGGGGGTAATTTGGGCTATTTAGGTATAATTAATATTAATTCTTACTAGAATTCCGATTACGCGTTAAAGGAATTAAAAAATATCGTGTCCAATAACCTAATCAAAAAGTTAAATAATTAAAATGCGTATAGCCAATTATATTGTACAATATCGTCACATTACGTATACAGTAAAACCAAACAATCTCGAGCACCCACATCACCAATATCCGAACTCGATATCCGCCGCAGTACATCCACAAAAAATATCCGTATTTGACATGTCATAACCCTAACAATACGAGATAGGGAATTAATATCCGCGCCGTATCCGAATTATTAGTAGCCAGTAAAGATAAGGTAGTGGGCTAATGTTCAGTTGTGTTCAATAGCTATTTTGTTAACGTATAATAATTTCTGTGTGCCAGACTGAATGCGAAATTGTATGGCCGTTATTGTTTTTCGGATATCGGCGCCGTGGTAGGGTTACGTCGGTGTTGTTTTAGATTAGAAAGTTTGTAAGTTGCCTTGAAAAAATTTTAGTAAAAAATTATGGTGAAAATTTCGTGCGTTTGGTATGAAGCAAAACGTATAAGTACACAAAGTTTTTAAGTCTCAACGTGCACTAGGTTCGTTTTATATTGGGAATAATAAAAGGAATTCGTTCATTTGGCAATCAAAGTTGAACGTTACAAAGTACCGTATTAAATATCCTTATTTATTATGAACGTCTCTACCGAAGTGCCCCGCTGCATTTGTCTATTCGCGATAAACTCAAAAAGTGCTGAACGTATTTTCATACGGTTTTCATCTGTGCACGGATTGATGCATGGGCCAGACTTAGGTGTTTAATTTATTGTAACCCGACATATTTTGTACTACGCGGGCGGCGAAACCGTTGGTGGAAAACATGTAAATCGAGGAGAAGTTGTCAGTCGAGATATTCTGTGAGACGATTCCTGGCTTCTGCCAGTCAATCTATACTATAACCAGTAGAGCTTTACTACTTTTATATTAACATTTAATATTTATAACAAGGTTATCGTTATGGGTTTCGCAGAACATTTGAAAATAAAAAGAGTTATGTAAAATAGGATGTCAAGCATTGAAAAATTATTTTATTTTTATAGACTCTCGCCTGTATCCCCGAAGAGGTAGGCAGAGGTGTAATATTACATTCATATTTGCCATGAATTTGTTGGTCCCACGTAATACGGAGCGAGCCTATTGCCGTTACCGGGCACATCACCAGACTCCGTGCTGCCACTGAGAACTCGGAAAATACCCAGTAACACTTTTGCCCGACCCGGGAATCGAATCCGGGACCTCAGATTAGCAGTCGCATACGCTATCCACTGGACCACGGAGGCAGTTTTTTATTTTATTGTAGTCAATAAGGAAACATAAAGTATCAATGCATCGCAAATTGCCAATTTGCAGTTTTATTTGCCTGAGAAAATAGCTTTAGTGTAGTATAAAATTAGCTGGGCGTCCAAAAGTGCTATAAAGCCGCAAGTAACTGGCAACCAAAAAACACAGCAACCTTTTTGATATTCAGTTTTAATGTGTGCAGTATATCAAGCAAGCATTTCCTTATGAGCGGTGTTGGCACCATGCTAAAGAGAACGGCTCGTAAACTGTACGATAGGACTACAAGCACTACATAATATAGTGTGGCACAACATTACTCCATAATATAGTCCTGTGACTACACCGTTTAGGTATGCAGGTATGTTATCGTTTGCTGGGTGCTAATATTTCTGTTTGAGTCATGTTGAGAGAGAGAATTTGTAACGAACTTAAGGTGGAAACTGAATCTTTTGAGTGTGTATAATACGGTCATGAATGAGTACATTTTGAAGTTCCAAGAGTTAGTTAGTAGTAGTTCTGCTCATGCTCTTATGTTTATTCAAATGATAATGTTCAGGTAAGTATATATTGGTCGTCACTCTTACATTTTTAAATTTTGCAGGTGGTGGTTGAGTCCGGGCAGTGTCCATCCGGTAGTTGGTTGTAAATGAGCTGCTTTCTCATAGTATTAAAGAAGCAATATAATAGAAGATACTGCACGGTTGGCGTAGTGGTTCAAGCGGTCGCCTCGCCACTTGACACTGCGCCGAGTATTGTGGGTTCGATCCCCACACGAGGCAACACTTTGTGTAATTCACAAATTGCGTGTTAAGTGCCTCTTATACGCCGATGATCAAGTCATTCTTGCATCATCGGCGAATGAGATGCAACAAATGATGGACTGCATGAACGAGAGTTTTAAAGCGAAAGGTATGAAAGTTAATGCAAGAAATACGAAAGTGATGGTGGCTGAGAAGGATGAAAGTTTGACTGAGTATAATATTACGATTGAAGATGAAAATTTGGAACAAGTTGAAAGATTTGTATATTTGGGAAGCATGTTTACAAGAGATGGAAGATATGAAGGTGATATTGAAAGGAGAGTGACTGCGGGGAACAGTGTGAATGGAGCGTTGCATGCCTTTATGAACGGCCAAACCGTGCCTAAAAAGGCGCGACTGGCGGTTCATAATGGAGTGCTGGTGCCTTGATGTATGGAAGTGAAAAAGCATGAAAGCAGAATTAACGCAGTTGTGATGCGATCACGGCGTAGTAAGTGTGGGGTGAGACTGATTGATAGAATTCCGAATGCAGTAGTACGAGAGCGATGTGGCCTGAAAGAAGATGTCGTGACTTGAGACGGATTGAGAAAGGAATGCTGAAATGGTTTGGACACGTGGAGCGAATGAGTGAAGAAAGATTGACGAATGAAATATATATGGCAGGGGTGCATGGGCAAGCCGGTTGCGGCAGACCTCGTTAGACGTTCGTCGACCAAATTGGAGACGTCTTGAAAAACGGAAAAGTCCGAAGCACCCGCAACCGGCGAGCATGTATGAAAAGAGTAATGAATGTAGAGGAAGCGCGTGAGGTTTGCAAGGATAGAAGCAAGTGGTGATCTGTTGTCTCTGCCTACCCCGACGGGAAAAAGGCGTGAGCATATGTATGTATGTATTTACAAATTGTGGTTTCGAGTCTGGGTGTTCATTGTGTCCGTTAGTTGTATGTTTGTAAAGTCCCCCGTGACACAGGATTTAATCCTAATGCGGGAGTTGTATTTTTAAGGAAAAAAAAAAGAGCCGAACTGTAGAACTAACTGACTGAAGGATGGAGGTGACAGCATTTGTTTTAAATTTTATATTAAAGTTACCTCATTTGAATAAAAAACTGTATAATTATAATATTTATGATTCATTTTGTAATTACTTGGAAACTGATAGATTGACGGAATGTAATGCAACGTAATCAAACAAACATTCTCGTTTATATTTACGTAGACTCGTTCTCGATTAATATAGTAGTTTTTCATTCGTATTTGTGTGCAAATTGTAAGTATATAGCCTACCTTTACAAATAATGTTCGCTATTTACCAATAAAAGATCATTAAATAAAATGTTAATCATTTTAATGCCAAATTCCGAAGCCATTCAATTTTAATTACGTGCCACGGATATCAAAAGTATTTTAAATACGTTTCTATATAAAACAAGCATTTAATTGTTTATTGTTGCTTGACCTGTGGCTTGGAAAGCCCATTAAGCTGTGGGTCTTGGCTGTTATTAAGATCTTTGACAGAGCGTTATGAGGTCTTAGCACATGAGTAGATAAACGGAACTTAGTCTCCTTGAACCAATGTCAGTTTGACACTGGTCTAAAGCATAGCGATATTCCATATATCGCTAACAAAGGTTAATCGGTGGTCGTTTTGTAGAAAAGTTTATATTCTATCAAATCTAAATAAGTAGGTAAGTCGATTCATCCGGTAAACCTTGTATATGTCTCTTTCACTTAAATATAAATACTATTATTTATAGAAAAATAATGTCAATAAAGATCAACTCATAAAAAAAATAATTAGAGAAGATGTTCAGAGAACTAAAATAATCCCAGAGAAAATAGCTTTCTTAACCAAATTCATTTTATTTTCTTATACTTGTTTGGTTTTTATTGGGTCCGAATAAAAGCATAATTCACTGGGTGTAGAATATTTCTCGAACATTTCTCATATTTTTTATAACAAAGCTGACACGTGTTATACCTATTCACTGCTGTGAGGTACCCGGTCTTGTCATCCATTGTTTGTAGTAAATGACACATGACTGTTGATATACCTACAGATAGCATAAATGGGACGTAGGAAAGTGTTTTCTAGAATTCTAATAATATATCTTCAATAATAGTTATTGATAAAGAGATAGCAATCATTCGTTTGGTCTCTTTCTACAGGATGGTCAATATTCTATACGTATCGATCAGTCTCATGTCTCTCAGTCTATGGACGTCACTTACAATCGTACCGAACTTACAGGTTTTATGACGGGTTCATACTAGGGTGAGCCATATTTGCTGTAAACGTAAAATGAAGTCTTTTCAAGCCATGATTGAAGACAACGTCATTTTTAATTATTTAAAAGGACAAATTCCGCACTAGGAATAAATCCTGCCTGGCGGAGGACTTTACAAATATACAACAACGGGCGCAATTAATACCCAGACTCAGAAAAAAACATTTTCTGAATATCACAAAGTGTTGCCTCGTCTCAGGATCGAACCAACAACACTCGGAGCAGTTTCAAGCGGCAGGGCCGCTGCCTAAAACCTCTAGTGCCCTAGTATTATCTATGTGAATTTTCGTATATTATGATGGCCTTTATAGTGCTGCTTAAGAACCTTCCGACATTTTCATTTCCATGGACCTAAGCACTTCTATATACATCGCATAGATACCTGACATTATTGATATTAGTGATTCAACCGGGATCGGTTTTAATTTCTGTCAAGACGTGTTCATAATGTAATATGTAAGACAAAACGCGTAAGGTAAAACATATTTCAATCTTTTACCTTATGGGTTTTGTCTTAAACATATTACACGTACGTCTTTCGACGTACCCTTCTTTTATAAATATTCTGAGGAATCGAATGTTAAAGAACCTAAGCATATATAATCAATATTTGTCTTCGCACAATTGTCTTACGAACAATTACAATAAGTATGTATATATATCTATTTGATGTTTTGTGGACACATCGAAGTCACGAAGCAAAAACTCTACCATTGCACCATTCATAGAATTTGCAGAGTAAGCACACCTTCATTAAATCTTACCCAGGCCGCAGACACATGGGCGCGACATAAATAGCGATATGAAATGCGGTTTGTACCGCGGCGCGTCCGCGACACGCGCGTCATGCCGCCGCGCCGCCGCGCCGCCACGCCGTGCGACACCGGAGCGCAGGTTTAAGGTGGACGCACACCTATCCGAGCCGAACGCGTCGAACGAATCGAAGTTAAGGAGGCCTCGCACATTAGCAAGAATCGACCGCGCGGAAAGAATCGACTGCACCGAAAGAATCGAGCTCATCGAACAAATGGTTTCCATTTCCTTTACGCCTGTCGCACTGTTATTACATGTGAATTGTGACGGATCTTGACGAGATTTTTATTTGTCAGTGCTTTATTAATGGAAGATGAAGAAACAATGCGGAAATAGTACTCGCGCGTTGCTCTGTCATACCCATGCGAGCGCATCGGTCGAATCGACCGCACAAACCGCGCCGAATCTGATGACGTCATTCGAATCCGTCGAGGATTTCGGGGTTCTTCCAGATTCGGACGATTCGACGCGGGTAAGTGTGCGAGGGGTCATGAGATTTCATATAAAGAATTCTAAAATTCGTTTCGTTCGACTCTTTCGACGCGTTCGGCTCGGATAAGTGTGCGTTCACCATTATCGTCTATCAACTGCAGACGACTAAGGCTATGGCCACACTGGCGCGGTTTTATTCATTTCAAATTTTCGCAAAGAGTAATATTATAAATGCATGGCATAGAGTAATATAACTTAAATTTTAAGTAAAGATGTGGAAATGTTCTCGCTTTAAACTAACCTATTTATTGCCTTCAGAAATTTGAAGAAGAGTTTCAAAAACTTGACAAGTAGGAAAACACTGTTATGTTTTCATAGACGATACTTACTTCATTCTCTGACTCAGGGATACTATAACATTAAATCGATTTATTAATTATTGTTTTATGCCAAATGTATCCCATAGGATCGTTCTAAGTCTTTTGAGTCTATGATATGAATATGTGATAAAAATTAAAGCGTCACAACGCTTTGTATATTACTTAGTTTTAACTTTTATACTTGATTGTTATATTCTTGAAAGCAATAGTGAAGAAATAACTAATTATAGATCCGAGTATTATTGGAATTGTCTAACTTAGCTAACTAAGACAAACAGCGAAGCAAATAGTGAAATAATAATATCATCGTTTCCAGATACGTCAATTTACAGTCAGTACTTGCTTCTACTTATTACTTTCGTAAGACTTGAGAGTTTCCAGAAACTACATACTATGAACTATTCTATGACTTGCTGTAAGATGTTTTGTTTTTATATAACGTCACGCCTTTTATCCCCGAAGGGGTAGGCAGAGGTGTATTTCTACACCCACCCTTCGCCAGATATACTTTAGTCCCATGTAATAAGGGGCGAGCCTATTGCCGTATCGGGCATCTTTCCAGACCCCTTGCTGCTACTGAGAATTTCGTGACAGAAAAACCCAATAACACTGCCCGACCCAGGAATCGAACCCGGGACCTCCCGATCCCACGCGCACATTTATGCCGCGAGACCAACGAGGCAGTCGTATAGGGTTTGATGTCGAGTTTTCCGTCTCTACGCAAATATGGTATTTGCATCGTGTTATCTCTTAGTCGCCTCTTACGACACCCACGGGAAGATAGGGGGTGGTGACACTTGTATTCTATGCCGTCAACCACACGGCAATGTTTTGTTTGGAGAAGAAATTAGTATTGTAATGCTGAGTACTCTAAAACATGATTTGAAGAGCATTCCTATAAGACAGACTAATATTGCTTAACTATCGTTTACCATGAAAATGTTTATTTGATGAACATTTGGAACCACTGCGATGAGGCGATAAGGAGAATATCTAAACCTCATTAGTCCGATTGATATACACTAGTACCTTTCTATTTGCAAACGAGCAACCTTAAATATTTTATGATTTCTTTGCACAAATATTGAGATTATCTACTTGCACTACCAAAATTCCACGAATAATTATAGTGGAATTTTAGTAATCGATCTTCCAATAATAACTCTTTAACGAACAAGTATTCAATTGTCATTTGATACGCAATAACTCCTTCTAAATTCACTTTACAAACAATCTGAGGGTTTGAGGTCAAAATTACGGCCTAAAGTGTACACTATCTGTCTCCAACGAACGCCATCGGTTCGAAATTAGGAGCTCTTTGTTTTAGTTAATACTAGATTACGGTTCATTTTGGTTTACTTGATACTTTTAGTATAAGGCCTCTCTAATCTTGATTAAAGCGCTGTTTGAAATGCTCCCCAAGTTTTCGGAGTGAATTGTCATTATTTGTAACAGTTACCACTATTAAGAACTCTGGCAATTTTGAACTTTGTTTTTGGAAATTTTCTTTATGAATACGTTGGGGTGTTTTAAATGAGCTTCATTTTGAATAGTTAATCAGAGAGATCTATTTGATCATTTGATGAGAGATAGGTTAATAGGTTAATTTTTTTAGTTATTTGCATGTTGAAATATGTTAGTGTATGGTTTTTGCTTTAACTAAGGTAAGAGCAATTTTTTATGAAAAACAGTAATATGCATTCTATGCCTCTGTATTTATAAGTCATGGATGCAAATATGTAAATGTTATCTTTAGTACTGGAGGCTTTTTTAGAAAGTATACATAGAACAGTGAATATAGACGTGGATTCAAGTTGCTGTCCGATCTTATAAACAGTCAAATTTTGGGACGAACTACACCGACAGAAATGGGCGTTGAGATAAATTTTGATGAAATGTGAGTCTTTCACAACTACTCGAGTTTCTTTTTTACAGTTTAATTTTGTTTACGTAGCCACACCCAAATCTGGTGTCTGTGTGACTGCAGCCGAATCTGCAGCAAAGTCAAAGACAAATATATGGTAAATCATATTTATTGGTTAGTTGGTACAGACTACGACTATCGTACTTTATAACTCGAATACATTGGAAGGGGGATCTGTATAGTTCGTAATCCGAATAAGATCAAGTGTTACTTAGTTGTCAAATGTATGAGTTTATTCGATAATATTGTTTTCTTTAGAATATTTTTGTTTATTTGAATTAGTTGCGTCGCGAAATTAAAGTTGTGGTTTTAATAGTGGTTGGGTGTAAGATTAGTAGCTTAGTAAAATAAAGTTCTATATCCCAATGTTTCACATGGTATATTCACAGTCTAATACATCTTTATACTGTGGTATATTATAGCTTTCTTAGCACATTTTATAACAACTTGTGTTTTCAAAAGACGAATTATTGTCTGTGGCTTGTAGTAATGAGTATGAAGAAATAACAAGAAGACGAATACACGACATTGTTGAACATGTCACAAGGATATTTGAACATCACACGTATAGCTGCAATTTTTGTAGGTAGTAGAGTCGGCTCGATCGGGGAAGTATTACGCTTTCATAGAAAATCGACGTAGAGTAACAGTACCTATACAGTTGCGTTTCTTTCAGTGAGTGAGAGTGCCGGAAGCCCCATCCTCTATTTCTTCTCCCTCAACCCACAGGGCAGAAACGAACTTATCTCCTCTGGTGTTGCTTGTGTGCATGTGCGGTGGTAACAACTTACCATCATGTGATCTGTCTGCTCATTTATCGTCTATTACGTTAAAAATTTACATCATATTTAAATTTTAATCATAATTCTTTGCTGAACAGTTCGTTTTACACATTATTTTATCGTTTTCTACTGATGACTTGTCCAAAATATATAAAACATTTTAAGGAAATAATTATTTTGGAATTGAAAATGAAAAGCAAAATTTTTAGTACACTGGCTGTTTTGTTGCGTTAAAATTACGTATAAGCAAATCACCCAGCATAATTGTAGTCATATATTTAAATAAAATTTACACTATATTAATATTGCTACGACAAAAATAAAAGTGTATTCACAAAAGTTCGACGAACGGTTTTCTATCCAAAAATAGAGTCGTGCATAAAATCCACGTCAGCGTGTCATAACTTGTAGTTTCCACAAACTTCACCGCCAATACAAAGTCACAATCCAATGCTCAACGCGGCGACGGTGGGAGCGACACCGCAGTCTCTTGATTCACTTCAATCTTGACATAACGCCACCTATTTGAAAATCAATTTTCAAAGAAAATATACCCGGTATTTCAAACAAATAATATCTAGAAATTGTTTTTGCCGCGAACAATATTCTTGAGATCGAAGCACCAATCACGGAGCTATCTGGAACAGCGGACGGAACAAATACGGAGGTATAAGACATGGAATATGCATCTCGGTTCATTGTAGGTTGTTTGAAACGGGGTCACGTTTAAGTGCAATGTTTTAATGAAAAAGAACGGTGGAGCGTTCACCTCTATCAATTTGTTTGACGGCTATTCTGAGTGCGGGGATTACTTCCATCTTGTGGTTATGTGCAGCTGCTTCTGAGAAACGGGAATACGAGAGATTTTAAATAAAAGCTAAGAGAAGCCAATATCGATATCGCAGAAATTGTTTAATACTACTTTTTTTGGATTAGTATCTAATTAGCCACAATCTTCCTGAAACCAATGCGTTTGTATTTTGCACGTGGCTATATCTGGTAGGTACCGGCGCTTATAGACAATTCGAAGGGTTCTGACATGACCTAACGATTCTTATCCTAAGACACGTATAAGAATTGGCTAAGACAGATTAATGTGTCCTCCGAAGTATGGTTGCGCTCTGAAGTAAATGCGACTATAAGTGGTCACCCATTCAGGTTGTGACCTCTCCCAACGTTGCTTTACTTTGCTCATCTAATACGAAAGGCAAGTCAAGACTTGCTTTTCGTGAAGAGGATATTCGTATGTAAAAAAGAAATGAATGTCCCATGTCTCCAGTCCCATGTAATGTAATTGTAAAATTATAAGGCCTTGCGTTATTATGCCCATGTCTGCCACGTAACATCTATGGCTGAATATATCTCTCCCCTTTATAGCTGTTGATACGATGCCACTTGGAACCCCATGGCTATAAAAATATTATGGTCAACAAATGACAACTTATGTGTCACGCATGATATACCTTTCTTTCAATGTTATTTTTAATCATTTGCAGAATTTGTGAGTAATGTTATACTATTAAAACGACTGCGACGAAGCAAAAAGTTATGGGGTGACCGCGGCTCTATTTTGACAATTTTTGTACCTACGCTTTTCTGTATTTCTATCTTAAGTACCTCCATTTTTGAACATTTTTTCGTAATCAATCTGAAATGTGCCATCTTTCGTAGCAGTTTTTGGCACATTATTATGTTTCATAATATATTTAAAAAAAAACAGATAAAATACGTTGCAATGTGTTTATTAATTAATGTTCATTTACTCTATATATTTGTGTAGAAATCCACATTAATTAATGCTACATAAATAATAAAAATTATACGTTTTACAACAGTTTGCATTATTTATGTATATGACAATTAATTGTGATATAATTGACCGTTGAAATGGTTTTATGATCCGTTTACTACAATTGATTTAAGCATATTATATAACAGTAATGGGATACAAACGAATAAATTATTATAAGGCAAATGCAACTGTGTACTTTTTGTTTGTAATTAAATTTTAACACATAGCATTGTACCAATTAGTAGCCTCTGATGAGTTGTCGTAACAGAAATGGCATTCTGTAATCAGTATTATTTGATGTTAAAAACTGTTATTTTTTGGCTGAGTTAAATGTCTGTCAAGCATTGTAGAACAATTGCAAGGCTATAAATAAAAATAAATATACTACATTTAGCAACACTTGAAATTAGCTAAACACAATACCAACGCCTTTCCAATCCTAAACGGTAAAATCGTATAACTAACAAAGGGTGGAAATTTTTAACATTCTTAATAGTCAGCGATGCCTTTCTTTTATCGTAACGCCGTTCCAAATAAAGAGCCTCCACCTTTTTGAAATTACAAATTGAAACACTCGACTGAATTGCACTTACGCCTCTATTATACGTTGCAATAAGGTTTAAGTCATCGGCAATAAGGGAAGCTATCGAAACGCAGAAGAAAATCAATTGAATCTGGATGCGAGCTTTTTTAATCAAATGGACTAGAAAGAGTCTTTAACCATTACGCTAAACGAGCAACCTTTGTCATATTTTCTTTTGTAATCGTTTTAGTAATTTGGGTAGCAATTAATTCATTTCGTGCCTTTTCTTTTTTGTTTCATTAATTGGTTCCTTATAAAATAACGGATAATTTTTGAAGATTTTAATGATGAAAATGGTTGGGCAATTATCCGTCTTTGTTTTAATGTGTTTTGGTACTGAAAAGATTTGGTAAGCTGACGAATTTAGAATAATTACTCGCGTAATTTTGTTTCATTAATCAATATTGATGCCACTTTTAGAAAAAGATATGGTTAACCTTTATGTTTATGTGGTGTTTTTTTTACATTGCTTAATATCTGTAAAGAAACTAATGACTTCTCAACATTAAGCCGTTAACCATTTAGGCCCACTTGCACAACGATTCTTAAATTGAATTAAGATGTATTTAACGAGAAAAAAAATATTAAACACCACTAGCGTCTTGCACAACGAAAAATTTGTCGAGTAATATGATTTAAGAACTATCAAAATTAATTGCCGAAAATCGGCTGTTTAGTGGCTAATTTCATTTAAGAACTGTCACACTGATGTTGGCATTTTGTCATTATCGACGAAAATTATGAATAATTATATAACTGGACCGGACGACGCAGCAGGGGGAGGCCTATGTCCAGCAGTGGAGGTCCCTAGGCTGACATGATGATGATGATGATATAACTGATAACAATGTACCTACTTGTGTTATTGTTAACCCTAGAATCCTACACTATTTGGCGCACATGTTATTCCTACACTGGGGTGCTGGAACACCCCATACTAAAATTACTGTAATCCTTAAAATAAAAAAAACAATTCATGAAAATACGTTTTATTAAACATAATTGGTAACTTGAGATCACAAATCAGCCTTACTACACAAAGTTAAATATAGTTTGAGCAACAGCGCTTGTAGGATTTGGTCCTTTTTTGAGGATCATTGCAATGGACTAAGTTGGCATCCGGTGACGGTCCTCCAAATGTTCATGTATCAGTTCCAAACCTAATTTCAAAACTGTCTGCTGAAACTTTATATTTGGCTTATTATTTGATCTTGAACACTTGTAAAGAACCCAGGAATTACAACTCCCAACTTCTATTTCTTCCTCGCCAGATTTGTGGTCTAGAATAGAGCTTATTTCTTCGTAATTCAAACCTCTGACAGCCATCCGAAACAAAATAAATAAACTTCATTTACTTTTACCTTCATAATATCTAAAAATATCTGTATTTAATTCATATAAGGCTATTGTTTTAATAAATAATCAAATTTAATAACTTATTACATATAAATGCATCAATCGTAATAAATAAATAATCTTACGATTTTACTACACTGGGGTACTGGCGTACCCCACAGCACTTTATACAGGCGACCACACAACGCGGTTCCTCGTCACGGTATAGACGTAACGCGAGCGGTTGACACCAAACTAAAATACTCCGACGCGCGATTTCGTGGATATTAAAGAAATTGAGATATTTAGAAAACAAATCGGTGTGGGGTGCACCTGCACCCCATGTAGGGTTCTAGGGTTAATGCTCAAAAGTTACTAGTTATTATTTGTCAATTGTCATTCCGTTGCTAGGCGACGACAATGCGTTTTGTTTTATGCTCAAAGTATATATAGTCTAAGGTTTCATGCGAAACTATACGCATAACATCGTTAAAATCGTAACAAAAAGGCTTCATGCCATGAAACAAAACGTAGAAACTACTTTACCGACCTCATAAAATGTTTAACTAAATCTAAGCGTTGTTGTCGTTGTGCAAGAGGAAGCTAAATACTTTTAACTTAAATTATTTTATGCTGTTAATTCTGTTCAACAAATTTAAATCAAGGAGTGACTTAAATCAAACGTTACGCAAGTGGGCCTTAATGTTTGGTCAAGAGCTGCTGGTACAATAAATTATTATTTATATGTAATTAATCAACGTTTTGATTGAGCCACTTACAATGCACATGAATAGTAGGTAATGCCAATTATAGTTGATGATCCGATGATTTAGCGATCAAGGATATTTTATTTTAACACTGATTGCCATCAGTAAGCAGTACTGGAATTACACAAGTAGGTCTATTCTCCATTGGCGTCGATTTTCTGCTGAGAGGAGGAATTTGCTTGGTCTGATCGCTGTCAAGAATCTGTGCAATCGAGTAGGTACTCTACTTTCTGAATAAGCTATGGCCTCGTTTCCGAATGAATTGTAAATTGAGGTCATATTGTGACAAAGGTTTGAAATGATGGCGATATGCACTCATTTTTGCGCTACGAGAGGTTATTGAACTATATCAGGCAACAACACATTTATTTCACTCCCATTCAACACGAAACCATCGCCATTTCCAGTATTTCGCATAAAACCTATCTAAAATTGTTTACGAATGAAAAATTATTCCTGGCACCAGAGTGGAGTGCCAATAACGGGGTAATAAAGCCATAGACAGCGATCAGGTGAACATTACGAGGTAACGCGAGCTCGCCTGCTCAATAAGTGAGGGAATGGAAAGCTTTTTATAGTAAACTGTACGTATGTGTGTGTGCTGAAGGAACTGTGAAGTTATACAATTACCTTACTACTGCGCAGTTGCTTTCGCATACGCCAATAAAATAAGGATCTATAATAGGCAGTAGTAATTTGAATATCAACAAGTTGAATATAAAGTTGTTCTTTCAGTATATGTAGTGACATTGTACGCACATTTGAATAATGAGTAAACGAACTACATTTTATATCTCAATCTACGATGAAACAGATTGCACGTACATAATAATATGGTGTAGTGATTTTAATGGTGACATAGCATTATATTGGACACTTTCTTTGAACTACTTCTTTTCTCCATCTAAATGTTCTTCGATTTCATTGTTTCATAGGTTGCCTTAAAAAGGAAATTAAAAATACGCTACTTTAGCTACTAAGTTATAAGTGTAACTCAATTTATTTCATAATTACGTTTCTAAAACATATACACTAAAGGATTTGCTATGCGTTGCGTGAAGATATGTTTAACGCTCACTTCTTTTGATTTCTTACGAAGCAGGTAGTAACTATTTACAAAAACAAACATGCAAGTTACTTCAATACATCCATTGCATGCATCAATTCAAAACATTTTCACTTTAAACATCTCTGTATGTGTCAAATGTTTTTCCGGAGATGTCAGTTATAATTTTGCTTAGGCCATCATAATTTTGTCGCTTTATACTGTTACTATTATTAACGGAAAAGCTTATGACAATGTTCGTTACACCTTCACGCCAATACCACTGAGCGATTTTGATGCAACTTTGCAGAAATATAGCTTACTCATCAGAATAGCACATAGATCTATCTTTTATATGGCACTAAGTATGATGCACAGCCTACGCAGCTGTGCACTTTTATGCAAACACTTCAGTATACTTCTATGTATATTTTGTTAAAAAAATTACCTACATTCATATCGTTATAATTTAAAACAACATATGAGTTCGTGGCTAGCCACCGTCAATTGTGGTGATCACCGCATCGCGGCATCGTAGTGCGCACTAACATCAGACATTTTTGATGTAGTGCGCTGAAAAATAAGCTAATGTGATAGCGTGTGGCAAATAGCACCACAGACTCGAGCGAGACGTGAGGGAAATTCTCGCGAAAATACTGCCAGCTACGTAGGGTAAACGCACCATTTCGCTTCCGAGAGGACATAAAACATCTGACAGATCTTTTTTAAGAATCTAATTGACGGAAGCTCCGGGAACTTTTTATGCTACGATGGTAAATTCCTTTACGCAACTGTTACCTTGAAGTATTATGAGTTCTGCGAACGCAATTACTGATCCCATGTCGATTTTAATTTAAGTCACATTTGATTTATTCAATTGAATTGTAATTTTGGAAAATATACATAATAATCACAGTAACATTTTGTTAAGATATTCAGATGGAAAATGACTTATTTTTGTATAAATGTTTGATACAAAAGAAAATAAAAAAATATATACAAAATCGGTAACCGCTTCGATATTCCATTTTAAATTACTTTGGCTATTGCATAGGCAGGGATAACCAAAACAAACCTAGTGATTTTTCCAGTTAAGATCATAATCAGAATTAATTTTATATTTTGTAAATAAATACATAATTTTTCACCACTTGATCTGATATTACTTCGGTTAGGCAGGAATGATCAAAACATACCAAGAGTGTTGATACTTTATGTCATCGTACAAGCCATATCAATTATTATTTAAAGAGGTCGAAGCGAAACAATTACCGAAACAATAACGGTTACACCTGACCCTTGCGAAAGTAAATTCAACCCAGTATTCAATGTGAAACAAGGTCATCATTACAGATGTGAACTGATAAAAATAACATGGCGGCGAAGTCAAACAGTCGTTAGAAGTTGTGATGTTTGTTGTGAGCTAGTACTTACTGTTGTGTAATTATAGGGAGCGGGCCAGTAGCGTATGTTGTGTTCCACGTGTTTAAAAAGCAATGACTTTGAGTTTGGAGATGAGTTTTGGCATTGGATTTGGCATTTTTATAAATAGATAACAGAAAAAAAAAAACAGTTAAACATTAAGTAGCATTTAAATGGCATAACGAATGCTTGAAACATTATTGAATATAAAAATACTTAGATTTTATATTTGATGTCGGTTTCAATGGATTTAAAAAAGTCACGATTTTTCTGTAGAAATGCGTCATCTATACTAGGTATAAAATTGATGAATACGATTTACATCGTCTTTATCGTTCTAAGAACATACCTTAGACAAATTAAATTTATAACAAAGTGTCAATAACTGGTGTATTCACCTTATCTTAGTTTATATTGTGTTTCGCACGATGCGGTGCGACCTCGTATGATTTTGCTGTTCCTCTTGCTTTTTACATACGAGTGGGGCGTAGCGACGTTGTGATGCAATTGAATTCATTAGTTACTGAGAATAGCAGTCACTACCTAGTGCTTATTTCTACTTTCACATGAGAAAAATAGATATAAAGTATGCTACTTTGTTTACACTATAATGTGGAATGGAAGAGTAGATATAGCTGGCTAGGTGCATGTGTGAACTACTCAGTTCATGCGTGAGTATCGACTCAAATTTGGCATTCAGTTTGTAATCAATTAAGAGCCAAGATGGAGGTGGATGTTCATATTTGCATACACTACACATTATTCATTTCGTTTTAGTTTTGTTTATTCAAAGTTTTGCGAGTCAAAAGTTACCTTGGATAAGCATTAGGCAATTAATCGTATCAATTGTAACAGGCAGGGATAAGAAAATTTAGGCAGCGATAGCCGGGTAGAGATACGAACAGATTACCATACCGTTGGTATCAGTTTCAATCAAATCATCGGTGCTCTCCACTGACCTTTCGAAGTTATGTATTATAGCTTGCCCACTAACTGGGATAGCACGTTAAGCAGCTATCATAAAGATCATTGATAGTCTCTAAACGGAGTCAGGACCCGTGAATAAACTAACACTAGTTAAAACCGTGGAATGCCGCTATCCCTTTGGGTTGCGGCGGTCAGACGGCAGTCCCTCTGTGGTAAAGCAATTTTTTTAATAGACTCACGCCTGTATCCCTGAAGGGGTAGGCAGAGGTGTAATAGTACACCCACATTTCGCCAGGAATTTTTAGGTCCCACGTAATAGGGGGCGAGCCTATTGCCGTACCGGGCACATTACCAGACTCCGTGCTGCTACTGAGAATGTCCTAACGGAAAAACCCAATAACACTTTGCCCGACCCGGGAATCCAACCCGAGACCTCCCAATCCCACGCGCACATTTATGCCGCGAGACCAACGAGGCAGCTAATATTCTAACAAATATGGTAAGGCTTTTTTGTTTTGGATGCGGCTGGGAGAAGGCTAGGACGATGAAGATGATGCATAATACTTTAAAAAAAATTAACAATCAGAAAAGTAGACGAGGAACGGCTGTGAGCTAGCCAAATACTTGTAAGAATATTGTTTCTTTATACCAAGTAGGTAAGATATCTGACAGTAGGATATTGTGTCCGATTCAAACAGAATAAGGCTTATTTGTCTAGAGTAATACATTCAATCAAATTACAGATCATGGTAATGACGCAGTCCAAATATCACATAGCCCATATTGGCAGTATTAAACAGTAATTAAAGGCTATCCCGTGGGCTTAATAGTAATGATTGACGTGATGTTAGGGCGTGCAAATGTAGGGTAATTATAGTAATCACTGTTGATCATAATGATTGTTATTCTAGGGAAACAAAAAACATAGGAAGAAATGCAACTGAAACAAAGCAAAGAGTGAGGTGTTTTAGTTCGGCAAGGTTTTTACGGAGGGCGGAGTAAGTAGTTTGCCAAGCATCTTGCGCTGATATTCATTCGCTTATTTGCAGAACTTCTCTAGGAACTGATCATGTTATGCCTTTAGTGAAGTGGGTAATCTTGCACGAAATTTTCATCTGTATTGCGGAGGAAGCTCCTTGTAGCCGATTTTCCTCTACTACTTAATGTCAACTGCGTCACCCTAGTCAAGGGGCACTTGTGGAACTTTCGAGAAAAAATCGATCCTCACGACACCGTGATGTCCTCGCCTTACGCTTAGCAACACCACCTGAAACTATCACGTTGTGGTTGATTCGCGTGATATGTGTAAGCCCACTGGTCTCCTCCATGAAACTATGTAATGAGTTGACAATTCCTATACTTCAAGAAAACTATGATGTATTTGTGTATAATTTTAGTCTGGCACCTCTTACTCTTACATACATACATACATACATATCGTCACGCCTTTTATCCCCGAAGGGGTTGGCAGAGGTGTATTTCTACACCCACTTTTCGCCAGATATACTTTAGTCCCACGTAATAAGGGGCGAGCCTATTGTCGTACCGGGCACATTTCCAGACTCCGTGCTGCTACTGAGAATTTCGTGACAGAAAAACCCAATAACACTGCCCGACCCAGGAATCGAACCCAGGACCTCCCGATCCCAAGCGCACATTTATGCCGCGAGACCAACGAGGCAGTCGTATAGGGTTTGATGTCGAGTTTTCCGTCTCTACGCAAAGATGGTATTTGCATCGTGTTATCCCTTAGTCGTCTCTTACGACACCCACGGGAAGATAGGGGGTGGTGACACTTGTATTCTATGCCGTCAACCACACGGCCTCTTACTCTTATTTGGAAAAAAAATTGCTTCCGATAGACAGTTAATGAAATGTTCTTTCGAAAGCACCACATCCTTTACTTGCCTTTAGAAACTTCAAGTACCTACATACATTCAACATCTACAACATTCCCTAGAATCATGTCGCTGGCGTTGCCATCTAATCATAGAAAACATAAATCGGAGAACCTTTTAAATTGATCTCTTTCTGTAGAGAAATAATATCGTACAGTCAACTTGTTATCTCTACTGCTCTTCTAACAAGTATTATGTATTTCAATTTTTTTCATAAGTCCCCTTTTTATCGCTATGATTGACTTTTTAAATACTTTTCAATCTTTTGGCAGTATTAGGTTATTTTCAATTTATTTTCGCTGTATTTTGATTCTATTAGAATATATCTATAGACATTGGAATAGGCGCGCGAACGTATGCCTAAAATTAAATTTGAATGGAGTTTTTAATTTAGACAAAATATTCATTTATTGACTAGAATTTAACGAGATGAAAATATTTTAATATTGGACCATGTTTTATGAAACCATTTTTAACGATAACTTTTATCTAAAGAGATATTATTTTTTGTGTATCGTTCACGATGAACTTATAAGTACACTCTTAGCAACGAAATGAATTTTAGCACAAAGTCCCATGTCGTAAAGACTTCACCAAATCGATGGAAAGAAATGTTACGGCAAACAAGCATCGAAGCCATGCCATTTTAATGTGCTAAATCATAATACATATACTTATGCAGAAACGTAGCGTGGCTTAGCTTCATTATAGTCAAGGTATTATAAAGAATTGCATATTTTCTTAAATTACAGACGTAATGAGAAGTGAACAAACATTTTATAGATGGAGAACAAGCCAATTTAGTAATATATAATTAAATTATCATTATAGACAAATTTTTCTCTCTTTGTTTGACCATCTCAGCTTGGATAATGTCAAGGATAGTCATATACCTGACGTAGATATCACGCGGTGCTAACCTGTACAAAGGTTACTATAATACGTGTATTCAAATACTTTTAGTAAATCTGATGTATGTTACTGTAAAAGCCAGAAGTACGGTAAATCTTAAGATTTACCAGTAAATCCTAAGATTTACCAGCATGAGTTGGTAAATGCCCGAATTTTAAATAAAAAACACTTAGTACTGACGGAGCCCTGCTTCGCAGGGCTCCTATTTTTGGGTTAAGGGTCACAAGAGAACCTAACATAACCTAATGACTTGAGTTACAGTCTCACTTAATCTTACGGACTTTTGCTGTAACATAATTATGCATATACGATAATTTTAATATTTGACACATTGTGCACAAAAAAAAGACAAATTGCCAAAATTTGCTATGTTAGGTTATGTTAGGTTCTCTTGTGACCCTTAACTTTAAAATAGGAGCCCTGCGAATGCGATAAAATCTAAATGAAAATAAAAAATACGACAAGTATACCTTTTCGTTAATTTTTAAAATGATTTACCTTTTATTGCTTTTTATTAGTTTCTTTATTACTGAAGGTCGTGTCTGCAAAGAGTTTTATCTTCTAGAAAGAGTTTTCTCCTCTGGGTCTTTGAGGACCACCATCCATCCATGTCCATGTGTTCTGTCTTCGGCTTGCCTTAGGGCGGTGTTGATCATGTTGATGATGATAGACCCGTTAGATGTTTATTTTGGTCCGACCACCGAGTTGGTTTATTTTTTTTAGTGATATTCTACCACGTTTATACAACACCATCTAGTCCCAAACTAAGCAGAGCTTGTAATACGGGTACCGGACAATGGATAAAAATACATAATATATACTTTTTTGTTGTAAATATTATACATAGAAACATCCAGACCAAGACAAACATTCATGTTCACGCACACAAATGTTGGACTTGAGCGGAAAGCGAACCTGCGACCTTCGGCGTAGCAGTCGCTTACACCACCGTTTCGTCAACCGGTCGTTACTCCATCAAAGTCAAAATCCTTTATTCATTTGGGTCACAATGTGACGCTTATGAACGTCAAAATTATAAATTTATAAGATAATTACTTAAAGACTCGACATTTACTGCCACGTTCGCAAAGCAAGGGCGTAGAACCATGAGAAAGAACGGGCAATAAAACTCACGGTCACTCTTTTTTATCGCCAGGTTTTGCAAAATACACATAATTTACATTTTGTAAGGTGCTGCAACTGTTACACCTTCTATATCACTTGTACATAATATTACTCAAGCATAACACTTAATTTTAATTTTGATGTTCATTTAGTTAGCCTCCTCAGAATAGACATGGTGAAACCGGAGCATCCACTTACATTATATATACCTAATAATGCAGGCAATCCGCGAAAGTGATCAGAACCATGATGGAAATGATGCATTTAAATATTAAAATTTAATACCAGCCGCAAGACCGTCATCGACCAGTCATCGCAAGTAGGACCCGTTCACGAGTATGACGCATGGGCCAGCCATCATCCCTCTCGCCATATTAGAGGGACAGGGATGACCCGACACACGACGCCACCGCAAGAAATGACAATATTTTAGTGAGCATGACGACAACGGTATACAAACCGGCAGTAAGAAACAATCTATTGGTATACTGACCATGACCGCCAACTACCTCCACTTTCCAGATCGTTATTATTAATATAAATTAGTGGAACGCGTGAAGGAATGCAAATGTAGAAAGAATTGTCTCAAGGTGAAGGTGTGAAGGTGATTGGAATCATCCCAAATAATCCCAATCTAAATACCAAACGAAGAAAGACGTTTTCAAGGAAGTATTTCCGTAATGGTTTGATTATTATTCACGTAGGTGTGTATTTTTCTTTACGAATTTCTTTCAGTGGAACTAGTCTGTAATCAGTCGTTAAAGCATATTTTGTCAATATCGCCATTTTTGTTTGTTAATTAGTCAGTCAAAGTTAAATGTAAAAATATCACGTGTTTCACGATACGTGAATTTCATTATTTAACTTGCGTTCTGTTTTAAGCGTTTCTCTTAACACCAAAAATATAGCAGATTTTTTATCGTAAATGTCGAACGTCCAAATTATATTTATGACTCGGTAACTGAACAATCTAGTTAAAATAGCCATAACCATTCATCGTGCGTTGTCGGACGAACGGCTGCGGATCCGTGCGACGACTTGCGGACTTGTTGACGTCACGTTTATCATTGTCGTCCGTCGAAATCGGCCTCATCTGAATAGTATATTTGTCATTTAAAATTGTATCGGTTGAAAATTATGAGTATTATTTCGGGAACGGTTTTTTGTTTGTTGTTCTGTTGGAGAGATGCATACCTTTTCCATTTAATTTTAATTTATGATAATTCACATAATAGTTAATTTATAAAATGATAATATAACGTTAATTCTTTTATTAATATAATTGTGTTGTTATTTATTTAATGTAACTGTGAGTTGTGTATCCCGTATCGTGACCATAAATTGAACTTATAGTATAATGAGAACCACAGAACCGGTAAAGGGTAATTGTTCAGGACTAACTAATCCCAGTCCTGTATCTAATTTGGGCCACTGCTGGGCACAGACCTCCCGACACCAAGAGAAAAGTCAGGTCCATAATCCACCGCGCTGCCAAAATGCGGCTGGCAGACTTTACATGTGTTTCGAGAACATTATCGAGAACTTTCAGACATGCAAGTTTACTTCACCGTTTAAGGAACGATAATTAATGAGACTGTCCCGTTAGTCTCGTGGCATAAATGTGCGCGTGGAGGTCTCGGGTTCGATTCCCGGGTCGGGCAAAGTGTTATTGGGTTTTTCCGTTAGGAAATTCTCACTAGCAGCACGGAGTCTGGTAATGTGCCCGGTACGGCAAAAATTGTCTTTTTTTGTGCACAATGTGTCAAATATTAGAATTATCGTTTATGCATAATTATGTTACAGTCAAAGCCCGTAAGATTAAGTGAGACTGTAACTCAAGTCATTAGGTTATGTTAGGTTCTCTTGTGACCCTTAACCCAAAAATAGGAGCCCTGCGAAGCAGGGCTCCGTCAGTACTACTTAGTACTGACGGAGCCCTAAAATAAAAATAAAAAACACTTGTTTTTTATTTAAAATTCGGGCATTTACCAACTCATGCTGGTAAATCTTAGGATTTACTGGTAAATCTTAAGATTTACCGTACTTCTGGCTTTTATAGTAACATACATCAGATTTACTAAAAGTATTTGAATACACGTATTGTAGTAGCCTTTGTACAGGTTAGCACCGCGTGATATCTACGTCAGGTATATGACTATCCTTGACATTATCCAAGCTGAGATGGTCAAACAAAGAGAGAAAAATTTGTCTATAATGATAATTTAATTATATATTACTAAATTGGCTTGTTCTCCATCTATAAAATGTTTCTTCACTTCTCATTACGTCTGTAATTTAAGAAAATATGCAATTCTTTATAACACCTTGACTATAATGAAGCTAAGCCACGCTACGTTTCTGCATAAGTATATGTATTATGATTTAGCACATTAAAATGGCATGGCTTCGATGCTTGTTTGCCGTAACATTTCTTTCCATCGATTTGGTGAAGTCTTTACGACATGGGACTTTGTGCTAAAATTCATTTCGTTGCTAAGAGTGTACTTATAAGTTCATCGTGAACGATACACAAAAAATAATATCTCTTTAGATAAAAGTTATCGTTAAAAATGGTTTCATAAAACATGGTCCAATATTAAAATATTTTCATCTCGTTAAATTCTAGTCAATAAATGAATATTTTGTCTAAATTAAAAACTCCATTCAAATTTAATTTTAGGCATACGTTCGCGCGCCTATTCCAATGTCTATAGATATATTCTAATAGAATCAAAATACAGCGAAAATAAATTGAAAATAACCTAATACTGCCAAAAGATTGAAAAGTATTTAAAAAGTCAATCATAGCGATAAAAAGGGGACTTATGAAAAAAATTGAAATACATAATACTTGTTAGAAGAGCAGTAGAGATAACAAGTTGACTGTACGATATTATTTCTCTACAGAAAGAGATCAATTTAAAAGGTTCTCCGATTCATGTTTTCTATGATTAGATGGCAACGCCAGCGACATGATTCTAGGGAATGTTGTAGATGTTGAATGTATGTAGGTACTTGAAGTTTCTAAAGGCAAGTAAAGGATGTGGTGCTTTCGAAACAACATTTCATTAACTGTCTATCGGAAGCAATTTTTTTTCCAAATAAGAGTAAGAGGTGCCAGACTAAAATTATACACAAATACATCATAGTTTTCTTAAAGTATAGGAATTGTCAACTCATTACATAGTTTCATGGAGGAGACCAGTGGGCTTACACATATCACGCGAATCAACCACAACGTGATAGTTTCAGGTGGTGTTGCTAAGCGTAAGGCGAGGACATCACGGTGTCGTGAGGATCGATTTTTTCTCGAAAGTTCCACAAGTGCCCCTTGACTAGGGTGACGCAGTTGACATTAAGTAGTAGAGGAAAATCGGCTACAAGGAGCTTCCTCCGCAATACAGATGAAAATTTCGTGCAAGATTACCCACTTCACTAAAGGCATAACATGATCAGTTCCTAGAGAAGTTCTGCAAATAAGCGAATGAATCAGCGCAAGATGCTTGGCAAACTACTTACTCCGCCCTCCGTAAAAACCTTGCCGAACTAAAACACCTCACTCTTTGCTTTGTTTCAGTTGCATTTCTTCCTATGTTTTTTGTTTCCCTAGAATAACAATCATTATGATCAACAGTGATTACTATAATTACCCTACATTTGCACGCCCTAACATCACGTCAATCATTACTATTAAGCCCACGGGATAGCCTTTAATTACTGTTTAATACTGCCAATATGGGCTATGTGATATTTGGACCGCGTCATTACCATGATCTGTAATTTGATTGAATGTATTACTCTAGACAAATAAGCCTCATTCTGTTTGAATCGGACACAATATCCTACTGTCAGATATCTTACCTACTTGGTATAAAGAAACAATATTCTTACAAGTATTTGGCTAGCTCACAGCCGTTCCTCGTCTACTTTTCTGATTGTTAATTTTTTTTAAAGTCTTATGCATCATCTTCATCGTCCTAGCATTCTCCCAGCCGCATCCAAAACAAAAAAGCCTTACCATATTTGTTAGAATATTAGCTGCCTCGTTGGTCTCGCGGCATAAATGTGCGCGTGGGATTGGGAGGTCTCGGGTTGGATTCCCGGGTCGGGCAAAGTGTTATTGGGTTTTTCCGTTAGGACATTCTCAGTAGCAGCACGGAGTCTGGTAATGTGCCCGGTACGGCAATAGGCTCGCCCCCTATTACGTGGGACCTAAAAATTCCTGGCGAAATGTGGGTGTACTATTACACCTCTGCCTACCCCTTCAGGGATACAGGCGTGAGTCTATTAAAAAATTGCTTTACCACAGAGGGACTGCCGTCTGACCGCCGCAACCCAAAGGGATAGCGGCATTCCACGGTTTTAACTAGTGTTAGTTTATTCACGGGTCCTGACTCCGTTTAGAGACTATCAATGATCTTTATGATAGCTGCTTAACGTGCTATCCCAGTTAGTGGGCAAGCTATAATACATAACTTCGAAAGGTCAGTGGAGAGCACCGATGATTTGATTGAAACTGATACCAACGGTATGGTAATCTGTTCGTATCTCTACCCGGCTATCGCTGCCTAAATTTTCTTATCCCTGCCTGTTACAATTGATACGATTAATTGCCTAATGCTTATCCAAGGTAACTTTTGACTCGCAAAACTTTGAATAAACAAAACTAAAACGAAATGAATAATGTGTAGTGTATGCAAATATGAACATCCACCTCCATCTTGGCTCTTAATTGATTACAAACTGAATGCCACATTTGAGTCGATACTCACGCATGAACTGAGTAGTTCACACATGCACCTAGCCAGCTATATCTACTCTTCCATTCCACATTATAGTGTAAACAAAGTAGCATACTTTATATCTATTTTTCTCATGTGAAAGTAGAAATAAGCACTAGGTAGTGACTGCTATTCTCAGTAACTAATGAATTCAATTGCATCACAACGTCGCTACGCCCCACTCGTATGTAAAAAGCAAGAGGAACAGCAAAATCATACGAGGTCGCACCGCATCGTGCGAAACACAATATATACTAAGATAAGGTGAATACACCAGTTATTGACACTTTGTTATAAATTTAATTTGTCTAAGGTATGTTCTTAGAACGATATAGACGATGTAAATCGTATTCATCATTTTTATACCTAGTATAGATGACGCATTTCTACAGAAAAATCGTGATTTTTTTAAATCCATTGAAACTGACATCAAATATAACATCTAATTACATCTAAGTATTTTTATATTGAATAATGTTTCAAGCATTCGTTATGCCCTTTAGGATAAGCAGAACCAAAACTGAATACATGTTCTGTGACTTTGGCGGCCTCTCTAGTCCAAGCCCGGTTACACTCGGCGGTATACCCCTACCAGTATGCTCCGACTTTCGCTACCTCGGTTCACTCCTGCAACACGACGGCGAAATTGATCGAGATGTTCGGCAAAGGATCAACTCAGGATGGATGAAATGGCGACAGGTCTCTGGCACAATATGCGATCCTAAAATGCCTTTGAAATTCAAGGGACGCATATATAAGGCGGTTATAAGGCCTGTCGTATTGTATGGAGCTGAGTGTTGGGCTACTAAGAAGATGGATGAAAAACGATTACATGTGGCAGAGATGAGAATGTTGCGATGTGTGTGTGGAGTTACGAGAATGGATAAGATTATTATTATTAATAATTATCAGCCAGGCAGTTGATACAACTGATAATTGTCTATATCCTGCTATTGCCCACTAGTTCCTGTTGCAGTACTAAGTAGGTGCATGTCCAGTTTGTTCTTGAACTGATTAACATTTGGGGCTGAGACTACTTCTGCTGGGAGCTTGTGCCACATTCTGACTACACGGTTACTGATATAGTGTCGATGAGGGTTGTTGTTTGAGAAACGAACGAGCGAACGAATGATTAGGAATGAATACGTGAGAGGTAGTCTGAAAGTGGCGCCTATAGACGAGAAAGTGAAAGGTAGTCGTTTGGCTTGGTATGGACATATTATGCGTAGATATGATATGTATGTAGGTAAGCAAGTGATGAATAATATGAAGGTAGAGGGATATAAATGGAGAGGGAGGCCAAGGAAAAGATGGATGGACTGTGTGAGGATGGAAATGAAAGAGAAAGGGGTAAATGATCAGATGACGGGCGACAGAAAAGAATGGAAACGAAGGACGTACTGCGCCGACCCCAAATAGATTGGAACCAGAGCAAGAAGATGACCATATCATGTTACACGTAGTCATTGTAGTGTAACCGACGGCTTACCGTGCTCACCGAATTTGCTCGCCCCCTATTACGTGGGACCTAAAAATTTATGGCAAAATGTGGGTGTAATATAACACCTCTGCCTACCCCTTCGGGGATACAGACGTGAGTCTATAAATAAAAAAACATTATAAACAACAAAACACATGTACAAAACGGTTTAAAAAGTGAATTTGAAATTACGAGATTCGTAAAAAAGAGTGGAATTGTTTTGCGGAAGCTTTTAAACGGAGTTTTCTTAGAGACAGAAGAAGGCTAGCGGGCGAGCCCTTCGGGCACACTTTGTTATTGTTTTTCAGAAAGCCTTTAATCGTTGCAGTCCTCAACAGATTTTATGATTATACTGCCTTTTTGTGTCTTTAATTTGAATTACTGTTGCTTCCGGCTTTCAGGTGCGAAACGCAGTTTTAAGTTGATTATAGTTGATATACCTAAATGAATTTTATTGCGTGTATAGTTTTTCGATAACTTGATATTTTTGCTTTATTGTGTGTATAGCTTCATAGGTTTAATTTATCATCCTTATTTATAATCAGAAAAAAATATTCCATGTGAATCGAAATGTGATGTTATTTTGTTTTTAATTTAGCTATAAAATTAGTAGAGCCTTGTTGATTTCAGCATGAATGGGCCGGCTCGACCGGAAAAGTACTAGCCTGTCACAGAAAATCGACGTAAAATCGACGTAAACTAACAGTACCTAAACTGATGCGTTTCGTTCGGTAAGTGAGAGAGCCGGAGGCCCCATCCTCTAGTCCTTCTCCCTCATCCCACTCCTCATCCTATCCCTTTTCCCAACCCCAAGGGGCGGCAACGCCCTTGCGACTCCTATGGTATTGCTGGGCGGCGGTAATTGCTTACCATCAGGCGATCGGTCTGCTCGTTTGCTGTTTTGCCTATTAATATATAAAAAAAGATAGGTCTAGGTTTTATTTTTATTTTTTTTACATTTCTAATAGTCCTCATTGCTAAAGCCAAAATAAATCAACGATTAGCACGTTCCTTATGTTCCAAGATGACATCATACCAACAATGCGTTTCAACACCAATTCGAAACATACAAACTAATTCATTAACAAAACTGTAATGTGGGTGCATTTTTTATTTTCCCAGTAACAAAAGCGAGAACGTCCCTCGGCACGTATTACAAAGAGATAATATAAGTAAATCTCTTATTTCAATAAGTTCGTTCTCTCTCCATCCGCGCTCATGTTAACCCACTGAATTGTTAAACAATTCTATTTACAATGGAATTTCTCTTAATATATTGTGATAGTTGCAATTTGTTAGTACCAGTTTGATTTTGCTTGTAAATGCTTGAGAGTATCGCGTTGTCAACTTATTATTCTCGGTTTAGAGACAAAAGCATGTTATGGACTTATGTTTGTCTTAATAGTTTCCGCTAGCTACCCGCGGCTACGCTAGTGGTTAGTTGATCGCTTTTCTTAAACATTCGCGATTTGTATACATCATACAAAATTATGGGTGTAAGGTTACACCTCTGCCTACCCCTTCTGGGATACAGACGTGAGTCTATAAAAATAAATATACAAAATTATTTAACGGATCTTAATCGGGCAAAATCAAATAATGCTCCAGAGGCCGCTCCATCTATTACGTGGGACCTAAAAATTCATGGTCAAAAGTGGATGTAATATTAGGTACACCTCTGCCTTCGGGGATACGGGCGTGAGTCTATAAAACAAAACGCTACTCCACCCCCCACTGTGTGTGCCATCGTTTAACGTCACCCATCAATAGTCATTTGCACAGTGACCAAAATTTATCATTTGGTATAATTTTAACTTCTAAGATGGGTAACAGAATCTGGGAACACACCCGATGCAGTGAAGTGTAAAACTAGCCTTAGTCAATCTAAACACAATAACGCCGTCCACTACTTTTCAGCGATTTTCTAAAAGAGACTTTTATAGTGACAAGAATTTCAAAACACAAGTGTATGATATTAAAAACAGGAAATGCTTAAGTTACCCGGTTAAATATTTCCTTAAGATATTATTAGTAGGTAATTGTTAAAAATAAAAGGTATTAAAAAAATTGCTCAAGAGTATTTCATGTCAGCGGACACTGATTGTTTCCAATTAGACGGAGCAGTGAAACCTTGTTGTTTGATCTTTAATGACGCTAGGAATCAGTTGACAAGGAATTTGGTACATTACAGCAATTCGTTTGTATTATTGTTTCCTTTGAAAAGGGTTGTAGGTGTTTTGATTTAGGTAAATTGATTTTGTTGTCAATAGGTAACGAGGCTGGCGGCAATGTTAATGAAAGAAGAGATTTGAAGAATTATTTGAATAATTTTGCAGAGAAATGTTTGTTTTCTTGATAAGTTTTCGAAAGATTGTGATTCAACTTGAAATGAATTTTCACAAACAAGAAATTCAGAACAATTTATTACTTTTTCAACCATGCGGTAGAGCATATAATCCATATCGATTCAATTGACGTTGGTTCCTATTATTAGTTTATGAAACAAATCGGAACAAGCCCGTCAGCCTAACGCCGATTTAATCAACATTGCCTGTATAATCAGTACTTTATAAATTACTCACAAACACTACATAGCAGCAATAGCCCAGTGGACCCCCTACTAACTGGCTGCCATACAGAAGGTATCGGGTTCGAATCAACGTCGTGCACTACTAACTTTTCGAAGGTAGGTGCGTATTAAATTGTTAATTATCGCTTGTCCGTGTTTCGGTGAGCACGGTAAGCCGTCGGTTACACTACAATGACTACGTGTAACATGATATGGTCATCTTCTTGCCCTGGTCCCAGTCTATTTGGGGTCGGCGCAGTACGTCCTTCGTTTCCATTCTTTTCTGTTGCCCGTCATCTGATCATTTACCCCTTTCTCTTTCATTTCCATCCTCACACAGTCCATCCATCTTTTCCTTGGCCTCCCTCTCCATTTATATCCCTCTACCTTTATATTATTCATCACTTGCTTACCTACATACATATCATATCTACGCATAATATGTCCATACCAAGCCAAACGACTTCCTTTCACTTTCTCGTCTATAGGCGCCACTTTCAGACTACCTGTCACGTATTCATTCCTAATCATTCGTTCGTTCGTTCGTTTCTCAAACAACAACCCTCATCGACACTATATCAGTAACCGTGTAGTCAGAATGTGGCACAAGCTCCCAGCAGAAGTAGTCTCAGCCCCAAATGTTAATCAGTTCAAGAACAAACTGGACATGCACCTACTTAGTACTGCAACAGGAACTAGTGGGCAATAGCAGGATATAGACAATTATCAGTTGTATCAACTGCCTGGCTGATAATTAATAATAATAATAATCTTATCCATTCTCGTAACTCCACACATACATCGCAACATTCTCATCTCTGCCACATGTAATCGTTTTTCATCCATCTTCTTAGTAGCCCAACACTCAGCTCCATACAATACGACAGGCCTTATAACCGCCTTATATATGCGTCCCTTGAATTTCAAAGGCATTTTAGGATCGCATATTGTGCCAGAGACCTGTCGCCATTTCATCCATCCTGAGTTGATCCTTTGCCGAACATCTCGGTCAATTTCGCCGTCGTGTTGCAGGAGTGAACCGAGGTAGCGAAAGTCGGAGCATACTGGTAGGGGTATACCGCCGAGTGTAACCGGGCTTGGACTAGAGAGGCCGCCAAAGTCACCGAACATGTATTCAGTTTTGGTTCTGCTTAACCTAAGGCCTACGTTCTCCAGTCTCTGCCGCCACTCCTCCAGTTTGCTCTGCATCTCCTGTCCAATTTCTGCTACCAGGACGATGTCGTCGGCAAACAGCATGCACCAGGGTTCCTCTTCCTGTATGTCCGATGATATGGCATCCATAATCAACAAGAAGAGGTAAGGACTAAGAGCCGACCCTTGGTGCAAGCCTACAGCCACATCAAATCTGGCTGTGATTCCAGCTGCAGACCGGACTTGCGTGTGGCATTCAGCATACATAGCTTGGATCAACTTCAGGTACTTTTCAGGCACTCCTTTCTTCTTGAGGGCCCACCACAAGACTTCACGCGGTACCCGGTCATATGCCTTTTCGAGGTCAACGAAAACCATATGCAGATTTTTATGCGCCTCACTGTATTTTTCACAAATTTGGCGAAGTGCAAAAATGGCATCCACCGTACCTCGACCCGGCATAAAACCGAATTGGTTACGTGAACTCTCACTCTCACACAATTAATCTCTCTCCCATACTTTCATACTATGAGGCATTAACTTTATTCCCCGATAATTGTTGCATTCTTGGACATCTCCCTTATTTTAAAAAATGGGCACTAGGTAACTGCTGCACCATTCCTTGGGTACTGTCTCCTCATGCAAAATCTTATTGAAGAATAAAGTCAGCCACGCCCATCCATCCTCCCCTAACACCTTCCATGCTTCTATTGGTATTCCATCTGGTCCTAATGCTATCCCATTCTTCATTCCACTCACAGCCCGTCTAACCTCATTCTTACTTATTACATTCACTAGTCCAATATTCTTCGCCTTGTTCTCAAGCATTTTGCACCAATCATTTTTAATTCATTAATTTTTCAAAATATGTTCTCAATCTTTCTTAAATCCTATCATCATCCGTAAGAACCACTCCTGTTTCATCTTTCATTCACTTGATATGGGATACATCCCTCGCCTTTCTCTCTCTAGCCTTAGCCAGTCGGTATAAATACTTTTGGCCCTCCGGTTTCTCAATTAATCCGTATATATCGTTAAGGGCTTTTGCTCTAGCTAAGGCAACGGCTTTTTTGGCTCTTTTCTTACATTCATCATACTTCTTTTTCTTACTCTCTTTCAACGAGTCATTACTTTCTTTCATCAGCTGCCATTCCTTAAACCTTGCTTTCTTTTCCTTGAGCACACTCTGTACTTCCTCTGTCCACTACCAGGTATCCTTATCTTTCATACGTTTTCCTTTCGATTCTCCTAAAACATATTTTGCCATGCACTTCATACATTTACTCATCTCCTTCCAACACTCATTCACGCTGCAATCCATCATATCGCCCATCTCAATAATTTTATCTACCACTCCATTTCTGAACTCTACTGCACATTCATTCTTCTCTAACATATGCCATTTTACTTTTGGGGGTAGCTGCTCCTTGGTTCTTTTCGAGCTCAGGAGTCTGTGCTGGGAGACTAAGTCTTCTCCCGGTACCACCTTACAGTCTTTGACCCAGTTGATACGTTTACGCCTTAGCAGAAAATAATCAATCTGGGTCATATGGTGGCCACTGTTGTAGGTTACCAGGTGTTGCTCTTTTTTTTTGGAACCAAGTGTTAGCCACTACAAGATCAAAAGCGGCAGCAGCTTGAAGAATTGCTTCTCCCTCGCTATTTCGGCTGCCAAAACCCCAGCCTCCATGTACTCTTCCATACTCTCCACTTGTTCGTCCCACATGACCATTAAAATCTCCTCCCACAATTATCTCTTCATTCTCCGGAATATCCGTCATCATGCTATCGAAATCCATCCAAAACTTCTCTTTCTCACAATCATCACATCCTACCTGAGCATACACACTTATCACATTCAGAATAATATCTTGCAATATCACTTTCACAGCAATCAATCTGTCATTAATTCTATTTACACATGTCACACCATCTTTCAGATTTTCGTCTAACACAATACCCACACCATTTCTTTTCCCATCACTTCCACAATAATAAAACTTGTATCTTTCTCCGATCTCCCTAGCTTTCGTACCTTTCCATCTTGTTTCCTGCAGACATGCCACATTTTTGTTTCTTTTTATAATATTTATTCGTCTTCTTTTCAAAACATCAGCTAACTCTAGCCCTTCCAGTCATCGTACCTACATTCAAACTTGCATACCTCACCCTTACGTCACAGGCTCGCTTCTTAGGTTGCACTCGCCCGGAGTAGTGCAACACCCCTTGCATACTTCTCGCAGGTGCCGGGTGCTGCCCCTGCGCGTCGCCTGCGGGGAACGCCCTAACCCTATCGCACTCCTTGTTGTGGCCATACTGCAAATAGGTTTTGGCATGGATTTTACTAGCCGGCCGCCTGCCTGACGCCAACCCTCCTTGGGAATGTTATCGTTATAAAGGAGGGGGGATAGGAGAAACGGGGTAAATGGATAGGATGTATGATGAGGAAGAAGGGGTTTGTAGGTGGGGGTACTGTAGTCACTGGAATGATATAGGGTAGTGACTACAGTAGCTCGGAGAGCCGGGAGCGCGTACCCGAAGCACTGTCCAATGGTCGGACAGACCAATAGACAGAAGCACCCCCTGACTGCAGTAACATGATATGGTATTTAAATAAATAAGCGCCAAAAGACCCTAAATACACACATCAAAAAGTCTAAGCAACACATACTATTTCAAATTATTAATCAATTATTATATCATTTCTTACCAAGTAGGTAATACCTATGTAAACTTTTTTGATCTAGAGAACATACTGGCTGGTTGTAAAAAAAACCAATAGCAAATTTTTTTTCCACCAATTCAAAAGCGAACGCATTTTTTCGAATTTATAACGTTTTCTTTGCTTATTATAATTTAGAGTGGATTGCACCACATCACCGGTTAAAGTAAAAGCTAAAGTCAAATTTTCAATAAGTTTAACAGTAAACTTGACGGCTGCCGCAAAATGTGTTGCACCAAAGTTTTTGTTGCTAATGTTAAAGTTAACAGGGTTGCTAGACAAATGAGGCGTAATCTACCCCGATTCGCTGTGGGAACTATTTTTAAGTCCGGCAATACTAGAGCTTCGCTGTTATTGATAATGTCAAGATGTCAATTGTCAAATATTATATCGAACGTCAAACGAATTGAACGCGCTGAACGCGCATCATTTTAAAAGATTTTGATTATCTTTCTTGTTTATACTACACCTATTACCTACGAGTTAAAGTTTTACGAAGTGTAGAAGATAATAATGGCATCAAATACAAAAAGCATGTACGTAAACCGCCAAACAAAGTAAGTATGCACAACTTATTCTGTTGCCCATAACACTTGCGTGTTATTCTTTTTACAGCACACAAACTTATGCCTATCTTTACGTTAAATTCTGTATATTTCAGGGAAAGAAGCGTAAACTTTACTGGAGCTGAAGTCGATAGACTTCAATCGTTAATCAAACATCAAAATGTATTATTTTGTAAGAAAACCGATGCTATAAGTAGTAAGCTAAAGGATAGCCAATGTCGCACGGGTGATCGATTTTCACGGGATAGCCGGGATCGATCACTCGCCGAGCAATAAAAAGAGATGCTTAGGTTGTCTTACGGGAAATAAATAAAAATATCACCAGGACAGATTAAACTCGCGTTATATTCCAGATTCACAATTTTGATTAACAAAAGAACCGACACTAGGGGTTAACCGGCTAGATAGTTATCCAGGGCGTAGGTCGTAAGTTAACACTCCACAGGTCCACGGATGGATACTCAGCTTTTCGTGTCTCCCTCCATGTGACGTCGTGCCTCCGCGCTTGCGAGCCCCACTACGATGACGCACTGGAGTGGGGACCCAAACCCGCTTGCCGACGACATATATACCGGCGACACACGTGGTTGGCTTGGCTTTTTCTTCGGCTGGGACACGTGAAAGCTGAGTATCCATCCGTGGACCTGTGGAGTGTTAACTTACGACCTACGCCCTGGATAACTATCTAGCCGGTTAACCCCTAGTGTCGGTTCTTTTGTTAATCAAAATTGTGAATCTGGAATATAACGCGAGTTTAATCTGTCCTGGTGATATTTTTATTTATTTCCCGTAAGACAACCTAAGCATCTCTTTTTATTGCTCGGCGAGTGATCGATCCCGGCTATCCCGTGAAAATCGATCACCCGTGCGACATTGGCGCCCAATAGAATTTTTAAATATATTTTTAAAACGTAAGTTAGCACTTTACAGGTGAGTGAAATAATTTCTTTTTCTCTTGTATATTTTTCTCCTGTGTGTGCATATATTCTGGTGTGGTGAATTGCGTACAGGTACAGTTTCTATCTATTTTGGTTGGCCATAAGCAATTTAACTGTGTAAATAACATAACGGTGATTTAATTAACGTCGGTCTAAAATCACGTTTCACTGCGGGCAGCGTGCCCAGTCGCCAACCGGTTCTAACCGCTTTGCCGTTGAACTACATGCCTCGTGTTCGCGAAAAAAATATTGTGATTCAACCTTTGAGTGACCTTTAAGTAATTTTTCTTAATCCTTTACCAATCATCACACCATTGTATAATTTAGTGTATTTCAGCTTTTTTAGCACGGTATTCGATTTTCTGGCGATATTTAATTTTTTTTCTAGTACCGGCGTAAATACTTAGATTTTCTATTATTGTTTTGTAATAATGGCTTACATTATAAATTTCTCATTATTAACTAAAGCGGAATTAGAATATGAGACCACAATACGCGGCGTTTCAAAGCCTGACGATCCCCGCAAACAAATCGCTAAACTTTCAGTTAAAATTCCCTCGGAGGATATATTATCTTCACCCTTCCCACCAGAGGAGGATGTGGCTGAAGTGGAAAAGTCGTTATTAAGATCAAATAGACACTTATCTATGTTGGAAGCAAACTATACCTCCGAGCTTCAACAGAAGGTCGAAACCGTGCTTCACCATTGTTTTCATCGACTGAATAGGGTGGATACCGGCAGTCTTGATATTAAAAAAATTGAGTCTGTGTGGAATAAATTTAATGACTTATATGCGAAATTACAATTAATCACGCGTCGTAGTTCGCGGTCGGATTGCTCAGTGGCAGAGGGAAACACTTCCTATAATTACGACCGTAAGCTTTTCTCGGAATTAGGTAAATTCAAATTTAACGGTAAATCATGTGTAAGATCTTTTATTGAAAAAATTGATGAATTTATGTCCTGTAGATCTATTCCACATGACAAGATGTTGTCTTTCGCTTTTGAAATATTTTCGGGTGACGCATTAGTTTGGTATCGTTCTGTTAAAAATAACGTAAAGACTTGGTTAGAACTTTGCGAACTTTTAAAACGAGATTTTAGTCCGCATAACTACGATTACCGTCTTATGACGGAGATTCGTCAGCGCTCACAAGGCGAGAACGAATCAATAACTATTTACGTGGCAAAAATGCACGGTCTGTTTTCGCGACTTAGTTCTCCTATCGCTGATTCGGAGAAGCTAGAAATTTTACTAAATAATATTAGACCTTGTTACACTAATTGTCTGCTCACTGCAAAGGTTGTTGACGTTGATAGTCTGGTCGAAGTTTGTCGTCTTTTCGAAAATTACCAAAGTCGCAGTAAGCAATTTTCCGAACCCCCTAAAGTTTCAAAGAATACTGTAGCACCCGATCTAGCGTATAATTATCCGTTTTCTAATTTTTCTTCAAACAAAAATGTTTACAATCATAATAACTTCAATAAATATAACTCTGTCGCCGATACATCGAGATACAAGTCTGTGCCACAAGTCAGCGCCGTATCGAGTACTTCTAATATAAATAAAACTTTTTGCGTGCGTTGTAGATGCAATTCGCACTCATTACGTAATTGCCGTCAGCCACACTACCTAATCTGTTTTAAGTGCGGCACAAAGGGTTTCAAGGTGTCAGACTGCCCCAATTGTAAATCTAAGTCGACCCCTACAGTTTCAAAAAACTAGTTAATAAGGATTGTGGAAAATCAAATTATACAACTAATTGTAATAAAACAGAGTGGAATAATTGGTTAGACTTTTTAAAAAAATTCTTTAATAGCTATCATATTTCCTCAATCCGTAATTCTAAAGTAGAATATTTACCTTACGTTACTCTAAAATTAAACGGAATACCTACCACAGGTCTTTTAGATTCTGGATCTTGCGTTACAATTTTAGGTAATAATTTGCATAACTTATTTTTGAAAGACAATGTTTTGGATAAATCGAAACCTTTAAGGTTAATAACAGCAGGCGGTGAACGATTTGAGTCCTTGGGATCGGTGTTTCTACCCTTCGAGTTTCAGGATAAATTGATTAACTTAGAAGTTCATGTTGTACCTGGGATTCAAAATTCCCTTATCCTTGGCATGGATTTTTGGCGAAGCTTTGGCCTATTTCCTAACAAATTGGAGTCTGTTTTGATTGTGAACAAGTCTGACGCTCAAGTAATGGAGTTGCAGGCAGTTCCCCCTACACATCTTGTTTCTTATGATCATCTTACAGTCGACCAGAGAGCTACCGCTGACAACATTATTTCAAAATTTACCGATATTTCATACGAGAAGCGGGGTCTCGGTTGCACAAATATCATTTCTCATTCAATTGATACAGGTGATTGTCCCCCTATTCGGCAAAGATTTTATCGCATGTCTCCCGATAAACAAAGAATATTAATAAAGCATCTTGACGACATGCTCTCAGAGGATGTTGTTGAACGATCAGAAAGCCCGTGGTCAAATCCGGTCATTTTGACACCAAAGAAGAATGGTGAACTGCGTTTCTGTTTGGACAGTCGAAAATTAAATTCCGTTACAAAAAAAGATGCTTATAGCTTGCCTTATATTTCGGAAATTTTAGATAATCTGAGAGATGCTAAATACTTGTCTAGTTTAGACCTGTCTAAATCTTTTTGGCAAACATTAATTAAAGAAGAGGACCGTTGCAAAACAGCCTTTTATATTCCCACGCGTGGCACATTTCAATTCAAAAGAATGCCTTTCGGTCTTACGAATGCGCCAGCTACTCAACAACGATTAGTTGATATTTTATTTTATGGCCCAGAATTTGAAAATAAGGTTTTCTGTTTTATCGATGACATAATCTGTATCACGTCCAGCTTCAGCGAGCATATTACTCTTTTATTACGCATTCTTGATAAACTAAAAAGCGCTAATTTAACAATTAATCTCGAAAAATGTCAATTTTTTAGAGATAAACTAAAATATTTAGGCTATGTTGTCGACTCTAGTGGATTGCATCCCGATCCGGATAAAGTTAATTCAATGAAAAATTATCCCACTCCTTCTAATAGAAAAGAAGTACGTCGATTTTTAGGCGCAGCCTCGTGGTACAGGCGTTTTATACCGAATTTTAGCTCTATTGCTGCACCCTTAAATAAGTTAACATCTCAAAGTAAAAACGCACCTCCATTCTGCTGGACGACAGAGGCTAATGAGGCGTTTAATAACCTAAAGAATTGTTTGATTTCCTCCTCGGTGTTGGCTTGTCCTGACTACTCGCAACCGTTTGAAATACACTCAGATGCTAGCGATTTTGGTCTTGGCGCGATCCTCTGTCAAAGGTTAAATGGTGAGGAAAGAGTCATAGCGTACTATAGCAAATCACTCAGTAAGCAAGAAAAAAATTACAGTGCCACTGAGCGAGAGGCCCTAGCTGTTCTATCTGCTATAGAACACTGGCGTTGTTATGTTGAAAATGGTAAAAAGTTTATTGTTTACACTGATCACGCTGCTTTGAAATGGTTCTTGACCTTGAATAACCCTACTGGGCGGTTAGCCAGATGGGGAGTTCGCTTATCTTCCTATAATTTCGAAATACGTCATCGTCGGGGTTCCGATAACGTTTTACCTGATTTTCTGTCTCGCTCTTTACCCGTTTCTGCTATTGCTAATGATATAAATATAGATATTAATCCTAATCAGAATTTACCAGTTTCTACTAATGATCCTTGGTATTTAAATATCTATAAAGGCTGTTTAAGTTCTCCGACTTCCTTTGTTAACTATCAAGTAATAAACAATAAATTGTATTGTTTTAAAAAAACATTAAACCCTCTCACTAGAGAATTTCAATGGAAAGAGGTTATTCCGTCTGACCAAAGAACTGACATTCTAAGGGAGAATCATTCTTCGCCCACTGCTGGACATCTGGGTATCTTTAAGACATACAAACGTCTTGCACTTAATTACTTTTGGCCTGGTATGTACTCCGATGTTGTCAAGTTCGTCAGTTCATGTGAACCTTGTATCACCCATAAACACCAAAACCACCCAAATTTAGGTCTAATGGGAAAACCCAAATCATGTCAAAAGCCCTTTCAGACGATTAGTATTGATTTGATTGGTCCATTGCCCCCCAGCAGAAAACAAAACACTTTTATATTTGTGGTCAGTTGTTGTTTCTCTAAATATTGTTTGCTTTTCCCCATTAAACGGGCAACTGCAGAAGTGATAACAAAAATTCTCGAGGAAAATGTATTTTTGGTGCATGGAATTCCATCTACTATTGTTTTGGATAACGGTAAACAATTTATTAGCGCAACCTTTAAAAGTATGTTGTCAAAATATAAAATTCCAAATTTGCATTTTACACCGTTGTATACTCCCCACGTTAACTCAGTTGAACGCTACAACAAAACCATTATTACAGCTATTTCAACTTTCATAGAATCTGATCATCGAATCTGGGACACTTTAATCACTAAGGTTCAGTTCGCCCTTAACTGCGCAGTTAGTGAGGTTACTGGTTATTCTCCTAATTTCCTTGTTTTTGGTAGGGAGGTCATAACATGTGGTTCTCAGTATATTGACAAGGAATTTAATTCCAATATGGTGCTCGAACCACGGGACGGCTATGCCGAAACTTTAGGCTGCTTATCCTCTATTTTCGAGAAGGTACATTCAGCTCTGTTGTCGGCCCACCAACGAAATTGTTCATCTTATAATCTTCGCCGTAAACCGGCAGAATTCAATGTCGGTGATATAGTTTGGCGCAGAACGTTTCTACTTAGTGACAAGGATAAATACTTTAGCAAGAAATTGGCGCCTAAATTTATTAAATGTAAGATTGCCTCAAAAAAGTCACCTCTAGTATACAAACTTAACGACATGGCCGGTAAACCTTTAGGAGAATGGCACATCAAAGATCTAAAGTTGATTAATTACAAAGAATAATAAAAGCATAAACACAACAATGTAAGACGCATATCTACACTAAGTTATAATTACCTACATAATCATTTGTGAAGGCCAACAATGGTTCTTATGTTTTCGAGTCGAAGCCCACAAGATAATGTATTGTGTTGTGTTAATGATTTATGTAAACAGGCTAACATAAAATGAATAAATGTTTCAGTTATAAATGGTAACAAAGTTTATTACACGTAATATTGTTACAAAGAATCTGTTGTTTATCTATCAGTTATGGCTCAATGGTTAAAAAGTCGTTGTAGGATCGGTCTAGTGTTCGATTCTCGCATGTGTATTTTCTATAAATGCATATTGATTGGCGTGTTGTTTTTCGCTGTGCCTTGTTCTGAAGTTCTGTTGTTATTCTTAATTCTGTATAAATTCCATAATCAATTGTTATTATAGGTACTTTATAAACATTCAGAGTAATTAACCGTGCGTCGCGAGCTCGGAATAGTCGAATCGTACCTACCTAGTTGTCGTTATGACGCACGCGCGTTCACTCAGCGACGCGCCGATAAATAAATGCCTAACTAATGATTCACCATTGTTTACATTCAAAAGGTGTTTACTGGTCGTGTTGTAGTATTAATTAGAGCAAAATATTTATTAAATTCTTTCCTTTGACATTGAGCGGTCCGGTCGTGTCTGAGGCTTATATTACTTTTGTTCATCGTTACGAAAAATTTGTTGTTACACCTAACTATATTCAAAAAGTTTACTTATCTAGTGGCAAAGGCCGAACCCAAGATTTTTAAGTCGTAGGGCTAGATCAAGTTCTTATATCTACAAACCATTATTACCTAATAATTACCCTAAGCGCTTCTCCATAGCTGGCCTTGGCATTTACTTGTAGGTATGTGTGATGAATTATGAATGATAAATGTTTATGTTCAAGTTCAGACTGCCGTTGTACGCGTGAAGAATGCAAGCGTGGGTCATTATTATTTAGGTATACTAATTAGCGTATAGGGTTGTCACTTGTTCAAGGTACTCATGCCCCTGTTTTCTCTAATTCCAGGGAGTATCTTCAGGGCTGCTACGCCCGTTGGGCTAGGGAATTTTCCTTAGGGAAAATCCCGGCCTAACGGGGGGGGTGTGTGACGTCGTGCCTCCGCGCTTGCGAGCCCCACTACGATGACGCACTGGAGTGGGGACCCAAACCCGCTTGCCGACGACATATATACCGGCGACACACGTGGTTGGCTTGGCTTTTTCTTCGGCTGGGACACGTGAAAGCTGAGTATCCATCCGTGGACCTGTGGAGTGTTAACTTACGACCTACGCCCTGGATAACTATCTAGCCGGTTAACCCCTAGTGTCGGTTCTTTTGTTAATCAAAATTGTGAATCTGGAATATAACGCGAGTTTAATCTGTCCTGGTGATATTTTTATTTATTTCCCGTAAGACAACCTAAGCATCTCTTTTTATTGCTCGGCGAGTGATCGATCCCGGCTATCCCGTGAAAATCGATCACCCGTGCGACAGGACAGGACTTTAATAGAAAGCGAATTTAATGCCCTTGGAGAGATTCCACGCACTGTGAAGCAGCTCTAATACAAATATGAGAATATCAAGAGAGTGGCAAAAAGGTACATAAATAGATACAATGATAAATATATTGAAGGGCCTGGTGCTCAAAATTTCATACTTATTTATTCTTCGCGACAGACATTAAAAAACTCTATAGTGAATAGTGTATTCGAAACCGCGAGTGAAAATCGTGTAAAAATAGTGCTATCCCATCGTGCGGTAGGTATACCAGGTTCGGTTCCCGGACGCGTCAAAGTGATAACATAACGCTAGAATAGTGAAAATTCGCAAATCGGTAATAAGTAGTGCCGTGTAGTGTATAAGCATTAAACTTATACTTGTGCTAACCGTAGGGACTTAGATATCGATCATAAATAGTGTTATCAGTTGTAATAGATAAGAACTAATAGTTGATAAACAGCTGTTTTGTTTACATACATACATATTGTCACGCCTTTTATCCCCGAAGGGGTAGGCAGAGGTGTATTTCTACACCCACTTTTCGCCAGATATACTTTAGTCCCACGTAATAAGGGGCGAGCCTATTGCCTTACCGGGCACATTTCCAGACTCCGTGCTGCTACTGAGAATTTCGTGACAGAAAAACCCAATAACACTCCCCGACCCAGGAATCGAATCCGGGACTTCCCGATCCCACGCGCACATTTATGCCGCGAGACCAACGAGGCAGTCGTATAGGGTTTGATGTCGAGTTTTCCGTCTCTACGCAAAGATGGTATTTGCATCGTGTTATCCCTTAGTCGCCTCTTACAACACCCACGGGAAGATAGGGAGTGGTGACACTTGTATTCTTTGCCGTCAACCACACGGCATTTTTGTTTACATAGTAGTTTTATAAGTGTTTTTTAGCTTTGCATAAGCTTGAAATCATGTTTAAATAGTTTCTTATTGCTAGTTATTGGTTTATATAGTCGAAATAATCGTAATAATAAACATTTGCATGTTTATCATAAACTTTCTTTATGTACGATAGAAAGAAAGTTTGTATTTTATGCATCGTAGGTTTTATTATGTTATCTTAGAATTGAATAAAGCTATTTCCATGGCGTTTGTTTTATTAGATGCGGCCCACCAAAATTACATACCTACATAACTATAGTATTTCATAGTATTTTTATAGAAAATATAGTGGGCGGATCCTTGTGTGACAACATTTTTCGATAATTTTTCTTGAATAACTTAGTGATGCAAACAGTTAGGTATGTATTATATACCGTTAGATAAAACTTTTTGAGACCTATATAGCTATGTATAGAACATATACCTATGCAGGTACCATAGTATCTAAGATAATTACATGTATCACAAATAAAGATTTGTTGTGCATATGTTCGGTGCGGTGGTCGGCGTTAAGGTAAATATTCGAAGTAGCTAAGCGACCATATTTTTGGCCAGTTTGTTGGCGTCCCAACCATCATGTTGTAACCAAGTAACTATATGTAGCCATCCAGCACCGAACACCTGAACAGCATCGCTCTCAACGTATGAAGATGTTTTATTTCTGAAGCCCCGAATAGATCGAAGCCATACAGTCCACTAGCACATAGAAGATGATCGTCGTAGGAACTCGCCAGTCGCAATAAGAATTATTTGTTGTCCCATTTTGAAACTCGATCGGTTCTGGAGAAATACACTTTTCTTTTCCTAAGCCTTTCACTTATCGGGTCTAAATCACATTCGTCTTCAGAAGAACTAGTTTCTGCGAGTATTTCTCGAAGCAGTGACATTTTTGGTGGTTATATTCGATGCGTATCAATAATAGAACAATAGAACTGACCTTAACAATAACATTAACCGGCCAACATCGGGCGGTTACAGTTAACGTAAAATTATGACGTCATTTTAACAATTGACAAGTGGTGCAACGAATTTTTTGCTTAACCGATACTTTGACAGATGTTGCGATCTTTGTCATTGTTAAAGTAAGATGATGCAACCCAGTCTAAGTATTCTGTATCAATTTTATGATTTAAACAATAATTTGAAAAGTTTTGAACAAATTTGGATTTTGAGACATTTTTTACGTCATGGAGCGACATCATTTGAACGCAGATGAAATGCAAAGAGCTGTAGGGATGTTGCAAGCGGGAAGAAGTCAATCTCAGGTATCTCGGTATTTTGGTATCAACAGAAGCGTTATTTGCCGTCTTCATCAGCGATACACTAACACAGGAAATCCTGTTGAGCAGCACCCAGGTCCAGGTAGGTGTACAACCACACGGCAAGAGCGATACATACAACTGACTGCAAGACGCCAGCCGATGTTAACCGCCCGAGAGATAGGTTTAAGGCTACAAAATTCAAGTGGTGTTGTTGTTAGCTGCGAAACTGTGCGAAATCGACTGCATGAGTATGGCCTACGAGCGCGACGGCTAATTAGGTGCCCACCGATACGTCATGGGAAGCGCGCTCGTCGTAATGAAAGGTGTAGGGAACACATTACATGGACCCGGGAACAATGGGATAAAATTTTATTTTGCGATGATTCTCGATTTGGGTTCAAGCCTGATACTAGAAGGGTAAGAGTGTACCGTCGTCCTGGAAATACTGAAAGACTGAGGTGTGTTCAGGAAGTGCATCTATACAACGGCTCAACAATTATGGTATGGGCGGGTATTATGAAGAACAGACGAACTGAGCTCGATTTTGTAAATGGTAACATGAACGCTGTAAATTACGTTGAGGATGTTTTAAGGCCTTATGTCCGTCCATTCGCACAAACTCTTGGCTCCGATTTCATGTTGATGCATGACATTGCGCGTTCGCATACAGCTTTGCACATACGGGAGTACTTGGCAAGGGAAAACATCCTGGTATTGCCTTGGCTTGCACAATCGCCAGACCTCAACCCCATCGAGCATGCATGGGACATGCTCCAGAGTGTTGTTTTAAAGGACTTGGACGGAGTGACAACGACCCAACAACTGATGGACTTACTAAAATTTCATTAGGAGCGAGTGCCGCAGGATAACATTCACAATCTCATCGATTCTATGAATAATCGGTGCCAGCAAGTTCTCAATAATAAAGGAGGCCGCACTTTGTATTAATATGTAATTTTTGTACAACCATTTAAATTTAGTTTAAGTTTAGTTGATTAGGCACCTCACTTTGTACTACGTACATAGGTACAGTACTTACTCGTAATTATTGTTAATTAAGATTATTAAAAAAAATGTTGTTTAATATCAAAAAAGCATTAAAAATAATATATATAAGAAAATACTAAGGATTTAATGCGAAAACACATTGTAAAATTGAAATTTGTATGTGTTGCTTAGACTTTTTTGATGTGTGTACTTCTCAAGCACTTTATTGTTTAAGTTTCCTAAAGAGCACGTTGACTCAAAAAACCGTGAGTAAAAGTTCTGAATGTGAGAGAAATTGAACGAAACAGTAGGTATCGAAAGTCGGGTCCTCCCTATGACTGGACAGAGCACAAAGATGCGCCCTTCACAACTGAACCAAAACTTTTTTAATTTCGTGTAAAAAACCATCCCTAAGGAATTTTCTTTGAATAGGAATTCTCCTCGTTAAAATTTACAATGAAATATTGGCATTTGACTAATGACCTCTCACCAAACGATTTTTGACAGATCTTATCAAAGCTTAACTAGATTTTTATCGCTGAGCTAATTTGCTTGTCATATTAATTATATTACCAAAATTATCTTACGAATGTTTGTTGACTATAGACACGTTAGTGGAATAAATGTATTTAATTAATAAATAATACCCTTACGTTATGTACGACACAGTATCACGATCATATTTTTGATATTGTGCCTGTCACAATCACTTTTATTTGACCCTTTTAGCGATGAACAGTGCCAGATTAATACCTAGGAATCTACTTTTTTCATAGCAGCAATATTATTGCCTGCCTCAAATCGGTGTTGAGATTCTAAGCGTGTCAAATACAATCTGGCTATCACTATGGCACAACGAAATTATATTTTTCTACATAATACACATTTATAAATTTAATACCACATAAATTTAAAATTTGTTGCATATCAATTATTTTGTAATATTACCGAAACGTAAACGTTAAAAACGTTAGGATCTTAATTATAAAAATAAAAAACCTTCGAGGGTATATTTAATCTCTTAGTCACCTAGAAAACCGATTGTAATGAATGTTGCATGTTACATATTAAGTAGGTGTACAGAATAGGTAGAATTAATTGTGAGAATACATATAGCAGCTTTCTTTCCAGCTCGGGATAACGGAATCAAGCGCATTTTTTAATACTTTTATGTTTCTTTTGTTTCAACCTAGAATTTTATAATAGGGTATTTTACTCCATGTGAAAAAAAATATAATAACGTATATTTAAGATAGTATTACCGGAAAACATACGGAATATATCAGTTACAGCTCATAAAATGAATAAATAGAATTTTAAAACCATTTTAAAGAATTCCGTTTTATTATCTGTGATTTAATTACGCAAAACGGCAGCCGCCATGACGAATGTCATTAACTTCACATGACGTCATAAACTTAGTAGAATTGTAAACAACTAAACCACGTGACTGTCAAAAAAAGCAAGCATCAACAAGTAATAGCTACGTTGTTTACTTAAATGTTTACGTAAGCAAGATGGCTTCCAACGTTTTTGTCTGATAAACCGCCAACATTTAAAATGTAAAAGACAATGGGCAAAAATGTATGGGACCTGGGACCACCCTCCAATACTAATAAGGTGTATGTCATTGGATAGGCATTTTTAATAGAAACTACTTTTTATGGCACTTTTGTTGTAACAGTTGTCCGTTCCAAGATATATGACATACAAGTTTCGATAAAAGTATGTTGAAAAAGCGTTTATTATAGTGCTTAGTACTATATAATGCTTTATTTTGCAAACTGACTCGTCCTCGTGCCTGCCCAAGCGCTTAGGAACAGTGCGGGGTGCCCCCCCCCCTCCAAACCGGTTACTTGGAGCTGCGCCGAGCGACGCCCGCCGTGCGGTGGTAGTTATAGAATTGGGACAAAAGTATATATTTTAGTATTATGACGTTCGAAAAGAGCTTAGATTTATATCTTTAATATTTTTATCTTTATCTTATCTTTATCTTTCAACTAACTACTCACAAAACTTAATTACATAATATTGTTTTGTTGCGACTTTGTGAAGGGCGGACAAACAGACTTTCGCATTTATAATATTAGTATTGATAACCCTTTAGTTTCCTAAAAGTTGCACCCCGCACCGTACCAACCGCTTAGGCAGACGCGAAGATAAGTCAGTTTGCAAAATAAAGCATAATAATAAAATAAAAGTACTCATCATCATCAGCCTTTAAAAGTTCACTGCTGGACTAGGCCTCTCCTTTGAAAGGAGAAATTGGTCTACTATACTACACTGGCCAAACGGGTTGGTATAGGGTTTGTATCAAGTTTTCCTTCTCTTACAGTGCTGTTTTCTGCATAATATGCTCCCTCTGTCGGCTCTTACGACACCCATGGGATGATATGGGGTGGCGACATTCCATATTCTTAATCCGTCACCATGAGGATGGTAATAAAAGTACGAAGCACCATAAAAAGAACGCTTTTTCAACATATTTTTATCGAAACTTGTATGTCATATATCTTGGAACGGACAACTGTGACAACAAAGCCGTTTTAATAAAAGTTGTTTCTATTAAAAAGACCTATCCAATGACATAAATCTTATTGTTATTGGAAGGTGGTCCCAATCTGCCCATCCTCCTTTAAAAGTTGTTTAAAAAGTACTTATCAACTGAATATAGTTTTTGTAATTTTTCTACAACTTTTTTATAGTCATAGGATTATCTTGAGACACTTTTCAAAAAATGGTGTAATACCCTATTGTCGTTTTCTCTTTTAACCGTTTTTCATTTCGCTTCTGTATTCAGAACCGAAAACCTACGCAAAATAGGCTTTTAAATTTGTGACACTCAACATTAAAATGGTAGGAACCCTCAACGGCCTATGTTATATCAAAGATGGTTTAAATATTAATGTCTGTCTCAAGCCCAGCTCTCCACGCGGCGGCTGTTGGTATCTCGATAATTTCCCTTAGGTACGTATCGAACCAATTGACTTATGGAATTGTTACATGCTTGCGGAATTTTAACAATTCATCATTTCATGTTGGAACCCCGCGGTCATATTTTATTATGAACTTTTTACTTTCGGTAACTGGTTTCCGTCTTGCCTATTTCTTATGAATATTTTTCCGTCGACAATTTTTAATGGGAGCTTCGGATGCCAGATAATAAAATATTGTCGTGCTTTCAAAAAATATTTTTTTTACGAATCGTTTTTGACTGTATGTTTGCATAATTTGATTTGTGGGGTGCGATGGAGCTGAAAACATTCCAAGATTCGTTGTTTAATTTTTGAACCGAGAAACAAGCGTATTACTATGTTATATGTCAGCCACAATTGGAGCAGGTATTTTGCTATTTGAATATGGTTCGTGTTCGCTGAGTGCTTTATGGTTTTAATCTACTGGGTGCAGTTTGTTTTTTACTTTAAGGTCTGAGGCATTTACTTGACGTTTTCTACTTTTTTTATTTGTAATATTCTTTCCCTATTGTTATTATTCCTACTGTTATTAACTTACCGATAAGGTTATGTGACTTTCTAAAATTTGACTACTGCCCAAAATGAAGTAAAATGAATTGGCCTAAAATTATTTGTAGCGTTTATTTTACTAGTAGTATACTAATTTTGTATAATATGTAAACATCTTATAAACAAAAGTAATTTAAAGACTATTCTTAAATTTTTAACACGCTAACTTCTAAAGAAGTTGATACTAAAATGAAAATGCACAAGACTCGTTAAAATGTTGGTTTAAAGGTTGATTAAAAATGGCCAGTAATGACAGGCGTTATCCCAGAGATGCTGTTCATCATCCGTGAACTACTCGCTAGGCGCAAGTCCTTCTGCAAGTTTTAGCTGAGTAGGGTGACCAAGAGTCCGCCATTTTTTAATTTATATTTTCAACGGAGAAAACCTAATGAAATATTGTTCTTAATAGTCCTAAAGAAATTATTTTTGGCGCGGGTGACACTTTGTTTTTTATATTGAAGTCTTTGTAATATACTTGCTCGTTGGATATGACCTCGCCTGGAAATTTTTCAGAGTTCCCTGTTCCCTATAGACTTTGGAAAACATATAGCTATATTTCGGTTTGTTAATTTTTAAATAGCATGACATTCAGGCTATCTTTTATCAAAAAACTAGAGGACACCAGCAGCTACGCCTGCATTTTTTTTAAATTTATCCGTTTTGGCCGATCCCGTGGGAATTTCAGGCAATCCCTTCTTAGTACACCCCTACAGTCCCTAAGGAACATACATGCCAAATTTCAGCTTCCTGCGCTCAATAGTTTCGGCTGTAGCGTGTCTGTCAGTCAGTCAGTAACGCAAGGATTTTATATATTAAGATGATAAATCTAAGTACCTATAGTCAAAGCTAACGCTTCCCATTAGGCGATTCATCTGCTCCTTTACCTCCTGTACATGTCATAAAAAAATGAAAAAGGTATAACGAAAAACTGAGTTTAGAGAAAATAATCTAATGTGGTTTGAATATTATACAACGAATATACAGATTATATGATAATTTTATCTATAAGTATATAACAATCTGTGGGTGCAAATAAAGATAGCCTGTGATTCCTGAAATTTTCAAGATATAAATGAGGACGTTTAACAAAGGTACCTAGGTAAGTATATAATAATAATAATAATATCCTACCACATACACACATCACCATCTAGTCCCAAACTAAAGCAGAGCTTGTAATATGGGTACTAAACAATGGATAAACATACATGTATACTATATTTTTTTGTAAATACATACATATATCTTAAAAATATGTATCTTTCTTAAACGTAATCGTACATTTGCTGTCCTAGAAATATAATTTATTAAAATCAAATCGAATCTTTCTCACAAAATAATGTAAATTCAAAAACAGAACTGTCCTATAAACAGTTGACATCATGGTGATAACACGTTGACGTTCTGAAGAGGGTGAAGGGCGCACTCAAAAATGCAATAAACGCACCTCGCGGACCACTCGGCGTGCATTCTTAAGCTGTTCACCCGAGTGCCCACCCTGCTGCACAAGCACAACACATATTAAACTACAAAACACTACATAATATATGATTATGTGGTAAGCTCTAGTAGTTTGTTTATGAAAGTAAGCTTTAAGTTATTTCGTATATTTTTGTTTTTAGCTCTGAATGAATTTGTCAAGTTATAATTGAAATCTGTATAAATAAAAATCTTTCGTCACTGACTGACAGACAATTTACAGCCAAAACCATCATCGACGCAAGAAGCTGAAATTTGGCATGTATGTTCCTTGGTGATCGTAGGGGTGCACCTTAGTGCACCCATTCTCTCCTTAAAGAGAATTTCTTAAATTCCTCATGGGCGTCCTCTTGTTTCAGGTGAAGAAAATATATTCCTTATATTGCGTGAGTATTTAAATCCCGCGCATAATCAATTATTATTTTATTTGATGACACCCCAAAGAAGAAATGTAATGTTTATAGTAGTTTTACCATAGATATTTGAGTTTTAACTGTACATTTTTCCGTCAGCGCAAGAAATATTTCACGTCTGAGCTGCTCGTTGCACGAGATTTTATTACGGATTTTACACACTACAATTTGAGTTGCAATGGCTGCAAGGATTGCTATTATTCTTGTTATTCCTACATCCAATTCTAAATGTTCAAAGTTGTATATGATATAGGGTTTTATGTGGCGCTCATGGCGCAAAATGACTAGCCATCTGAATAATCCGCAAAGTTAAGTAACGTAAACAGAGATACCACTTGGATGGATGGCCATTAGGGTGGTATTTACGTCTGGGTGCTAGGTTCTTTCTTATATATTTTTGTTTTATAGACTCACGCCTGTATTCCCGAAGGGATAGGCAGAGGTGTAATATTACACCCACATTTCGCCATGAATTTTTAGGTCCCACGAAATAGGGGACGAGCCTATTGCCGTTACCGGGCACATTACAAGACTCCGTGCTGCTACTGAGAATTTGGAAAAACTGGGTAACACTTTGCCCGAAACCAGGACCTCCAATTAGCAATAATCGATTTTAAACTTTCGCAATTTGTATATATCATATTAATTCTCCAATCAGCAGTCGCATACGCTAACCACTGGACCACGGAGGCAGTTGTTTCTTAGGTCATATGAAACCATTAGTCACGGCTCTCTTCTCTGAAGAAGAGTTTTTGGGCCATATCGCAGCTTTCGGGCGGTCTGTGAATTCCGACGCCTGTGTTGAAAAGAACGAGAATATTTGTATAATTGAAAATGGTCAACAGTATCAATAAAATGTATAAAAATAATCACAATAAATGAAAATCAATCCCAAACAACTACATCCAATAAAATATACCAACAATCGTATCTTAATTTAGTAACGATGTTGAACGACATACCTATAAATAGCAATCAGATAGTTAATTAAATCATCGTATCGTATTAAAAGCAATCGCATAAAACAATTAAGGCGAGGTTGCAGTACTTTTTAAGATTTTTAAACGTCTGAAAGTCCCATGAACTATGATATTTTTAATGAATAAAAATTAAAGTATAAAAGTTGAACATAACTTCTAGTAAATCGTAAAGATAGAAACACGATTTGGAATGATTGGCTCGATAAAAAAAAAATTTCAAACATGGCACTAAATCAAAATTTTAAACGTGTACTGCTTAGAGATTCCATAATGAATTTATATGAAAGTATTATCAATAGAAACAACTCTTTATTTTAAATAAATCATAAAAACAGATTTCGTAATTTCGTTATCATTTTTCTCCAAGAAAAAAATAGTCGAAATGTTGGCATTATACCGCTCGCCGGCCGTTCATCAGTGCCTGTCTAGGCGTGATTGAGGCGGACGTACGTCGTTGCTCCGCAAAATCCCCCTCCACCTCCGCATTTACGTTTTCGCAAAAGTACAAAGAAATTCGTATTCCAAACTCAATCGTTCAAACCATAGACATACTAGTAAGAAACCGTAGACAGGTTACTGACAAGGTAACCGGCGCTTACGAATGGCACGCATCGCGAAAAGCGTACGCACACAAATATAAATATGTCAAAACGACACACTAAGAATTAGATAAGAAGTGTTAGTGAGATAGCACATCTAATCGCAAGCGCGAAAAAAAAAGTTAACATATGCTCTCTGTACCGACGCGCATTGTGACATAATGACCGTTTCACAAACAATAATTTGACTCAGATGCGACATGATCACTTTGTCTGTCCTGAGTAAATTCAATTCGCCTCAAAGTAAATTGGATTAATTCATTTAAGGTAGGGAAATAAAAAGTCGATGTGATTTATTTATAACATTTATTAAAAACTACATTTTATTCTTCTCATTTCATTCAATGGAAACCTAAAACAGTACGTTAATATAAAAACTGTGCGCTGCGGACCCACCGTAGCCCTGGCAATACCCCTGGGGGTATGGCGGTTTTTTTAAGCTTAACCGTACTCCTGGCTGAAATGCTCGTAGTGTTGTACCAACGTGCTACGTGGACATTAAACTGAACAGTGTTATATCTCGTATGATAATGACTTACTACTTACGTTTTTGTATTTTTAGACAAGCGCTAGTACGATGATATAGAACAACAAGGAGATAAATTAGAGAATAAAACGTTTAGGTATTACTGCTAATGGTTATAATGCTTTGTATATTATAGGTATAATCTGAGGTACTGTTGAAGACCCGTCATCATCATCATCCTAGCGCTGTCGGATCATTCCCACTAGTTCTATTAGCACAACTTGATGAGAAGAATAGAACTAATGGGAAACAGTTTAAGTTAAACATGTATGTTTTACAAGGGTAGTGTCACAACATCGCGCTCACAATCCGAATAAATATGTATCTATAAAAATGTGTTAAACGAATGAACGTCTACAAAACAATTGAACGTCTACAAAACAAATGAACGTCTACAAAACAAATGGACGTCTACAAAGCAAATGAACGTCTACAAAACAAATGACTACCAGAAAGTGATCAGTCATCGATAGTGATTGCAAAAAACAGGTGCATGCGATTTTCGACCTTATTGACAATTCATAACAAACTTTGTTTTTTGTTTTTTCTCGCTTTCTGGCATTATTACGGTGATAAAATTATAAATTCTGACTAATGTCAATTAAGTTGAAAATCGCATGCACCTGTTTTCTGCAATCACTATCGATAGCTGATCACTTTCTGTAAGTCATTTGTTTTGTAAACGTTCATTTGTTTTGTAGACGTTCATTTGTTTTACACCTTAAACAAATGAACGTCTACAAAACATATTCATTCGGATATATGAGTGCGATGTCGTGACACTACGGATCATTCCCAGTAGTTCTATTGAATACCCTTGTAAAAACATACATAGAACTAGACTGGGACATTTCCTATTACTTATCTCATTAGTTCTATTCTCCTCATCAAGTTGTGCTAATAGAATTAGGACAGTTCTATCATAGACCTGTTCAAGTTCAAGTGAATGGACTTTGATCATCCGCCAATGTTTGTAACTTACGTATGATTTTGTATTTCTATAATAATTGTGTTGATTCAGTCTCAAATCACTTTTATTACTTGACAAAAACACACATCAGTATATTATTATTACGAATGTCCCATCTGGATACTTTGTTTTTTAGTCTTTGTACACGCACAATACTACTTCTCTTTTACACTCACTAAATGCCATTTTTTTATTCACTCTATTATTTGTGATACTGAATTTATTCTAAATTGTAAATAAAACGTTGTAATATTGTAATACTCATGAATGAGAAGTGATTCCATAACTTTTAGTCATTTTCCTACTATAGTTTGTGCAAAATCTCATTACACACGACGGCATTTTCAAATGTAACGTACACACACGCGAGTAAAAGAGCGAGCGCTTCCGACCACAGCGCGTACACGAACATGACTAAAGCCAAATGAGACATTTAGCCTGTTTTTAATGTGCCACTAAAGCCAAATGAGACATATAGCCTGTTTTTAATGTGCCTCTTATGAGGTTCGCATAACTCATCTACAGTTTTTTTTACGCTGCGCTGTGGCACACGCACACACGAAACTCCCCCTCCTCTCCCCCCGCTCACTCGCTGACGCCACCCCCGTGTTTTTGTTTTTGAGGGGGGCGAGGTCGAGCTACGCACTGTACTGCAACCTCGCCTTAAAGGAGGCTGTTGAGCTGATGAGGCCGTAATTAGCGTTAAGATGAAACGCACGTCCCGAGACCTATCGTTAACTTGTAATTGTTTCACTTGTTACGTAATTTTTTTTTACTGTGAGATAAGTTGGTGTTTTTTTCTATAACACTATTGTGTTTGTAATTTAAATGTTTATGTAGAAATTTACCAAGTGTGGTGTAGGTTATATTTTTCCAATACGTTTCGAAGAAAACGTTTCGTAACCAACATAATGAATTAATTCAATTGTTAATTATCGCTTGCCCCGTGCCTCGGAGAGCACGTTAAATCGTCGGTCCCGGCTGTCATGAAGATCTTTGACTGTCGTTACGGGGAATCAGTACCCTCAAATAAACTGATACTGGTCAAAACCAAGGAATATCGCTATCCCTTTGGGTTGCGGAGGTCAGAAGACATTCGCTCTGTAGTTAAGTAGGTAAGAAAGTTGATATTCTGTCATATCTCCTTAGACCAGAAAACGACCTCGGGCTCCAAGACGTGTAAGTCTTGGATGCAACTGGGATAACGCTAGTACCTGTGAACCCCCTGGTTGAGTAATAATTGTACACTTGCTCGGGTAATTACGGCTCTGCTTGGGTCGACGTTTATTTTCGTTGTACTCGTGGGGCTAATTATGGATATTTTAAACATATATAAAACCCAAAACAAAGAGATAGAAGGAGTTCTGAAAGTCAGAAAAGAAATCAGAGATGGAAGCACCTCGTTCTCTGAGGAAGCTTATGTAGGAAGCTTTTGCTCCTCCGGGAAAATGGGGAGCACTTTGTGCTCGAGAGCAGTGGAGGTTTCTTCAGATGAGGAAAACGAGGTAACCACCGATAAATCGACCACCAAGCTACCTTTAGATAGACAGGGTAGTCGGGGTTCAGTCTATTCAGACAAGATAAAGTCAAACGAGGAGAGCTACACTTCTTTCGCGATGCAAGTAGAGGGTGGAACCAAGCAGATTAATGTTGCCACACAATCCAAGTTCTGGATGAATAGCCATGAAGATGAAGGTGCGATATCAGACTCAACTATGGGACAGGCGTCTGGTCTGGATGTAGCACGGCGGGGCAGAGGATGCCCTGTTACCAAGAGACAACATGTTGACCCTCAAAATGCACGGTCTATCTTAGAAACGGGTACGAAAAAGGGCAATTATTATCTTCGGGCGACACGAGAAATACAAAATGTAACGCAAGAGCCGCGGCAGCTCCGCAGTCGTGTTCCACAAAAGAATCAAGAGTTGAGAACGGATGATTCCTCGACGGCAGTAACTTTAGAAGAACAAGTTAAAGCGAACTTGGCGACCATTCTGACGGTCGCCTAAACATCAAAACAGCTGAAAGGTGCAGCTGTCACGGGGATTAAAGAAGCAGCCACTGCTGTCGAAGAAGCGACTAAAGAATACGAGGCGCGAATTTCCTCGGAGGTGGTAAACAAGCTTCAGGAGGAGAATGCTTGCCTCCAAAAACAGATGGAGATAGTGAAAAAGGAACTCGCTGCTCTCAAAGCAGAGATGAGCTAACAAGCTACACCAAGACCTCACCTGGTGGATACGTGTTCGGCTGATCAGACGGCAGAATTAGAACGCGCGATCATGCTCCAAGTGGGCACAATAGTTGACGCGCGCCTGGAATCGCTTGAGTTGGAGGGAAGACTGCTTCCTCCGAATACCAAGGCTAAGGCCAGCCAAAACCCAAAAGATCCTTCTCCCAGCTCTCAACCTGGCAAGAAAGGAAAGGGAAAAAGGTCGGGCACGTTGCCAACGTTGAAAGCCACGCCATCGTCGCATACAGATATCATCACAACCACCTCTACATCTGCGCTCCCAAAACCTGCCGCCAAGCAACTGCAGACAAAGCCCTCGACTACTACGACTGCTATGGCTTCCTCTAACGAAATACCAATAGTAGACAACAGCGGAACATGGACTACGGTCCAAAAACAGAAGAAAAAGAAGAAAGAAAACGCTCACTTGCATCTGGCGAAGCAAAACCTAACAAAGCTTCCCAGACTTCGTCCTCCGAAATCAGCAGCTGTAGTTATTACTCTGCAGCCTGAAGCGATCGAAAGAGGTGTGACGTATGCTTCGATTCTAAAACAGGCTAGATCCAAGGTGGACATAGCCAGTTTGGGCATGCAGGATTTCAAGGGGCTCAAATTTAAGAGAGCAGCCACAGGTGCCTGTATCTTGGAGATTCCTGGTGCCACTAGCGAACCAATGGCGGACCACTGGCTACCAAAATTCGAGAGACACTTAAGGAGGAAGACGTACGGGTCTCTAGACCCACCAAGAACGCAGAAGTGCGTATTAGTGGGCTGGATGACTTCATAACTAAAGAAGAAGTTGCAGCAACCATCGCCCAGATCTGTCAGTGTCCCGGCGATCAGGTGAAGGTAGGCAAGGTCCGCCTAGATCCCAATGGTCTGGGCACGGCATGGGTGCGTTGTCCAAGCGCAGTGGCCAAAAAATTGGTCACTGATGGCCACATACAGGTCGGATGGGCTGCAGCACGTGTAAAACTGTTGCAACCCAAAACAAGAAGATGTTTCAAGTGTCTCCAGGAAGGCCATGTCAGGGTTTCCTGCACTTCTAATATTGACCGTAGTGATGAGTGCTATCGATGTGGTCAACCTGGCCACAAAGCTGGTGGATGCTCTGCAGCGCTGCACTGTAATCTGTGCGAAGCCGCAGGAAAGCCTGCAGGACACAAAGTCGGTGCAAATACTTGCACTGCACCGGCTGCGAAAACGAAAAAGAGTGTCGGTAGCGTTACAGCTACTGCGCACTCGGCCATTCATCAGGTACAAACCAGTACCGAGGAGGGGATAGAAGAGGAAGTAGATCTCAAATAAGTATGGCAATCCAGTTTCTCCAAGGTAATATCAACCACTGCGTCAGGGCTCAAGATCTCTTACTCCAAAGTATGGAGCAGTGGTCAATTGATGTGGCGGTCGTAGCGGAGCCATAATTCGTGCCCTAATCAGAAAACTGGACTGGGGATACAGATGGCTTGGTAGCGATTATCGGCAGGGTTCCTGATAACGTAATTAGGGGTCATGGCTGGGTTGCTGTCCTCCTGGGCAACATATACGTGATAGGCATTTATTTCTCGCCCAATAGGAGCCTCTCAGAGTTTGAAACCTTCCTTCGAGATGTGGGTGCGGTTGTCAGCAGATGTCATCCTCTACAGGTCCTCGTGCTCGGGGATTTCAATGCCAAATCTGCAGCTTGGAGTTCCCGCATTACAAACTGACACGGAGAGATCTTGGAGGAATGGGCACTGACCACAGGGCTCGCTGTTCTAAATCAAGGATCGGTTAGCACGTGTGTAAGATGGCAAGGTGAGTCCATTGTTGATATAACGCTCGCAAGTCCTGCTTTAGCGCGTCGTGTCCAGCACTGGGTAGTGGAACAAGAAGTGGAGACTTTGTCGGATCACCGCTACCTATGATTCGACGTTTCCAATCAAAACGAGCGCAGCCAACACGCCGCTATCCCAAGGCACAATGGGCCACGATGGGCCCGAACACATCTAAACAGGGAAGCCCTGGAGGAAGCTTCCATCGTTGCGTCTTGGATCCGCAATTCCCTTCCTGGAGGAGAAGTTGATGTTGAGGAGGATGCGCAGTGACTTAGGTCAACATTGACTAAAATCTGCGATGCGGCTATGCCACGCGTTCGATCCCGTCACAGGTGCCCCCAGGTGTACTGGTGGTCAAATGAAATTGCTCACCTGCGCGAAAATTGCGTGACAATCCGTCGCCGTTACACCAGGTATAGGAGACGACGCCTGCGTATTCCCGAAGAGGAGGAAGAGCGGTACGAGGCTTACCGCCAAGCCAAATTGGCTCTTCAACTTAGGTATCTGCGCTGCCAAAGATGCTGCTAGGAAAGAAATGCTGGAATCTCTAGATCGAAATCCTTGGGGCGTCCTTACCGCATGGTAAGGGGCAAGCTTTGTTCCTGGGCACCTCCATTGTCGGAAGCCTCCAGCCACAGCTACTGGAGGAGGTGGTTACTAGCCTCTTCCCCACTCGAGGATCGCACACACCACCACGAATGTCACTGCCCTTGGCTGCCGAGACCAGACATGAGGACCCTGTCCCAGAAATAACGCAACCGGACCTGCGGGTTGCAATACTGAGACTCCGGGCGAAGAACACTGCTCCAGGGCCAGATGGCATACCGGATCAAGCATTAGTCCTCGCTATGAAAGAGTTAGAGCCCCAAGTAAGAGAGCTTTTCACAGCATGTCTGGAACAGAGGCGGTTTCCGTCTATTTGGAAAACCGGCAAACTTGTACTGCTCCGGAAGGCGGGGCGCCCGGTGAACTTACCATCGGCGTACCAACCCATAGTGTTGCTTGATGAGGTGGCCAAGTTGTTCGAAAGGATTGTTGCTGACCGCCTCGTCAGACACTTGACCACAATAGGACCGGACCTCAACGATCCTCAGTTTGGGTTCCGCCACGGGTGCTCCACCATTGATGCTATCGCAAGCACGTGAAGGATCTAGCGGAAGAAGCGGTATCCCAGGGTGAAGTGTTGCTCGCAGTGTCATTGGATATTTCCAACGCGTTCAACACCCTGCCCTGGTCTTGTATTATTGAGGAATTAAGGTTCCACATAGTACACCCTACCTTCGTCGGATAGTCAAGGCTTACTTGTTGGGGCTGGCTGCGTTACTTATGCAGGCCAGGATGACATGCGCTGTCGCGACATGACATGCGGTGTTCCACAGGGGTCGGTATTGGGTCCACTCCTGTGGAACATTGGATATGATTGGGTTTTGCGAGGGGACTTCCTCGAGGGCGTGAATCTGACGTGTTACGCGAATGACACACTGGTCAGTGCCTGGGGGAGAACACATAGTGAGGCAGCGTCGCTGATTACGGCTGCGGCGTCTGAGGTGGTGGGTAGAATCCGACAGTTGGGTCTATGTGTAGCCCTCGAAAAATGTGAGGCCGTTGCTTTTTATGGTCCTCGAAAGGCACCGCCGTCGAAAGGCACCGCCGCCAGGGTTCCACATTATAGTTGGTGGCGTAAGAGTGGCTGTCAAGAATACGATCAAATATCTTGGTTTGGTTCTTGATAGTCGGTGGAACTTTGACCCCCACTTCCGGGAGTTGGTGCCAAAACTGATGGATGCAGCGGGCGCTCTATCTACGCTGCTTCCTAATGTTGAAGGGCCTAGTACAGCGTGCAGGCAACTATATATGGGGATTGTGCGGTCTATGGCCCTGTACGGAGCGCCAATCTGGGCTGACAACCTGAAGGCACCCAACATCACCATACTGCGGAAACCGCAGAGAGTTATGTCCATCAGAGTAGCGAGGGGATACCGCACGATCTCCTATGAGGCGGCTTGCGTACTAGCTGGATCACCGCCCCTGGGACCTAGAGGCGGAAACTCTGGCTTCGTTATATAAATGGCGTGCAGAAGCACGGGAGCAGAGGTCTGCACTGGCACCACGAGAGGTGAAGAGGCGCCGTGTCGAATTGAGGGAGATCCAAGTAACGGAATGGCGTATGAGACTATCCCATCCCGCCGCTGGTCTGTACACCATAGAGGCGATCCAACCTGTGCTAAGGGAATGGGTTGAACGAAAGCACGGCTTCTTGACATTCAGGATGACACAGGTGCTTACCAATCATGGGTGCTTTGAAAAGTTCTTGCGGCGTATCGGCAGAGAGCCAGACGCGAGGTCACCACTTAATCGACTGCGAGGAGGAAACAGCGTGGCATGCTTTGCAGGAGTGTGCTGCGTGGGAAGAGCCACGTCTTGCTCTAGTAGCTGAGGTTGAAACCGACCTCTCACTTACGGCGGTTGTACGAGCCATGCTCGAGAGTGAAAGAGCGTGGGATGCAATGGCTACCTTCTGCGAAGCAATCATGATGCAAAAGGAATCTGCAGAAAGAGAGAGGGCAAATACGACTACTCTCTCCATTCGCAGAAGGCGCACTGGGCGTCGGAGGAGGGCAGATAACGCCCAATTCCGGCCCCCGTAAATGGACTAGAGCGGCGCGGAAGCTCATCGTCCAAGTCTGAGGTGGCAAGCGTGTGATATCCCGCGCGCCTCCCTCAAGGGAGAGACCGAGGGGAAAAGGGGTTAGAATTTCCCCAGTAACTAGTGTGCTCCGCCCCGGCGGACGAACACCCATGGGCCGCGCGAAGAATAGCGGGTTCCCGTAGCCCTCCAAAGAGGTGCGAGAAGTATGACCGTGGTGGTTTTAGAAGGTAAGAGTCCGGCACACCCCTCCGTCTACCCCAGGCGGAAGATAGTCCAATGAGGATTTCCTCCACGATAAAAAAAAGGGCGATGATGAGGACATACATAATGAATTATGCGTATATAGGAGTATGTCGCAGGCAACTACATTAATCAGCTGATCAATTATAAGTCTACTTTATTAACCGCCACCGTTGGACTATTGCATTATAGTGACGCTACTCAATCATTACCAACAAAAAATATTCTAAACTGAACATTTAAAAAGAGTCAGTCCCGTCGCGACCACGGCCGTTGCAAGCCGGTCGAAACGTAGGAGAACTATAGAGGTATTTATGCCTTTAAATAAGTAAATTATCGCGGCTAAGACCCTCTAAATAATATTGTATGATGTATACAAATTGCGTAAGTTTAAAATCGATTATTTATAAAGAGGATACCTTCCTTAAACTGAATTCTTAAAGAACACATCTTTGAAAGAAACTTGAACTCGTAGAAATTTTGATAAAGCATTTAAGATTAACGATTATTACGAAAGCATCAATGATTACACGGTTAATTCCACAAACGCGCAACTGGACAAGTTTTTTGTCGTCGGTAAGTAGGTTGCAATTCTCACGGGACTGAAGAGGGTAACAGACGTTATTAATTGCAGTTTCTAAACTAAACGCTATCCGGCACGTCTTGTTTATATTAAACTTTTGTGTAAGAGACACATCAGTTGTGATACTTGCTGCTTCTACTTGCTACTTAATAGAATTACCTTGGATATCTTCGTAAATGTAGGCAAAAGTGTATTAGGTATAAAAAAATATTTATCTTCATCAGGTATCACATATTATAAAAAAGCTAAGTTGAATAATTAAACAATAATGATAGTCCCACACTGCCCACATCCGTACAGATCAGAACTTACAAATTAAAAGACTGCTGAGACGTAGAAAACATAGGTATAAAATATTGACAGCGGTTATTGAAAACGCTCGTCCAGTGAGCCGATGAGTCAATATCTACTATTAAGATCTTGTCAAGTTGAAGCATATCGGGATCGCAGTTTTCAAAGCTAATTGTTCTTTAAGCTGAATGTTTCCTAAAAAGCATTAAATATATAAGTAAACGCCCATCCCTAATCACACATGTTTTCTAATGTCGATCGATTTTTAAAATACCGCATTTGTTTTCTTATACCAGAACACTATTGCTCCTTTACAGTTTGATGCAGTTATGTTGGTCAATTTCCTACGGCTATCACGAAAATTTTCGTTTCCATTCGTTGGATATTTTTAAACAAAAAATATTAAGCCTATATAATCGCGATAAACCGATTAATAAAAGTATCATAAATCTTTATAAAACATGATAAAAATAGCTGGTGGTCAAATACGTTTGCATAATTAAAACATAAAGTTTCGCTGAATTAACATGCAACGTTGAATAAATTAATTAACAATTATTATATACAAATTAAAATGTCATGCACATTTTATCTAGCAGCAACATAATAAAATCAACTATTTGTTTTAGCTACACACATAATAATATTATCAAACGGTAAATATTAAGTATTAGTTATCCTAGCTATGATACCCATTTTATAAAATATTGTAATAATAACAAATAAATTGTAAGAACCGGCACACCACACGCTTTGCGATTCGTTGCAACGTCGCCATACATTCGCACCACACCGTAATCACACTGTGCCACGCGGGGTCACACTTATTCGCAGGACTACACACAGAGCAAATAAATAATTGTAGTAATACCGCCAAAGCATATGCTTTCCAATTCGTTTTCGACATCGCAATCCACCGCACGGCACCTTAACCGCACTGTGCCGCGCGTGGTCAAACTTATTCGCACGAAGTCGCACGTTCTCTTCAACTCGCTTATATTTATTTAGGTTATAATTTCACTTGATGTTTTAATAGCCGAGATAAAAAGTTTCTATAAAAATGTGCTTCACTTGAACACTTTTAACTTTGTTATGAATAAGAGCCCATATTTTAAATATAATACAACTGTTCTTTTTATGCTACGTCGAATAAGATAATTATGAGAATTTTAAGTGTTGTTAGAAAATAAGTTATAGTTAGGCCAATGATATTTATAAATATATAACAAATATAACAGCGACAAAATTGGGAATGTCTTGAAAAACGGAACGGTCCGGAGCACCCAAAACCGGCAACCGCGTGAGCTCTTTGTAATTAATGATAAAAGCAAGTGATGTTTTGTCGCCTTTGCCTACCCTGACGGGAAAAGTGCGTGAGTATATGTCTGTATATATGTATGTAAATATAAGCGTACCTACATATATATCCACTTCTGTGTTACTGAAGTCAAGCTCATTTCTTTGGCGGTTTTTGTAAAGGACTTGTTAATAAGTTCAATATGAACAAGACCAAATAAAACTCATTTAAATTTTAATGAGTTCGATGAACTCTTGTGTATAGGTATTTTCAAAAAGTATCGCTATCGTATAAAAATAGAGGATTCGGAGAAGAGCCGCAGCTACGGCCGCATTTTTGTAAAGTGTTCTTTCCGATCCTGTGAGAATTAGGGAAAATCGTTTTTAGTGCATACCTACGGTCCTCAAGGAACATACATACTTACCTTTCAGGTTCTTGCACCCAGTAGCTTCGTCCAGGCGCGCACTGGCGGAAATACATACGCAGCGGCTGCTGGCGTTTGCGGCCATGTGCGCGCAGTGATGCATATTTGCATAAAATGCATGTATTTCACGGGCCGCCACGACCTGGCCGCTGCGATCTGGCCGCCAGTGCGCGCCTGGGCTAAGGCTGTGCGTGTGTATACACTGCAAAGTCATTTAGCAAATTATAATGACTCATGTATAAGTAAAGACTGAGATAACGCTAGGAGTAGTGTTGCCCAAATGCAAGAACAAGACGAGACTTAGCCAGTCTTGGTCTTGGTCTTGCGCCAATACACCTGGTCTTGGTCTTGGTCTTGGTATTGCGCTCCCAGTCTTGGTCTTGGTCTTGGTCTTGCAGCAAGAGTCTTGCAAGTCTTGCAATTACCTATCAGTCTATTACTATTTATTAAAGTTTTTAAATCTTAGAAAAACGTATTAGAATTGGAACATTGTGAGCTTGAATTAACACAGCCATAGTAAAGATCAAGCAGATTAATAAATAACTGAAGATTTGATAAGAAATTCGAAAAATCAACTGACCTATATGTCGTTTTCCATGGAAGTAACTGTTTCTTAATAAACATTTATGATTTATAAGCTTACATTTGCTAAAACATGTAAAAAAACAAATTAATTACAATAACTTGACTGTATTTTAAAGAACAATATCTGTCTAGAAAGAGATTGAACCCTCAACTTATATGAAATTTAATAAAAGAGTTTTACGATTTATCATTTATTTCAATAAAAAATAAAATACAACACAAATCGAATATAACAGTACACAACAGCTAGGTTATGTTACTTTATATCAATTCTTTTGACCAAGAATTAATACAAAGTAAGTAATGCGCATAGGTCCAGTTTTTCATATTCTTTGATACAGTTTTTTGCGTCTCATAGAATTCCTAAGCGTACCTATACACCGAACTGTTACACCTAACTACTCCGTGAAATAGCGCTAAGTCCTAGCTGCAAGACGCAAGAGTCTTGCAGGCTTAGTCTTGTTCTTGCTCAAGTCTTGCACGATCAGTCTTGGTCTTGGTCTTGCTAAAAATACGCGGTCTTGTTCTTGGTCTTGGTCTTGCAAAAACGCAAGAACAAGACCAAGACTGCAAGACCAAGACTGAATTTGGGCAACACTAGCTAGGAGGATGAGATTTTTGTAACGTTAGGACATTTGTTTAGTTTAGCTCATTAAATACATGACAATATCCGCTGCATACTAGATTTTAAGCTATATTTAATATAACTGGCGCCTTAAACCATCACAATAGCTTGATTTATTTGCCTCAATGTTATCTGTATAAACAGTAAAGGTGGGTGGTCCAGGACTCTTAATAGCGACGACTTGCAGGCATCTCAGCAAGTGTCGAAATTATTTAACTAAAATTTAACTCTTAATTTACCTTGTCAACAATAAACGCGATACACGCAAGGCATCTTATTTTTTTGCATAACGTTTGAATTTTCGAGCCTAAGTTTTTTTAAACAAGATGAAGTACACAGTATTATACAGTTTTACCCGAAGCGTTTACAAGTAAGGTCTTTAAATCGCAACACTAGTTCGCATATGATACGCGATAGTGCGCTCCAACCAACTTGTACAAATGAATAATGCAAGCATAAAGATTGTACCAACAGGACATCAAATGCATTTATAAGCATCCTAGCAGTTGGGTCTGTTAGGTGCCGTCACAAGTTTCAGCACAACTTCGCAAGCAGGAGTATTTTTTAAATATTTTTAAAATGTAAATGGCGGAAAGGATGAACATCAGAAACATTTCAAAAGGGAGTCTGTTGTCTTGCATGAATATTCATGCACCTAACAAGTAACAAGTTGCCACACTCGCTGCTACGACTTTCCGAAACTTGATAATTTTTTTCTCACACTTTTTTTAAAGAGAAAAGTTGCGCATCACTTTGAATAAATAACAGTATTTTTGCATTAAACATCAATTCTTCAGATAAATCTCGAAAAGCACTCCAGACGTCGCGCGTCGTTGGAGTGTTTTTGCTGTATGAAAGTCGCAGATGGACGGAAAAAACGTGAGGAGATCTTCAATATAATAGACTGATTGAAAAGGAGAGATGATCAGAGAACTTTATAAGTGTCTTTACATAATGGAATCTTTTAATTAATGTAGTGTATACTTCAAAGGATTTTCTAGAATCTTTGAGTGATTTTCTCTTTTTCAAATGAAATGAGCAAAAACTATTTTAGATGTGTATTTAGCTGTCTTTGCCAGATAGTGACCGAAAAGAAAACTCTCTTAGAGGTAAACTTTGATGTTCAGAGGTTAACAAATTATTGGTGTTCCGCAGAACAAATCGGTATTATTCAAGCGTAACGGTATCGGTAGAGAAATTTAGAGTCTAATAAAGTGCACAAAAAGCGTTATCGATAAAATGGATTAGAGAATAAATCAGCGGCTGAATCGCCGCGGAATCTCTGTTTTGTGTCCGTGCCTCTAATTGATGGAATGTTCATAACTCAACTTTTTCGGAATGTTCGGGAATGTCTTTTGTTTATTTTAAGCGAGAAAGATCTTGTTAATCCATTAACTAAGATGGTTTTAAGATTTTGTATTTTGTTGATTATAGAGAGTCCAAATGTTCACTGAGATATTTAAAATCATCATCCATTTGATTTAGAACCCTTTGTAAATGCCCGGTATAGAACATCCCGTATTGTCTTTTAACTTTTTAAATTTGAATTATTTTTCAACGATTCTCCTTTGTCATTGTATTATGTACGTAATATTATCGCTGTACCTACTTTCCTTTAAAATAAGAAGCAGTATAAATATGGTAGGCTCTAATTCAAAAGCAGCTCAGCTGTTTTCCTTAAATCGTTGTAGGTAAGTCGTAAATCTAAGAGGCGGACTTTTGTTAAGCAAATTACTAGTAAAGCTTTTGTGAGAGTCGATCGGATAGTTAGGCGGAGCAAGTTCCAGTCCGGGGTAACGGCGGATAAAGCTGGACAAGTTTCGAGTAACTCCGGCCAAGTCTGGCTCAACTTTGTGGTACCTCTTGCTCCCCTTCAGATTCTGTCCCCGCGCAACGTTAATTGCCTAGAAAACGGGTGGGCCGGTCAATTGATACAATTTGACGCGATTTGTGGGTAGATGCAAGTTGAAGCGCTCGTACCGAGTGTTTCGTTGTGAACATGCTTGGTGATATTTATGTTCTATGCTACGATGTTTTATTGGCTATTAATTTGATAAACAAGGCGCAGCGAATAAACTGAGTGAGAATGTTTGTTTTTGGACTTATCGAAATCAAATGTTTGTTTTTGACCTTTCCCCAAAGACTTTTTTGAGCTTAAGGGCTCCGACATGAAAAAGGCATTTATAAAATAAAAGTTGCAATAGCAAATACCTTTATTATAAGTTTTAGTAGCTCTTGCTTCCGACAAATTTTAACATGTTATTTATGAATGTGTCAGTAGTCCTACTTGTTAATAATGTATAAACCGATTTCTCTCGAGACAACATCGTATAGCGTTACGTAAACTCATAGCAAAAATAATGTTTACACTGAATTTAAATGTAAGTAATATAACTTTTTGTATTTATGTAATTGTATTCCTTCTAAGCTGTTAGACTGATTTTGGTATGTGTTTGTTTGTGAATTTCGGTGGGCCTCTAGGTGGTTTTTTGATATATGTAGTTGTACAGAATACAACATGGGTGACACCACAAGTGTAGCTAGTTGCATATAAAATTGATTCTATTTAATTAAATTATACATTTCGGGAAATTTCAACCTTAAGAAAAGGGGAGTCTGCATACTATTCACAAGTCTTTGTTCTTAACGAGCTTTATTTCGTGTTTGTAGTGGACGTCGCGGTCGTCTGTCAAGTCAAAATATCGCATCGCACATATGTACTTATTCAATTATGAAAGACAATTATTTTTTTTATAATTCATCAGTCATCAATATCATTCAGTTTTAAGGTAATTGAGTATCATAGTTATAACTAATGCTTCATCATATCAGATCAGCCGAAAGACGTCCTCTGCTGGACAAGGGCCTCTGCCAAGGTCCTCCACATGAACCGATTTTGAGCCAACCGCATCCATCCGCTGCCCGCGATTCTACCTTTTACTTACTCACAGTAAAATCAAAGTACCTTCGACGACCCCGTGGCGTGCGGGAGTGTAAACGACTGCCACGCTGAAGGTCGGGGGTTCGATTCCCGCTCAACATTTGTGTGAATCGACATGGATGTTCGTCTTGGTCTCGGTGTTTCTATGTTTAATATGTATGTAGTTACAAAAAAAGTATATATGTATGTTTATCCATTGTTTAGTACCCATAGTACAAGCCCTGCTTAGTTTACTAGATGGTGTTGTTGAAATGTGGTATAAAAAAAAAGAAAAGCACCTGGTTCAATAACACTAGAACATCTTAAGTTCATAATTAACTTTATGCCGTACATTACCAAACCCGTAGCATGTATTATTAATTTAATACTTGTAACTTAAACTGAAAACCTAAAATACTACAAGTCTAATCTTTATCAAGAAACCTGTTCAATAAAGCAGCACAATCGTTTAATATATAAAAGCCGTCATTATTTTTTGAATCTTCAACAAAAAGAGAGCGATCGCTCCTTTAATTAGTCTAGCATTTTCAAGAGCAGTATTAATTAGTGGGCTAGTGTAAGTATTTTAACTACGGAGAATTTTGCGGGTCAAAGCGGTTTAATTTGGTTTTATGTAGTAGGTATAAATTCATATAGCTCTATATAACGCTTTGCCTTTGGATTGAGGAGGTTAGAAAGCAGCCGGTTTGTGGGAAATTTATATTCTGTCAAAAAGTTCAGATATTTACATAGAGGCGCATTTCCTATGGGCGCTCTGTAGACAAACTTTCTGTAACCCATATTGCCGCTTGGCGGCGTGGCAGTCGCGCTGTGACAGCTGTCTCTACGTGTGCAAGAGAGACGAACGTTCCTCCTGTGTATCTTAACTACGAGACCAAGAGAGACGGAGAACGACGCCAGCGCTGCCAACGGCGCCAACTACGAACTACACTAGCGACAGTCGCCACTTGGAATCAGCACACGAAATCCTTAAGAAATGCCCTTCTATGTAAATCTGTATTCAGAGATTCTGTCAGATCTAAAGGCCAGAAAAAGTGGCATTGGTCATTTCTAATATTGCTATCGTTTGGTTGCCAAAGTAACTTATGCTTTCCGTTGTTCGCCGACAACGTGACATCACATCACATCACACAATCAAAGATGTACGCCAGTTCCATACATTTTTGTACTTAGTGAATAGCGATATCGCTGTTCGAATGCCATTTATCAAAGCTCGCTGGCTCGTCCAAGAAAACGGACTATGGGCATAGTCCGTTTTCTTGGACGATCCCGTTTTTTTTCTGTTTACAATACGAAAGACGCAATTTCCTTTTTTAGCATAATAAAATTAATAATAGATTGAGACATTTACAGGTTTCCAAAAATGTCTTTTCCGCAGAAATAATCGCTTGAAAAATATCGTACTCTACTAATTGTAGCCTGTACGTGGAAATCTACAATTAACAATCTGCTAAAACCCCTTACATCTGTTAGATTCTACGAAAATTACTATAAATCCACTTTTTATTAATAGGCTGTTAAACGATTTAATGAGAAGGTTTTTCCTGGTAATAGATTCTCACCTTTCCTTGTAATGAAAAGAAAATTTCTTAAGAACACTTATTTGGGGTTTTATTAAAGTTTTTGGCAACTGATTTTTATAGGCGGCTCTAAACCCACGTGAATAGCCTGACGAACTCAGGTGGTTGTGCCGAATTTATAAAGAAAATAAAGAATTTCTTGTACAACCCTTTGGTAATTAACTACACCTCTTTAAATCTTCAGCGAACTGACAGGTAATTTTTCGTTCTCTTCTCACAATTTTATTTTTAACGTTTGCTAGGTAAAGTTTGCATAAAAAATCAAAACTGTGTTTATATCTAGTTAAACGTTTTAATAAATATGACCTTTTAAAGTTTCTATTATTTGTATTATCTGTAATTATTTATATATATGAATATAATCCGTCGTCATAATAAGTCAGTCAAGTTGAGTCATAAATCAGGTAAGAAGAACCTTCCTACCTGTAACTATGTACTGGAAGTAGCACCCTCTTTTAGAAAGGCACTGATAAAGCAAGTTCGGGTTTTCATTAATTGGATGTCATGCCCGGTCAGAGACTTTACGATTGTCACGAGATGCTTCCATTGCCATCAGTTCGGTCACGCCGTTAAATATTGCCGAGAAACCAGCCCCACTTGCAATCATTGCGGTGAACTTGGCCATACCTTCAAAGACTGTAACAGCAAGTCAGCCGCTCCTAATTGTGCAATGTGCAAGCGTTTTAAACGGAAATCCGACCATCAAACAGGTGACCCTAACTGTCCAGCTCGTAAGTATGCTGAGGATAAATATATACACTCTATAGACTATGAGGGCACCTAAGAGCGTCACCTCCTATTGTTCTTAGTTAGCGCTCTAACTTAATTTTATCTTATTATATTTTACTTGTATACAATTAATTGCATACAATGACTAATCAATTGATAGGTGACCTAGACAATTTTTCTGTGTCGGAAATAAAAATATGTGATGTCAATTCGTGTAAATATTCTATACCGCGTAGTGAAAAGGTGCTGACATTGCTGACACAAAATATTCGCAGCATAAGTCGTAATATAAATGGATTTGAAGTGTTATTGCATAATCTCAATGTTAGCTGTGACATTATAGTGTTAACAGAATGTTGGCTGTCAAACCGAACAACTGCTCTACCACTTCTTGCTAGGACCAAGAATCAAATGGACTCGACATTTGCGTACACCCGTAAAGGACGGTCATAGAGTACATCCTGAGTTGGTGTTACCAGATGTTGTAAATGTCTACCCTACAATTCTACGAAGTACATATTAACTTTTAAGTAACATTGTATCAAACCTGAATTATAAAACATACATACATACATAACGTCACGCCTTTTATCCCTGAGGGGGTAGGCAGAGGTGTATTTCTACACCCACTTTTCGCCAGAAATACTTTAGTCCCACGTAATAAGGGGCGAGCCTATTGCCGTACCGGGCACATTTCCAGACTCCGTGCTGCTACTGAGAATTTCGTGACAGATAATCCCAATAACACTGCCCGACCCAGGAATCGAACCCGGGACCTCCCGATCCCACGCGCACATTTATGCCGCGAGACCAACGAGGCAGTCTGAATTATAATAATAATAATAATATTCTACCACATTCACACAACACCATCTAGTCCCAAACTAAGCAGAGCTTGTAGTAGATAGTAGTAGATAATGGATAAACATACTTATATATTTTTTTTTTGTAAATACATACATATTATTCATTGAAACACCCAGACCAAGACAAACATCCATGTTCATGCACACGAATGTTTGACTTGTGTGGGAATCGAACTCGCGACCTTCGGCGTAGCAGTCGTTTACACTCCCGCTGCGCCAACCGGTCGTTGCGGAATTGAATACCTTACCAGACATCTGATACCGCGTTTTCCTAATGTCCTATCATTTTTAATCAATTTGGTATTTCGATGTATTTATGAGCTAACTCGAGAAGTTCCATCAATATCCGTTTAGGTATTTTAGCAACGAATAGTAACAAACATCTAATAATATAATTTACAGCCCAATAAAAAAATAAAAATATAGCTAACCTTACAAGGAAGTTTAAATCCATCGATAAGGTGTGCGATAAGTATACTTAATATTATTATGTATAACAAAAGTGTCAAATATGTGGGACTGGCTTCACTCGCCATATAAACACGAGGCTCAGAGTTATATACCTTTTATTATATTATTTGACACTCAACTTTACTGTCCTTAGAACAAATTAATTTTGTATACAAATTTCTTATTTTCTCTTCTTTATCATTCGAGAATGATTCCAAATAAGTACCTATTGCGGGGAGTTTTCCTAAAATACTTTTGTTCAAAGTGTTTAGAGCATACTCTTGCATATTTGTTCGGATCCCAGTTTTCTCCTCCTGTTGCACGTATCCACAATTATTTTTGGATCGTGCAGTCCTTTGGGAATCTATAAACAAATAATTTCATTACTACAAAGAAGAAAACAAATTAAATAATTAATCTTAGGTTCATATGAAACTAAGTAATGGCAAATTACCCAAAATTTGGGTAATTTCCCAAACGCTTCAGTGGTATCCCTAAAAAACATTTAACGCTGTAAAATTAAAAAGTATCGATGACTTTTGGCTAGCTCAACATTCAACGACCTATTGAATTCGATTGTGTAATACTAAAATCGCGGTGATAATAAAAAAGCATTTTTTGGTTTATTGATGTAATTTAGAAATTATTTCCTTATGTAATGATACGCTATTTGTATAATTCTATCAATATTTTCATGTATAAATAGATATTATAACTAAAATATCGTACTTACGAATAAATGGTTATGTTCTCACATTTCCGCTCACTATGGCTTTTACAGCCTAAAATGTAACAAATCACCATATTAAATCTGAACCAATGATATCTTCACGAAGCATTCACAATTAATAACAATAATAACACAATTTTTCGCGGAAATTATCGAGAGCTCAACCGTTTGTTGGTCACAATATTCAGTAGTGACCAACAAAAAAAACGAAAACTCTGACAAAGACAAAAAATGCTATCTTTGTCTCTTTTACTCTTATGTATTTCTGTATGTCGTTATCTCGGTCTGTCACGGTATTATTATTAGCTTGTCAAATCCATAGAGATACATCATCCTAGAGTTCTTGATGGATATTGTGTACATAAAACAGAAAATAATTTAAATCAAAATGATGGTCTAGTAATTTATTCTAAAAATAATTTAAATATATCAGTAGAGGAACCTTTATTTCTGGGCAGTAATTGCTTGATAATTAAAATCAATTCAAAAACAGTAGTATTAGTAATTTATAGGCCGCCTTCGCAATATATTGAATTGTTTTTGGAATCACTGGACACACATTTAAAAAGATTGTCAAATTTTCAGAATATTATACTGACAGATGATATAAACATTAATATCGCGTCTCAAAAAACCGACATTCATGCACATAACTACTTAAACATTTGCGCATTTCATGGATTGTTACCAACCCATTATCATCCAACTCACCAAAGTGGCTCATGCTTAGACCATTTTATTATAAAATCAATTAAGCCCTCCATAACATTAATAACAAATTCATCATTAACAGATCACAATGCTATTTTATTGACCCTAAAATTGTCTTTGTCCAGGAACAACTGCACATGCAGCTATGCAAAAGTGAACATGAAAACCCTCGCAAGTAGTATAGGTAGCATAGATTTTAAACCAATTTTTAATTCCAACGATGCAAATTGCTCTTTACAGTATTTTATAAGATCAGTACAAGATGCAATAACAAAAAATACGACATTTATACATACGTCTCGAAAATATACCAACATAAAACCTTGGATTACTCCCGGTTTGGTTCGTTGCATAAGACATCGAAATAAACTCCATCAACAACTAAAATTGGCACCAGACAATGAAATACTCTCCGTATCATATAAAAGATACAGAAATTTTTTCAACAATCTTTTAAAAACCGTGAAAATTCAATATGACAAAAGTCAGTTACAAAAGGCAGGGCAAAATAGTAAGCTCATCTGAAAATTTATAAAAAATAATATATTTATTAGTAAACAATCAGAAGCACCACTAGAACTTCTGTCAACAGACATAAGTCCAATATCGGCAATTGATAAGATAAACGATTATTTCATTAACGTCGGTAGATCATTATCGGAAAATATTCCTAAATCAAGTAGCTTTCTGTCTCAAACTAGCCTGCCCTAGCCTTGATGAAGTAATAAGTATCATAAGTGGTTTGAAAGAAGTGTGTGCTGTGGGATGGGATAATATACCTAACAATATTATTAAAAAAATCAGATATACATTTGCGCCGGTATTAAACATATTTTTAATTCATGCTTACAAGAAGGAGTTTTCCCCTGCTTGTTTAAAAAAGCAGTAGTTACTCCTATTTTTAAATCTGGTGACAAAAAAAGCGTTACTAACTACAGGCCAATTTCAGTCTTATCGGGCCTTTCAAAGATCTTAGAGAAAATAATAAACATTAGATTGATTAATTACCTTGAAAATAATAAGCTGCTTTCAGATAACCAATTTGGGTTCAGGCCTAAAAAATCTACTAACCAAGCCGTACACCAGCTTACGGCGCATATTACCAATAGTCTAGATAAGAGCATGCACTCCATGGGAATATTTTTAGACCTGGCCAAAGCCTTTGATACAATATCTTGCTCCATACTGCTGCGCAAGCTCGAGACATTCGGAATAAGGGGAGCACAACTTGCACTGTTTTCTGACTATCTGACCAATCGCTACCAAAGTGTGAAAATTGATAAATATGTTAGTGCAGAGCGTAAAAATAGTGGTTTTGGTTTACCACAAGGTAGTATTTTGGGACCAACTTTGTTCCTTATATATATTAACGATCTCTATAGTTTAAATGTTCAAAATGGTATATTAATATCATATGCGGACGACACAGCGCTTTTATTCTCAGCCAATACATATTCTGAGCTTTATGACCACGCCCAAAATGGTTTTAATATTGTATCAAACTGGCTACACCAAAATCTGCTAACCTTAAATGTAGACAAAACGAAATACATATTATTTAGAATGAGAAATACTTTTTTTTTGTTCACTACGGTGGTAAACTCTCCTTATGAGTCGTCTCAACTCCGCCAACCCAGCCATTAAAACGGCTGGGCTTGGGACTGGCGGAGGAGGTATGTGGAGGCTCTCCCCTACAGGCGTTCGGGGCATACCCACTAAAAACCACCGCGGTGTCCCTACGGGTCCCGTGTGTTGGCGGGGTCACGCGATTCGCGATTAGCATACTTTCTCGCGACCCCGCCCGGGATTGGCCCGCCGTTGGTGTTGGCGGGCCCCGTCTCGTCATGATCTCGCAATCATCCATCAAACTTCTTGCATCCATCAAACTTCTCGCATCCATCACCTCACAAAGCTACTTAGGAGGCGGCGAGGACACGCGCCGCCTCCCGCCTTTTGGCGGACAGGGAGCAGCCCCAGCGCTCACCGTCCGCAGGCACTGAATTCAGGGTGGTCGGAGGTCGTCTCTTGTTCGACGTCTCCGACGCCCGGACCTACGGTTGGGGAGAGGGCGATGTATTTCCCTCTCCCGCTCCGCCGCCTCCTTGCTCAGCATGACTGCTTCGCAGAAGGAGGTGACGACGTTCCAAGACCTCTCACTCCGGACCATAGACAGAACTACGGCCGGGAGCGAGAGGACAACCGTATTCAGAGCCGCGACCAGATCACGGCGCTGCGATGCCCAAGCTGGGCATTCCGCCAAAGTATGCAACGCCGTGTCTTCGACAGGGTCGCGGCTGCTGCCACAATGGTGGCATCCGGGCGTTTCCTCCCGGCCTATCCTCCACAAATACCGGCCAAAACAACCATGGCCGGTAAGGATTTGAGTCAACCGGAAGGTGAGGACGCCGTGACGTCTCTCCAACCACTCATCAACCACGGGACTTACCGCCACTATCGTGGCGTGCCTGGGAATGAGAAATACTATTCCATCACCTATTAACCTACATATTTTTGCACACAACTGTAAAATGCACGCTGACCTAACATGTACTTGTCCCGCATTAATTGAAACTGACAATATTAAATATCTAGGCATAACATTCTCGACACAAATCTAAATTTCCGTAAACACATTGATATTGTATGCGCAAGAACGCGTAAATTAATTTATATTTTCAAAAAACTTCGTAACATAGCCGATTACAAATTAATAAAACAGGTTTAGTTAGCTTTGTGTCAATCCATACTAACATATTGCATTACATCGTGGGGTGTGTGGGATGATCAAAATTTCTGAATATATTTATAGTCTTAGCTATAAAATATGCAGAACAACAGTAACAGAATATTTACAAAAACCCAATTACGATGACACAGAAAAATTACTAGAAGTTTTAAAATGACCTTTAACAATTTTGTCTAAATATTATTATTATATTTTTTATTACGTGACATGTGGAATAATAACTGTAATTACTAACGTACCAAAATGTTTGTGAATTTTTATTTTATTTATATTATTAATTTATAATAAATAGTCTACTTAAATTAAACTAAATCTTGACAAACTTAATTACTTACACACTATGTTATAATATTAGCATATAAACATGTACATAATATTGTCGTTTGTCTCTCTAAGTTTTAATCAAGCGTCAGCTCGAAACACAGGTCTAACCTAGTTCGAGTAGGTAGTCGATAACTACTTGAGTTATAACGCAATCCTAGTTTTTGCCAATATTGCAAATATATGTATATTATGATTATGACGCTTTATGTACACTATTGTTTTTATAAGCCATGTACTTATTATATAATGTAAAACTAAATATAAGACATTAGGCTAGTTATACCAATGGATTTAATTTAAGACGAATTGTAGTGTACTTACCTTTTGTATTTTTGTGTATAAATAAATTATTATTATTATTATATTATAATTTGACCTACATTAAGACTAATTGTTATTTCGTCTCATTTCAGAGGCAACAGAATTCAATATTTAAATGAATGTTAAAATATTATGATCTATTTGTTCTACTTGACTGGTGCATAAAATCTGCTAGTTTTTAGGTAGTCCAAGGCATCATACTTCTTATTGACAAGAATGTAAAAATACTTTTCCAATTCCTATTAGCGTAGTGACTTTAAGTACCCCATTATAGTCACCTCTATAGGGATGTTACTGTGTATGTGAAAGACTGCAATTCTTCTTGACGAGAAAGATATTTGCTTTTATTTTATTGCATATATATCCATATCTTTAGTTTCGTACTTTGAATTTGCTGATTGATCTCACTGCATGCCTGCATAAATATTTTTTATGAAACAGTATGGTCTGATTTACGTACTAATACTCTTATTTAACGAATTGTGGCTTTCATAGTAGTTCTGCTTTCACCTCCGAATATGTAATATAAGATATAAGTATTTGTTCCTGTAAAACCACATATATTGGTAAATATTGAGTTTTCTAGTAAATCTTAGGTTTAATATTATTACCAAAACCAACCCTGATTGGTAAAACAGCATGTCTCATAGCTAATGATATAATCCCGAAATAATGGTCTCTTTTTTAAATCCATACGTTCACTAACCCGTGTAGCTCAATCCAAATATTTATTAATAAAACTTAAGATAAATTTTCCAACGAGCGGGTTTATACCACAACAGTAACATACTAATAACACCTTCTGTATGTTATTTTAAGTCTTTATATTGTAAGTATAGAGTCACAAAAATACTTCATGTTGATTCCATAAGATTTCATATTGTGTTTTCATAGCAAAAACATGAGAGATGTTCAGACGTCGTTGTAATATATTTCTATTGGGTTTTGAGTAAATGTTATTGAAGTTAGAAGCCAATATAAGTAAATGGAAAATGTAGTAGGTTTTTACCTTATAATATTTTATTTCTACAAACGCATTGCGCGCACTATGCGAACAATGTACGTTTTAAATTGCTCATTATTGTTTACTCCACAAAGGAAAACATTGTGAGACAATCTGTCTATCTGAGAGTGTTCCATAATGTTTTCGAAATAAATGTGAATTCTACTTAACCCTCACTTGACCAGGACAGTGGATTAAATGGCCTAATCCTTTTCATAGTGAGAAGAGGCTGCTACCAAGCAGTAGAACAGATATCTCACATACAAAAGTATCTACAGGGCTGGCAGTGATGATGTCTTAAGTAAATCTAATGTGTCACCTCTATGATATTACAGTTTCAAAAGCAAGCCTCCTTTAAGATTGGAGCCTCGTATCTAGGTAGTATTATTTTTTGCACATGACTTAACATTTAGCTTCGGCTGAAGGGATTTGTTTATTTTTCCCTAACCCGTTGTAAGTGAGCATGACTTGTATAAACTAATCCGTAGCGTTCGGTCTCCGTGGCAACACATCAAACGCGTAATGGAGATTGCGCAACTCGAGTATGTTTCTTATGTATTAAAGAAAATGTTCTATACCTTTCGCATTTTAATTCAATTGTAAGATGTCATAATTCCCGTTGTGTAGAGCGTTTGTTTCGTTTTTGCATGTGCAGATATCTTTTCAAGTACTTTATCTAAGAGTAAAATGTATGCCACACAAAGAAGTGGCAGACCGGATCTCTTTCCAAATTTCATTTGAGTTAATTTAACGAATCAGTTTCGAATGTAATTATCTCTTAGTAAGATTTGGATATGACTTTAATGTAGAGGTGTTTGAAAGCTAGTTGACTGTGAGTATTTCCTGAGTCATGGAAATGCTCAGTAATTTTATGGCAAATATTAATATAGGGACATGTACATAATTTTGTTGTGTAACAATAGTTTTAACACATATTTCATTAAACAAAATTTTCAAGTAAGTAATATTCGAAGACGCCAATTCACGTTAACCCTTCTCTGCCGAAATATCATAGCGTCCATTACTTAGCAGAGCTACGGCAGGCCGCGGTACTTAACTAATAGAAACTTCCACACACTTCCGGTGGACGGCTGCTGCGCTAATATCCGGTCCCGCCCGAGCCTCTACGGAGAACCGCCATTTTTGAAGTATAGCACGAGGAATAAGTAACGCTTCAGTAGGCTTTCATCAAAGTTTTACGTGTGGAATACCGAGTTGATATCATGAAGTTTTTAATACTGCTATTACACTAACTATGCGTGAAAATAATAATTGGCAACAAGAAATTTAGTTCAAGCTATATTAGTCCGGTTGTTAAAGTGATGATTTTACCATCCTGCAATGAAATGTATATAACTGAAGGACGATTCACATACTTAAAAGACACCGACACTGTATTTTGAGAGAACTGCGATTTGATTTTGAATGGGGTTAAATATAATGACCACCATAACATGCTTCGATACCCTTAGTTCTTTAACCAAAAATATATACTTAACACCAGAAAAATAAAGTCTAAAATACAATAGTACTAGCTATTTTAGTCACGACTGCACTTCAAATTGTATTCGAAAATCGAATGTAGTAAATGATCACCAAATAGGTTGTGTTAGGTTCTCTTGTAACACTTAATTCAAAAATAGGAGTCCTGCGAAGCAGGGCTCCGTCAAAACTTTGGTTATAATTTTACACTAAAATGCTGGTTTCATTTTGGTGATCATTCACTATTTTTGTCTGTTATATGTTACTATATCTGGTGGTAAGTGAATATAAGCCATTTTGAATTGACTTACAATTTTATTGGTATTCTGTTACACTTTTGTCCAGTTTTGCTGCTGCCTGATAAGTTCTTGTTAAATTAATTCATATAACTCATTCAAAATTCGTCCCAATTATTGATTTTTCTAGAAGATTAGGCCTTTTCAGAGGTGTTAAAACTTGGCCTTAAAGTAATTATAATCTAATTTTACACATAGAGATCGACGTTAGCATATAATTTTATTGAATTTTAGGTAAACCTAGTCGTGGTACCATTTAAGTGAAGATTAATTTACGAGAATACTATTTATGACAACAAGACTAGATTTAAATTGCATTTTGAACAAAATAATATTGAGACTAAGCCTATTGATCCACGCATGATAAAAATAGTGTTTGATGTTGAATTAATTGAACTAAAACATTATTTCTGTTCGCCCTTTGCGTTGTATAAATGTTTATGTTCGTAGTCAACCTTAACACAGCTTGGGTATATTTAGCGTCAAACAAACAAGCCTCTATTTTCACTAAAGAGAAAAAACGAAAACGTTGACTTATTTGGTGACTAAGTTCTACAAAAGCGAGTATTGAATAGAGCTAGGCTAGAATTATTATTAATAGGTAAACTTATTTATTTGTGATAATTATAATTCCGTACTAAACAGGGTTCGTTAGCAGTAGAATATAACATTGCTTTTTATATCATACGTATACTGAAAGTATTATTGCATAAAAGTGCGCTACACATATGCAAGTTGCAATGGTTGTTTGGACTTGTTTCATATCGGTCGTGTTGAATGAGCAGTACCTTCCTGCCTACTACGCACCACTATGCTGTATAGAGGGGTGGATCATTTGGTCGGTAAAGTTTTAGTATTCAAAATAGACGTATGAATCAATATGTAGCTTCCTTGTGTTAGCGATAATTAATTACAGGCAATAATTTGATTGATCTATACAACCTCTGTGATAAAGGTTCTGGTTTACTAGTCATATTTTGATTATCTGTATTACGGCACCGACACGACTGCCCAATCAGAAGCTTTTCTTTGGTGCGCGCGGGGAAATATAAGTATAATTTTATTATCGTTTTGCAGTCGTATCGGCACGTATTATGTAATATTTGATTATCTGTACTACGGGACTGATACGACTGGTCAATCACAATCCATTATATTGATGCGCGGGAATATTAAATATAGAAAGGCGATTGTCGATTGTTTTTTGAGTCGTATTGGTGCGGAGTCGTAGTCGTAAGAAAGGTATTGACGACGAGCTAAGAATAAGAATACAATCACCAGACCTAATACAGTATAATTATGATACCTTGTGTGAAATCGCTTTATGGTTGTAAAAAAACCGTTTAATAATATGTGAGTAGATACACAACTGTTGTATTATTGATCATAATGCAATAGTCCTCCTGATAATGTCTCCTGATAATGTAGCGCTGAACCTTTCGTCGAGTGTCACAATGCGTGGAACGGTACGCAACCGAATTATAGCCGTTTGGTGTGTCATACCAACCGAATGCTTCGAGTAATAGCTTCGTTACTGAAGGTTCCGCGCGGAACTTTCTTTGTAGAAAACACTTTAGTGTACGTTAGATATAATTAAAAAACGCAAAGCACAGAGATTTGTAGAAATCCAAGAGCTTTTTTCTTTCACATCCGTAATTAAGAAAATGTTCGAGTATTTGAGCTTCATTAACAAAGTTGCCAACAGTTTCGTGGCAATATGCATAATGTTCATTGAAGAACTATAAATAACAATCAATGAAAAATCGTTATTATTCTTGAAACCAGTTAGACAAGCGTCGGTTAGTTGTTATTTATATTGTACTCAACCACACTTTTAACCGACATTTAGTCGTGTTGTTGAATACCGACGTTCAATAAAGGGTACTTACTTACTGGGCTCTTGTACTTACTGGGATATTTCAGTCAGTTGGTTGTGATACAAACATACATGAAGAAAATCGCAAGACAGTGCTATGCAAACTAAATTACCCACATATGTACATAGCAGAACTTGATATCGCACTACGCATCTAACTTACATTACCGTCTTCATTTAAATTAACATTTTAGCATAAAAATCTGTGTTACATCGCTATCTGACTACAGATACTATTTCACGATGATTAATCAACACCAATGCTTTTTACCTTCGCCTTTCCGGAGGTGCTTTTACTACCAAACAAATCACAATACAGCTTTCCATCACGGTTAAACATACATGTGCTGCAAACATACATTACAGTTCCTCACCAGTATTATATATTATTGAATCGTTCTATGTGCTTAAACAAAATGCGCAATGTATTTAGATTTAAGGTGTTGTCTGTATGTGTCGGTGTTTCCGAGTGAAGGTAGCTACCCTGCCTATCGTTATCAGGTTGAAATCAAACCGCCATTTTGCGTTAGCACCCCTAGCTCGCTGTTTGTATGTATTGTACTTTTCGACTTAGCTGAATAATTCTGCTGTTCTTTTTGGTAACTAATACGTTTATATCTGCAACGCTCTGAATCGGTTTTTATGCAATGCTACCGGAATAACGAAGTTGGGTATTGAATTTTGTTTGTGACTTCTCTTTTTCAAAGGCAAAGACATTTATTGCATAACTGTGTAGTAATGTACATGGATGGTGAATATGTATAATGTATCAACAGTTTACCCGTTACGGGCATTGCAATCATATAATATTAGATTTCAATAATGCTTATAACTAAAGAATTCATGCATGTTATAAAATACATTTTGCAATAACCACTTCTTTAATCGTATTTTAAACAAGTTGCCATTTAGTTTTTTTTAATTTCAAGAGGTAAATGGTTATATACTCTTATAGCAGTTACATATGTGCTTTTGTAGAAAATAGTTTTATGATTGATTGGCATGCTTAAATTATATTTATATTGCGATCTTACATTAGACTTTAGATTACATTTAATATCAAAATATTCAGGATTACGTTTAACAAAGAGACAAATTTCCAATATAAACACACAAGTTAGACTTTTGTAGAATAAATGTTGATTCACTATTTGTGGAGTTACCCCTATATATAACACCATAAGTTAACAATGGAAACACATAGCCGTAATACGCTGATTTTGCTATGCCCGTTGAAGCACTTTCAGTTAGTATTGAAAGGGCATAACAGAAGCTAGATATTTTTTTGTTTAAGTTTTCTATACGACTCTTCCAGTTTAGATGCTGATCTATAGAAACACCAAGAAATTTAATTTGACTGACTTCTTCAACTTTAGTATCATATTCACATATATTTAGTGGTGGTGGTTTACTCTGATGATTTCTAAACTGCATAACTTTAGTTTTGGTAAGATTTACTTTTAGGTTAATGGATAGAAGCCAGTGTGTAACGTTTTTTAAGTGTATTTGATACTTCCAACTCAATATTGCTTAAGCATTTATCATTTTGTATAAATATGGTTGCATCGCATCAGCATACTTTATACACATGTGATTTACAATGTTTGGCAGTTCATTGACATAAATCAAAAATAAAAGAAGTCCCAATATACTACCTTGTGGCACTCCCAATACAACATTTTCAAAGCTAGAATAAACTGTTTCTATTGTTTTGGTATCATTATTATATATTTCTAATTTAGTAGCCTGAGTTCTATTACACAAGTACGATTCTACTAAATTTAAGGCGATAACTCTGACGCCTATCCTTTCCAATAGGCTAGTTGACGAAAAAAAATTTATAAGTCCGTCCTTTAGATTATTCAAAAATAAGCGATACGTATTTTTTTATTTGTAAATTAAACCAAAAATGACCAAGATATAGCTCATTAAAGTTACGTATAACGTAACTTTAATGGGCTATATCTTTGTTATTTTTTATTTAATCGAAAAAAGAAAAAATACGTGTCCAATATGTTTTTATAATCTAAAATACGGACTAAATAAAATGTAATTATTTTGACCCTGGAAACTACCCTATTGCTTTAATAATATTTTTATTTCATTTTGTTACAAATTCTCTGCTAACGATCATTGGAAATTTAAAAAAAAAAGATACAAATGCAATCGAACAAATGCATTGTTTCATTGTGCTGGCACTCAGCTATACATTTACAATATCTAGATATATTGTTTTACAAAATAGATGTGTTAACGTTTCTTTATTGGTATACCTATCAGCTCACTTAGCTCATTTTATTAGAGGATCTATTTCTTCATTCATTTTATTAGATGCCGTAATAGATCATGATCTGGGTGTTTAAAGTATAAATTAGGTACTCAAATTTTGAAATAGGTTTACTTTTGGCAATGTCATTTAAAGCGCATTGTATAGAGTATCATCATAGACTGAAATTAATGTTTTGGTATGCGTGGTTAAAAAAAATCTGCAATTTTTTTGAACCAAAACATTAAAAAAATATATTTTACTCAAGATGTAATAAGATTTTTTTATAAAACCTAAACCGCCAGTCAAAGTAGTACAATAAATAATCGATAAAAAACAAAACATAATTTAAAAATGGAACAGTAATTTTAAGTTGACAGGATCACCTGGCGGTGACTCACCGTTATACTACGCCAGAACGCGACGAGAATTTATAATATTCATAAACAAAATGAATTCCTGTCTGAACGCCGGCGTTTTATAGATGTTCAACCCTTTATAAGTATGTCGGGAAATATTGGCTGTCAAGGGGAGTAAAGTGGTGCAACATTTTTGAAGATATTGCGAGATGTTTTTTATTTAGGCCAGGAATGCAAGCTTTAGGAGTCAAATTCTTTAGTTGCTGCTGTTAAATATAAAGAAAAGGGAAGTTAATGTTTGTACTCTAATATAAGGTAGCACGAAAACAAATTTTGTAATTAAATTAAGGTTTAATGGGTGTCATATAGGTACATCTTGCACGGTTGACTTGAAGACTATTAGTATGATTTTTATATGTGGAGATAATTAGAAGGATTGAGAGTGAACCTACTATTTATCTCATTAAAAAATGTCGCGGTAACCGCCTCCCAAGCTTGCGGAGCCACGGATGACGTCTAGTATCATGAAACTTTATGTGTTCACATGTGCTTCACGAAATACCCATCATGTCTGAACTAACATCACATTCATATTGTGTATTCCCACAAATCAGACAGTAGCTATCGTAGATACTTAGGGACCAGTTTCACCGCTGTTTGATAAGATTTTGGTAAAATCATGTCAGATAACATATAAAATTTTGTACCGAATAAGAATTTATCTGGAAAATAAGACATATCCATAAAATTAGGCCTAAATCTTCTATGTTAGAAGTTAGAAGATAAGAAGAGATAATCACTTCTATAACTAGTTATCTAGTTATTATTTTATAAAACCAACGATTGTATTCCACAGCTCACCACAATCTCAAGCTTCATGGCCCAATAACATTTACATCTACTGGAGGGCATAATTAAAACGACAAATGTATTTTACCTCGAACAATAATAAATTGTTATTGAATAGGTGTTTTATTATATGTTTTGTTTTCTTGCTCGGCGAGTCATTGTCATTGTTTAACTTGGATAATTATTTTATACTAGAGGACGCCAGCAGCTACACCTGCATATTTTTTAAATTTACCCGTTTTGGCTGATCCCGTGGGAATTTCGGGAAATCCCTTCTTAGTGCATCCCTACGGTCCCCAAGGAACATAAATGCCAAATTTCAGCTTCCTGCGCCCAATGTTTTCGGCAGTAGCGTGTCTGTCAGTCAGTAACGCAAGGATTTTATATATTAAGACTAGAGGACGCCAGCAGCTACGCCTGCATTTTTTTTAAATTTACCCGTTTTGGCCGATCCCGTGGGAATTTCGAGAAATCCCTTCTTAGTGCACCTCTACGGTGTCCGAGGAACATACATGCCTAATTTCAGCTTCCTGCGCCCAATAGTTTCGGCTGTAGCGTGTCTGTCAGTCAGTCAGTAACGCAAGGATTTTATATATTAAGATTATTATGCAAAATCATCTATGGTCGTAGCGTAGCGGTACCAGGCTTGCTTTAGTCTCTCAAGTCTAAGATGATAATATACCTGCTAAAATTTGCTGATGAGGATTATTTCTTTTTCAACTCCTGCGCTATCCTTCTTATGAGGCCCGGATTACGGATGCCAAAACAGATGAACTTTACGCGGATTTGTCTTCAATGGTCAATCCTACTGAATTTGGTGACACTGGTGTTAGAGTAGAAGGAATGTGCAGGGGCTTATTCCAAAATATTAATTTACTAAGATATGCAGTGGTGGATGATGCCAAAAGGCTTAGAGGGGTTTCATTTCGTTAAGAGAAAAGGTTATCAAAAGAAACTCACTACTATGTTAATGGGGTATAATAGGGATTGAGACTTTAGAGCGGGCGCGACCGCGGCCGACTAATCTAGTATAATAAAAATAACAATTGTCAACTTGTACCAGTACTTTAGAGGGGAAGGTAGATAACCGAGTTATTTAATTTTACTATTAATCTGCTTTATTTAAAGCACTGTCGTCAGGCATAAGACACCTGCACCGGACATTTCTTAGACCTAAAACTAGTGCCTCTACTGAAACCTGAACAATATTCGTGTTGTCCAAACATTTATTTCAGATTAGACTAGCACTAAGATATAGTGGCAATCACTTAGGAGACTGATGGGTTGTCTTAGTAGAATCACAGTTAGACAAAGCGACATTCTAGACCATTAGCTAATGTACGAGAGGAAATTTTATTTGGCATAACTAGTGATAAATAATGTTGTGTTAGTATCATTTTGTTAATATGTCAGTTATTATAAAAGCGATATCTTAATGAGAGAACTTTGAATCACCACATGTTAGAATTTTCGGGGCTTGACATTGTGCATGTTAAATTGTTAATTCTCTTACTTTGACAGTATAGACAACATAGTTACTTTGAGTCAAAAGATTGCCCAACATATCGTTCTAGACAATTGCCCTGAGTACGTTTAATTTTCATTCTAAGTACAAGGTGTTCAGTAGTGTGACAGTTTATAAAATTAACTGATAACACTTATAACTTCGTTAAGTTTTCCAGTCAATACTGCTGTATATTATCAATCTATATATTATGTATCTACTTAATACATAATATATAGAAATATTAAAATAAATAATTAGATTAAAATAAATCTTCACTTTGACAGCTTATAAAAACCAAAAAAATAAAATAAATATAAATAATAGTACCTTATAAATACAATATCATATAATATACCAAATAAACAATTGCAAATATTTTACAATATATTTAACCAAGTTCACAACGAATTCCAATCAATGATATTTGTTCAGTTTACGATTCCAAAAGCTAACTGTCATGTGTACACCACATTCCCATTGAAATTATTTTAAAGCCGTTTGCATCAAAGTCAGAAGTGCCACAATAGCACGAGAAAAACTCGCTTTAAGGTCGTATAAGAGAAGCAAATACGACAAGATACCAGGAAACAGCAAACAGGACGGTGCCACTGCACCCAAAAAGTCTGGATGCCCGCATACAACAATCTGTGGATTCAATTTATAAACAACAAATCTTTGATAGTTTATGCGTATCTGTCTATATTGTAAATATGTTTTATTGTATATTTTATTTGTAATTCTTTTTTGAAATAAATTGCATGCAAGACCGTTATGGCGATACAGATGTGAGTGCCAGTCAACCTGCCACGTCACAGACTCGTCTGGTGCGTTGTCCGGATTGTTCCCAGGACCGCTTTTTCAAAGGTAAGCGGGGCCTGAAAGTGCATTTTGGTAAAGTACATAAATCCCAGAATGTACTTCCAGGCCCTTTAATACTTTCACAATCTGGATCAGGAGACACCCACCAAATTCCTTTTTGGCAAATTTTATCTAAATTAATACATTCGGTTCCGATTATTAAAGGAATTCCCCGTGGGGCAAGACCATCAGTGTCAAAAAAAATGGCTGAATGCATAGGTCTTGTCGTAAGGGAGAATTCCAAAACGGACTGGGAGCAATTATTGACATTCCCTTATAGGATTTTACATATTGATAAAAATCAGGCAGCCCAAAATTCATTAACATATTAAGTATAATTGTCAAACCCAAATTAAGTATAATTGTCAAATTTCGGCCAACACTTTAGACCCTAAATTCACGTTATACAAGCATAAATCACTCTATCAATATGTGGAATCCAAATTAAGGGATGGTGACATACGGGGCGCGTCTAGACTATTATTCAGTAGTGATGTGGTGGCGCCTTGCTCTCCAGAGACGCTTGCGGGTCTGAAGAGCAAGCATCCAGCGCCCATAAATGATCTCTCCTTTCCTGAAGCTCCCGACAGTGAATCAGAACACCTGATCACCACGGCCAAGGACGTGTTAGCAGCAGTTTGCTCCTTCCGGAGTGGCTCGGCAGGTGGCCTTGATGCCTTGACAACACAGCATCTCAAAGATCTTGTGTGTGCAAGTGCTGGGGTGGCTGGCGATACACTCTTGAAAGAGTTGGCTGCGCTAGTCAATATGATGCTTTCCGGTAATGTGGACGATACCATCATTGACATCTTGTATGGGGCGAATCTATGTGCCCTTAACAAGAGGGATGGTGGTATTCGTCCCATTGCCGTGAGTTGCACATATCGGCGTATAGCAGCCAAGATATGCTGTAAATTTTACAGCAGGGAGCTATCAGAAAAATTCCAACCCCTACAGCTAGATTTTGGTTCCAAAGGGGGTTGTGAGGCTGCTATACATGCCCTTTCCACGTACCTTGGAAGTGGTGATGGAGAGGTCATTTTGAAGGTTGACTTGAAAAACGCCTTCAATTCAGTGAATAGGGACATCGTGTTGACACAAGCAAAATTAGAAACCCCCAAAATTTTTAAATTTCTTTGGCAATGTTACAGGTATCCCACAAAATTACTATATCAGGACAATCTTTTGGAATCTGCAGTTGGATGCCAACAAGGTGACCCTCTTGGACCAGTCATTTTTAGTTTAGCTATACAACCCATTATTCGACAAATAAATTCTAAATTTAATGCATGGTTTTTGGACGACGGGACCCTGGGGGGCGAAGTAGACATAGTATTGCAAGATTTGACTTATCTTAAAAATAAATTCGCTTCTATTGGTTTGGAACTAAATTATAGTAAATGTGAGCTGTTTGTAAATACAACAGACTCCACAAAAAAACATTCGATAATATCAAAATTTAATAATTTGGCATCAAACTTAAAAATTGTTGATAAGACTTCTCTCCGCCTCCTGGTTTCTCCAGTATTTGAAGAATCTTTCGATTCTTTCTTAGAGGAAAAAATACAAATTTTTTGTGAAATTTCTGATCGCTTATTCAAAATTAATATTCATTCGGCTTATACCATTATTCGATCTTGTCTTTTCGTCCCAAAATTCACACATGCCTTAAGATCTTCCCAACTTTGGAAAAACAAATCACTTTTAGAACAAATCGACAAAATTATCCAAATTACTTTAAAGAGAATATTAAATGTGGATTTGAACGACCGAGCCTGGCTACAAGCGTCTTTGCCCATACGTCTAGGTGGGCTCGGTATACGCAAAATTTCTAGTGTTAGTTTACCGGCGTTTCTATCTTCGGTCCACAGCACGGAAGAGTTAATTACGAAAATTTTATTACCTACACTAGTTAACTCAGAAGTGTTGTGCAAAACCGAAGCTAGAAACGCCTGGAAAATGGCGTGTCCAAGCACTGAATTGCCTACCAACCTATTCTCCCAAAGACAGTGGGACGCGCCGCTTTGTAACATAGTAAGAAAAAGTCTTTTGGATACATATCTTAATGTTACAGAGCGTGCTCGCTTGCTAGCTGTGGGAGAGTGGGAATCCGGTCTATGGCTTCAGGCACTACCATCGTCTAACACAGGAACCATGTTGGACGATGAGGCATTCCGTATTGCCACCTGACTGCGTTTAGGTGCTCCGTGTGTTTCTCCGCATCGATGTCATTGTGGAGAAGACTTCGATAGCCTCGGACACCATGGGCTATCCTGCAGCAGAAGCGCTGGTAGAATTCCTCGTCATGGCCATCTAAATGACATAATCCGTCGTGCTCTTGTCGCGTCTGGCGTACCAGCTGTACTTGAACCAAATGGTTTGGTACGTGACGACGGTAAGAGACCTGATAGTATGTCATTGTTGCCTTGGAAAATGGGTAGGCCTTTGGTGTGGGACGCAACCTGCGTAGACACCCTCGCGCCATCACATGTTCCAAGCACGGGAGGCCATGCCGGCGCTGCTGCTGCAACTGTGGAAACCCTCAAACGGCGCAAATACTGTAATTTAGTGAGTAATTACGTGTTTGAGCCGTTTGGGGTGGAAACGCTAGGCTCATGGGGTCCGAGCGCTCGTTCCCTATTCCGGGAAATTTCTAAACGATTAATCGACGTCTCACGTGACCAGAAGGCTGGTTTATTCTTTGCTCAATGAATCAGCATTGCCATCTAGCGTGGCAATGCTGCCAGCCTTCTGGGCACGTTACCCGATGACATTGATGCGGAGGCATTTTACGACGCCTAAACCTTGTAAATATTTTCACTTTTAGATTTGTTTTATGTTTTTTGTATTAGATTAGGTTAGATTAGATTAAGCTTCAGTTACAAAATTATGTTTTATTATTATGTTCCAAATTAAGTTATTTACCTAATAAATAAAATATATCTTCATTAATATTTATTGTTGAACATTGTATCTACTATCTTTCACATTCTACGTATGTTAACACTGTAAAATAAATACTTTTATTTGTGTGCAGCAACACTCGACAAAACCGTACATGGGTCACCCATCTACAGCCACATAGCCAGCCGACCAGCGCAATAAATAACTTTTAGCCGAAACGCAACGGTGAGCCACAAAATAGTGTGCACTATTGAGCTCATAAGTTAAACTACACACACATACACGTGCATGGTATCTCAGTACTAGCGAGTTTATACACAGGGTGTCACAAGATCCATCACTAAGCGAACATCTATTCGTTTTGGACATCAGACCAAGTCATGCTAATCAAAAATAATACCTGGGAAACGTTTTTTTTTCAAGTAGACATATTTTTATACGGCAATTAGAGTGCGCGCGTGCAATGCTCAAAATACCTAACTTACCTTTTCTATGAGGTCATAGGACATGTATAGAACATATTGGCGTAGTAAAGTCATCGATTTTGTACCTAATTAGAAAAATGTATGGTGACTTTGAGCCTCAATATCTTCCCAGGATGCTGCCGGAATAAAAAATGTTCGTAATACAATTATTACGATCATTTTTTTCATTGTACCAATGTACAATAAATGAGATTTTAGTTTTTGTTATGGGTCTTTTACACCCTGTATGTTTATATACAAGTCTGTTGCAAGTTTACTATGTTAATAAGTACGTTCTCACCGCAAACATTGTGAGAATGCACCTGGTAATACTGCACTATTTAAGAATGTTAAAGCTGATTCTTAAACATTTCTCTTAAAAGCTCTGCTTGCTAGCATATATGCTAAGTATAAATGCCTGCTCTCAGATGCGTTATATTCTGTATATTTGTGCTGAAGAACGTAGCTAATGCACATAATACATTGCCACACCTATACATTTTAAGATGTGCCTTCACTGTAATTGGTCTTACAGTTTAGGGTTTATATGGCATCGATTGCCAATTTATTGAAATGGCACATGATGGCAGATTCAATTGTTAGGGCTTTTCTATTAAGCTGTAAATAGGGAAAGGAGGATGGGCAGATTGGGACCACCTACCAATAGCAATAAGATTTATGTCATTGGATAGGTCTTTTTAATAGAAACAACTTTTATTATGACGGCTTTGTTGTCACAGTTGTGCGTTCCAAGATATATGACATACAAGTTTCGATAAAAATATGTTGAAAAAAGCGATCTTTTTATGGTGCTTAGTACTTTTATTACCATCCGCGTGGTGACGGATTAAGAATACGGAATGTCACCACCCCATGTCATCCCATGGGTGTCGTAAGAGCCGACAGAGGGGGCATATTATGCAGAGAACAGCACTGTAAGAGAAGGAAAACTTGATACAAACCCTATACCAACCCGTTTGGCCAGCGTGGTATAGTAGACCAATTCCTCCTTTCAAAGGAGAGGCCTAGTCCAGCAGTGAACTTTTAAAGGCTGATGATGATGAGTACTTTTATTTTATTATTATGGTTTATTTTGCAAACTGACTTATTTTCGCGTCTGCCCAAGCGGTTGGTACGGTGCGGGGTGCAATTTTTAGGAAACTAAAGGGTTATCAATACTAATATTATAAATGCGAAAGTCTGTTTGTTTGTCCGCCCTTCACGTACAACAAAAGTGTCATAAAAAAGTTGTTTCTATTAAAAATGCCTATCCAATGACATACACCTTATTACTATTGGAGGGTGGTCCCAGGTCCCATACAGTTTTGCCCATTGTCTTTTCTGCTTCTAAAATGTGTTAGATTAAGATCCCTCTTTAGCCGTGTTCACACTATAAAATAATTCGAGTTCATGTAAGAGTAGCATGGCATAATGTCAAACTCAAATCGGCCATAATTTAAGTTATCATTGCCAGATTTCATGATGATACGGAGGTCAATGGGTTCTGGCCTCATCCAGCCATTGTATCGCCTAGCTCTTTGTACCAATTTCAAACGCAAAATACATTTCTTCGATTTTTTATGGCAAGTCTCGCTCTAATTTAAAAACTGTTTCTCACTTTATAAAAAATAAACAACGGACACAAAGTACATCTAGTCCCGAAACAACATATTGTTGATCACACAAAGTGTTGTCGCGTGTGGGGGTTGGACCCACAATACTCGGCGCAAGCGAGACGACAGAGTATACACACATTACACACACTCCTACTTCGTTATTTGCTTACTTACCATATTTCAGCTCAAAAAACCTTATTTACTTATATACATCAAAATAACAGTAACACTTTCCTTTACAGAAACCCAAAAAATATTTTTGCTCAACTCGGAGATCAAACCCCACGGCACCTGCTAAAAACGCAAAACTAATATCACAAGAGCAACTAGACAGATTCCGTGAGTAATTCAGATGGTGACGAAAATATCACAGCTGTACATTATCTGTGCGCTGACATTGAAATTTAAAACGCGAGGCGTTAAATTAAAGTGCATGCTTGCAGTACGTACGTTACAAAGTAGCAAATAGAAATAATTGTTGTCTACTTGTTCAGTTAATATTAGACAATATTGTTTGTTTATAGTTTGAGTGTTTGTAGTAATGATGTATTAGTGATTAGATTTTTTTTTTATTTAACACTTTGATTTCATTTTAATAGGAAAACAAACAGTATGCTATAACTAAATTATGAGCTATTTATCATATATACAAACAAAATAAATCTACTTATATAACAAAACTATCCTTAGCTAAACTATAAAAACTAAATAATTAATGATAACAAAAGAAAAAAAAAAGGAAATTGACTACGACTCGTCAAGAAATTCCTCCGCAACGCTGTCAGCTGGTAGCGTGCCCAGAAGGCTGGCAGCATTGCCACGTTGAATAGCAATGCTTAATCTTTCTGCGAAATATAAACCAGCCCTCTGGTCACGAGAAGCGTCGATCAGTCTTTTGGCGACTTCTTTGTAAAGAGCGCATGCACTAGGGCCCCATGGCCCCAGCGTTTCGACTCCAAACGGCTCAAAAACGTAATTACCAGATAGGTTTCCGTATTTGCGCCGTTTGATGGTCTCCGCTGATGCAGCAGCAGTGCCAGCCGATCCAGCTGTACTTGGAAGATGTGATGGCGCAAGGGTATCGACGCATGTCGCGTCCCATACCAGAGGCCTGCCCATCTTCCAAGGTAATAAAGACATACCGTCTGGTCTCTTCCCATCGTCGCGCACCAAGCCATTCGGTTCAAGATGAGCTGGTACTCCGGCGGTGACAAGAGTTCGACGGAGTATGTCGTTAATGTGGGCATGTCGGGAAATACGCTCAGCACTCCTTCTGCACGATAAGCCATGGTGGCCAAGACTGTCAACGGCTTCACCACAGTGACAGCGATGCGGAAAAACGGAAACAGCTCCCAAGCGTAGGCAAGAAGCGATGCGGAAAGTTGTATCGTCCAACATAGTTCCTATGTTGGACGATGGAAGTGCTTGAAGCCATAGCCCCGATTCCCACTCTCCCACAGCCAACAAACGGGCACGCTTTGAAACATTGGATGCAGTATTTAAAAGATATTCTCGCATCTTGCTACAGAGCGGCCCGTCCCATTGCCTCTGAGAGGATAGAAATCGGGGTAAGTCAGAGCTCGGGCAAGCCATTTTCCAAGCGTTAATGGCATCAGTCTTGCATGGCACTTCAGAATTAACCAGTGTGGGTTCTAGAATTTTCCTGGTCAATTCCTCAGTGCCGTGGACCGAGGCCAAAAACGCTGGTAGACTTACATCGGTAATTTTGCGAACGCCGAGGCCGCCCAAACGAACTGGTAAAGTTGATTGAAGCCACACTCGGTCCTTCATGTCAAGATTTAGAATTTTGCTCAAGGTGTGACGAATAATATTATCAATGTTTTCCAATAGGGATAAATGTTTCCAGAAGGGAGAGCACCGCAAGTAATATGTAAATTTTGGAACAAAAAGGCAGTGCCGAATAATCGTGAAAGCCGAATGAATATTAATTTTATAAAGCCGTTCTGAAGTTTCACAGAAATGTTGTAGTTTTTCATCTATAAAAGATCCAAAAGCGTCGTCGAAAATAGGGGACCCAGGGGAGGCGGAAGGAACATCTATTGATGATTTTAATATTTGGCGCCAAAGAATTAAATTTTGTTAAGATCGAAACGTTATCCGAATTGTCAGTAATAACAATTTCACATTTGTCCGAATTTAATTCCAAACCAATTGCTTTAAATTGATTTTTTATTAGTTCTAAGTCTTGTAAGACGGTGTTAACGTTCCGTCCCAGGGTCCCGTCGTCCAAAAACCAGACGTTAAATTTTGAATTTATTTGTTTTATTATTAGGTGAATGGCTAAACTAAAAATCACTGGCCTGAGAGGGTCACCTTGTTGACAACCAACAGCAGATTCCAACACATTGTCTTTATAAATTAATTTTGATGGATTTCTATAGCATTGCCAAAAGAATTTAAAAATTTTGGGAGTTTCTAATTTAGCTTCTGTCAACAAGGTGTCCCTGTTCACTGAGTTGAAGGCATTTTTCAAATCAATCTTTAGAATGACCTCACCTTTACCGCAGCCAAGGTACGTAGACAGCGCATGTACGGCAGCCTCACAGCCTCCCTTGGAACCAAAGCCAAGCTGGATTGGCTGAAATTTTTCCGCCAAGATAGCACTGTAATGTTTACAGCATAGTTTGGCTGCCATACGTCTGTAGGTAAACCCTACGGCAATGGGCCGAATGCCACCATCTTTTTTGCGCAAAGCACATAAGTTAGCCCCGTATAATAAATCGGTGACATCTGTGGCCACATTGCCGGAGAGCATAAGGTTAGTTAAAGTCCTCAGTGCCTTCAAAAGTGCATCTCCAGCCTCTCCAGCACTTGCACCTAGAAGATCCTTCAGATGCTGAGGTGTTAAGCCGTCGAGACCGCCAGCGGATCCACTTCGAAAGGAACAGACGCTTTCAAAAACGTCCTTGGCTGAAACAATCAGACAGTCTATATTTTCGTCCGGTGTGTCGGGAAAGGAGAGGTCATTAGCTGGCGCTGGGTGCTTGCTCTGCAGACCTGCGAGTGTGTCTGCAGAGTAAGGCGCCACCACATCGCTACTAAACAATAACCTAGACGCCCCTTGAATGTCACCTTCCCTCAATTTTGATTCTACACATTGGTAAATTGATTTTTTATATCTATAGAAACTAAATTTAGGGTCAAAACTGTGAGCAGAATGATTACAATGTTCTTTAATTTGGGCTGTCAAAGATTTTGATGTTGTACGGTTATTTTGGACGTGTAGAATCCTATAAGGAAAGGTGAGTAACTGTTCCCAAGCCGTTTTAGAGTTCTCATGCACAACGAGACCAATGCATTGAGCTAAATTGTGAGCTACTAATGGTCTCGCACCGCGTGGAACTCTCTTTAAAACCGGAATAGAATTTTTTCAATCTACCTAAGTATTGCCAAAAGGGAATTTGAGTAAGATCAGGATGTGAAATGGTACTGAGGCCAGGAAGCACATTTTGGTTTTTATGAACTTTGCCAAAATGTACTTTCAAGCCCCGCTCACCTTTGAAAAAACGAGCTTGAGAACATGCTGGGCAGCGCACTAGGTTATTCTGCGACGATGTGGCAGATTGATTCGCACTCAACTCCGCATCACTAATGCCGTCACTTGTTGCTTGCATAAATATTGTTTAATAACTTAAAACTTACAAATTATTTATAATGATATTTTGTATTTACACTGTCCTGACGTTTAGCTGGTGACAGGACGTCGCCTAGGTGCCGGCGTCGCGTCCCGTCACCGCTGTCTTCTTATCTAACTTATGAAATAAAATTGTCTATTATAAAAAGATAAAAAGGTACAAAAACACAGGAAACAAAAATAAACACACAAGTTTTGCACATTACACACTTCACATAGTTTAGGTACATAGTTTTTATATGGGGTTGCTGGATTTGCCAATATTATTTATTTGCTGATCATGGTATTTCGTCTATTTTCTGCAGCCAAAAATAAAATAAAACAGCTCACAAACTGTTTGCCATTGTTTGCTTGGCATCATGGAGACTTCTTGGATTATTATTTTTCAATGGAAAATATTTTGAGCTGTAACCTGTTTTTTTGTAGATTCAAATGATGGTCGCTTATAATTTTTTTTTTTTTGACTTATATATTATTGTATAATGATGTATTTTAAATAAGATTTTTTATAAGCAGGAAAAAATCGCAGCCATTTTTCCGCAGCTTTTTTTTTATTATTATTATTTTGTGTTTAGATTGTTTTTTATGTACAATTTTTATTTCCATAAATTATTTGTTAAAAAGTAATTTATTTTAACAAGGAGATTAATAGAGATTGTCTTAAATTAATGAACTAAAGGCCTTTAAACATAGTTTAGCTATTTTTGGTTATACGAATAGTCCTATAAATAGTATAAATACATGTATTCAGCCATCTTACAGCGAGAACCAAATTATATTTCCACATAATCCTATTATTTTCTTCTCTTAAAAATGGGCTAACTTTAAAATACCATTCAACAGATTTTAAAAACAATCTTGTTATTTACAGTTAACAATCTAAATAAACGCAGAAACAAACTGTCTGCCATTTAAACTGGGACAAACAAATGATCAAAACTTTTCCTCTCCAAAATGGAATGATAACATCTAAACGCAAACCGTTTGACACCACGGTACAAATCATTTTAAACAAAAGTTAGTTATGGACGTTTCGACACCATGATATCAATGGTTCGAATCAACTAGGGCGATAATTAGTGACCACACGGTGCCGCGCGTGATCGCGCGATATTGCAAGAGATCGCACGATAGCTCGCGACTGATAGGGCGGTTTCAGATTAGCGTATTTTTCTGCGCGTATACGGTCGTTTCAGCATACGCGCTTACACGCGCGCTACATTACGCGCTTCAAAAAATCCAGACTCACGTAAACGGGCGTGTTCGCTCGAAATGGTAGTGACGTCTTGTCAGTGTCAACATGGATTCTGATGGCTCGTGGTTATACGAGCTTAGAAGCGCGTCAACGCTCGTACGAGTTGCGCGTGTGCCAAAAGGCGCGCCTATACGCGCCTATATGCACTGCCAAAAATGAGCTTATACGCGCGTATAAAACGCTAATTTGAAACCGCTCTTAGGCGAGGCGCACGCGATGACGCTTGTTTGACTACGGATTATTACGATTTTATCGCATACGGTATTCATATTCGTTTAATGGTTATGTTGTTGGTTTTATTATATTCAATTTTACTGACATGTGCTCGTACGAAATCAAATGTGCGACAATCGAAAGGCGAAGAGGAAAGATGTTTGGCCACCTTATACGACATGACGACTTCATTAAAAACATCATTGAAGGTAAAATAGACGGAAAGAGAGGAAGGGGCCGACCCAGGAGAGCATATATGGACCAGATAAAAGAAAGGACGAAGGTCATGTCGTATAAGGAGGTCAAGGTACTGGCCGAAGATCGTGAAATATGGCGTTTACTCCACCGACAAGAGCGACGCTCTTAAGTTTAAAGAAGAAGAAGAAGTGCTCGTACGACGCAATGCTCGTATTGCTTTTGCTACTACAAATACAACAAAAAAGTCAAATTAATTTCTAAAATAAAATATATATTATAGTCGTTGCAAAACCGAAGTAACGTACATTGAATCGTTCAAAGAAATATAATATTAAACTATAACATTCGTTGCAACATAAGAAAATGCTTTGAACATATACCATTTTGCCTTACTCAGATCTATAGATTAAACTGTTTCCTAGCTTCGTAGACTGGTTCGTAGCCTAGTGCTGTAGACGCTGCATTTTTAAACGTAGCCCGTAGTGCTGATCGAGTGAAAATAAATCGCCTCCGTAGAACTTGCTACGAAATAGATTTGAGAGGTTTATTAACCCTTAACCACTGACGTGTATTTACTGACGTTAACACTGACGTACGTCTCTCAGACCCAAGGTTTTTTAAAATGACTCTAACCAGCTATTTTACTTTTTTTTTAAGGGCTGGTTTATTTATTTATTGTTAGTTTTAATCTAGAGTATCTACTAAATAAAAGAAAAGCACACATTAACCAAAATATTTTTATTTGTCAATCAAAATACAAAATGTGACAAAATTTACAATAACAAAAATAGCCTCCCTTCTAACGGCTCATAAACTTATTTTATCAGTCTAATATTAACACAGACCTGATATTACTTAAACAACTATATAATAAACTTTAAATCGAAAAAGAAATATGGCACCTTATAATAAAAATAACAACTCTTTAACGGCATGCATTACAAGCCGGTTTTGAGCACTGTAAACAAACTGGCTTTTTACAAGCATGACAAATATATGAGGTTTTCTCCTTTTTTCTTTATAACATAAAAAACAATGTTTACGTGTAGTAAGACGACTATCTTGAAATTCTATTACAATATTAGGAGTTACAGTTGTGCCAATAATGCGAGTTAGAAGTGCTCTGAGTTCTGAAGAAAGTTGAGGTATGGTTATACGCCTCTCAAGATGCGGCCTAACTAGCCTTTTTGCCACATTCTTCATAAAAATTAAACGATCTTCAGAGCTAAAGTTTGATAATATGAAGCTGTTGACAGCAGAAATATCTACAATACGATAAAAATAGCCAGAGGCCACCGCCTGGTGCGTCGAAAGTAAATAGTAAAAAGTTACATTAACACTGACGTTGGGTCTCACAGACCTTATGGAGTCAATATTTACCTGTTCAAGATGCACCGCACGTCCGTTCACTCCCGCCGCGCGCGCGTCTCTGCGTTCTAGGAAGGTACCGGGAAGGGCAAGTTTGTGCGCGAACGCAATGAAAAGTTATAGCCAATTTAAGCAAGTGCTTGGGTCTGACAGACGTACGTCAGTGGTTAAGGGTTAACTAGATGTTTTGTTGAGAAGTTTTGAAACTAAGTTCGGGAAAATAAATGGATCGCGTAGAATTTTTAGCTGTCTTGTGAGATGAGGTGTCAGATTTAAAAATGAATAAGCGCTTGGTTTGCATGAATAGTTAAAGTAGAACTAATTTACGTATTTATTAAACTAACCCGGGGCAATTAATGATTATGGACTACATATTATATTTAAAGATATTCTGGCACTAACGTATGACATAGAAGAAAATAATAGTACAATATCAAGTGACACTAGATTGATTGACGGAAGCAGTACAAAATACGACAACAATTTATTTCGGGACTAATTATTTTTTTTATTTTTATTTCTTTATTTATTTATTTATTTCCCACAGTACAATTATCATTACAGGTTTATTACCTAATGCGATAATGTAGACAACTATTTTACCTACTGACTAAATTTAAGTTACAAAATAATAATTTCAATAATAAACAACATTTCATAATTTACAACATTTATACATATTACACCAAAATATTTCCGGCCTATTAAGAAAATCAGACTGTCTTACAGTCTGCGTAAACGAACTATGCACAAAACAAATCCAAGTTGATGTGTTATGTATTTCCGAGCACTTCATGATGGCCGGATATGAAGAACAATTATATCTGCCTAATTTCTTTTTGGCGGCATGTCATTACAAATCAGTAAAAGAGGAGGCGTATGCATACTGATATGTAATGGTCACCGTTGGAAGGAATGTACAGACATATCTAAGATGTCAATAGAGGGTGTCTTCGAGTGTTGCGCTGTCGAATTGGTTGATCATGGTATTATGTTTATTTGTCTGTATAGAGTCCCAAAGCCATCGAATGTAAACTTATTTTTTGAAAGATTGGAGCTACTTCTGGATACCTTATCAAAGAAAAAATTAAGAATTTAGTTATTGCTGGAGATTATAATATTGAGCTACTAAAGACAAATAAGTTGAGTCATGAATTCAAATGTATCTTATTAAATTCAAATTTAAAATTAGCTATAAGAAAACCAACTCGCATTTTAATTCAGACATGCATTGATAATTGTGCCCATAATTTTGTTAAGCCCTGTAAAGCTAGCATACGAGAGTTTGCTTTATCGGACCACACAGCCTAATTACCACAGTGTCCTGTAGAAAAAAAAAGTGCTATTAAATACTGGCGTACAAATAAGCGTGACTATTCTCAGGAAATTTAAAGAGTACATGTCTTGTCTCTCGTTTTCAGATATCTATCTAACTAATAGCAGCTTAGCTTATGACTACTTCATTGAAACTTTTTCATTATTTTATAATTTCTGCTTTCCAATCAAGAGTGTGGTGATAAATACAGAGAAAAGGCCCTCATGGGTATCGCTTAGAATTAAATAATGCAGTTAAAATAAAAGGAGACTGCTATGGCAGTATAGGCTTCAGCCAACAAAGATAAACAGATTAAAGTTTAAAAGGTATTCTAATTTATTTAAAAAAAATATTAATTTGACTCAAAGAGCCCAGAATAGCCATAAAATCAAAACATCAGAAAATAAAACAAAAGCGACCTGGAATATAATCAATACAGCGAAATTTAATTTGCCAAAAAGTGTTATTAGTAGTATTTATTATAAAAATAAAAAATGTACCCGTCTACAGGATATTGCTACTACTCTTAATAATTATTTTGTGGATAAAGTGAAACATATACAACATTATACATAAACAACATGCTCGAATTGGAATCCAACCTCACTCATAAAAAATAGCACACACTCTATGTTCATGATTCCCAGCACACCGATAGAGATAATAGAAAATTATAATGTCGCTCAAAAATACAAATAGCATGGGTTATGATGGCATAGCGACAAAAAAATTTAAAACTCTAGCTGATAAAATATGTATTCCACTCAGTCATTTAATTAATATATGTATGTATTACTGGGGGAGTATTTCCTGAGGCTCTGAAAATATCCATAATAAAACCTTTATATAAGAAAGATAATAGGGAGCATATTGAAAATTATAGGCCTATTGCTTTTATACCGATTATAGCAAAATTTTTTTAAAGATTTATTCAAAAAGGTCTCTATTCGTACATAGAAAACACAAAATTCTACGTAAAGAACAGAAAGGATTTAGAATTTTTTTTTAATATAAACTTGGCAATTTATGAATTTTTGCATAATGTAATGGTAAATATAGATAAAATCCAGTATGTGCCGGTTACTGTGACATGACACAGACTTTTGACCAAGTCCAACATACTACACTCTTAAAAAAAATGGAGACATATGGCATTAGAGGCAACGTCCTTAATTTATTCCAATCATATTAAAAAAAAACGTAACCAGGTCACAAAAATTAGCCAAATAAATATAAAAACGAGATATGAATACAATTTTAAACCAAAAAAACGTGAAGTGTTATATGGAGTCCCACCCTCTCCTTTCCTATCCCGAACGACACGTGCTGGGTTGAGGTGCCACTCTTACACGGTAGAACAGATACCATCACGCACCAAACGGTTCGGCGCCTCTTATCTCTGCCGTACCATTAAGATGTGGAACTCTTTACCAGTCCACGTGTTTCCCTCCACTTATGATCCCGGGTCCTTTAAGCGGGGCGTGAAAAAGCTTTACTCAAGGCCGTCAAGGAGAGGGCCATCATGCCATAATGCCATGCTGGCTGCTGGGATGATGGCCATCACTATGGGACTTCACTGACTGCTTAACATCAGGCAGCATGGAGTCAATTTGTTCGGCAGAAATAAAAAAGAAAAAAAATAGTTCCGCAGGGTAGTGTGTTGGGTCCGTTATTATTTAATTTATATATTAACGATTTACCTGCACTTACGGATAACACGATGACATTATTTGCTGATGACAGCACTTTGACTGTAGCTTGTAAAAATAGATTTAGTTATGAACTTGACATTAATGACTCACTGACCTCAATAGTAAAATGGTTGCACAACAATAATTTGAATATTAATCTAAATAAAACAAAAATCATGCAGTTCAGCCAACGCATACCGACAACAAAACTTAACATTAATATTAACGGTATACATATTGAAGAAACGGACAATACTAAATTCCTGGGCATTATAATTGATAAAAAAATAATTGGAAGGCACAAATAGACAAAATAAGTAAAAAATAATTACCTCAGCTTATGCTCTACGCAGACTGTCATTGATACTCAATACGGATGCTTTGATTACAGCATACTACAGAATGGTCGAATCAGTGCTAAGATATGGCATAATATTTTGGGGGAATAGCACTAACAATGATGTAGTGTTTAGAGCTCAAAAACAGTGTCTAAGAGCCATGTTTAACTTAAAAAACACATAGTTGCAAACCATATTTAAAAAAATACAAAATATTAACATTGCCTTCACTTTGCCTCCTAGAGAGTGCAAAATTTGTAAAATCCAATCCAAATTTATTTTCAAGATTATCCGATACCTTCCCTAGAAATAGACGCAATAAGAATAAACTCAGTCTTCACGAATCAAAGACAACATTCATGCGTAAGAATATTTTTTTTTGCATTTGCATGGCACCAACAATTTATAATAAGTTACCAATATTGTAGCAAAATAAGTCATCTGATACTTTTAAAAATAAACTCAAATATTGTTTTACTGATGAAGCCTACTATGAGATTTCAGACATTTTCTCAGAACAAGAATTTTCAATTGAATGAGCGTGAATCATAATGTAATTTATCGAATATTATCACTTTTTCATTGTTATTGACTACCTTAATTAACTATTATTATTTTTTTTATTTCTACTGGACATTTAATTGAGATGTTGACGTAATTTCTTAATTGTATAATCTTTTATTATTATGAGTAAGAATATATACTTATATATTTTGTAAATTATATAATTGTATATTTTCTTTATTTAATATTGTTTATGATAAAATTCAATTAAAATTTACCAGAAAATTATATCTTAAATGACTTCTTTCACGGACAAAGTTATTGTAATGGCTCGTAGCAATATCTTTCATTTTGTACGCCACTATTATGAGGCTGAACATGTACGAACTAACACTACTTTCTTGACATCCTGCATTCAATGTATGTATAGGTACCATGTTCAAACAAATAAATGATTCTTATTCTTAATCTAACCTAACATTTTTTGTAATCACGGTATTATTAACCCTTCTTTATCATGATTGGTGGTTATTACATTTCCTACTAATTATCACACCCGTAACTAAAGTTATATTGAGCTTGAAGTATAAATATACTCTTAAGAAAAAGCCGTAGAATTCCATGACTGCCAATGATTGAAGTACCTATTTCAACACCGTGGTAGTTCAGGCAGACTTGAGAAGCTCCGTTACATGTTACAAAACTGACGTAATCGCATGTGTTCCCAAGAGCTCTCTGTTCTCCTTAGAGTATAAAAACAAATATACTTACAAGACAAATCCATATTATTTTCGTATTATGTTTTGAATTAGGTCACTGCCCACGTCATATTCTGGTAACAGTCTTCTGGAGTTTCCACACGGTGCGTTGCGACAACGTTACGTTGCATCCTTTGTAGCATAAGCGGCATTTATATGACAACGCTTAAAGTCTACGTCTCGGTATAAGTGCATTTGATAAGTTTTAAGCAGCAGTTCCAAAAACCTAAACTGTAAGTTGCAAGGTGGTGTTATAAGAAACATTTTAATGTAGAATTAGTCCAGATTTTGAAATTGGAATCCTTGTTTTTGAGGTACCGCGCAAATCGGACTATCGTCTTCCATATGTGCTAGTATTTGCATCACTCTATATAGAAAATTTCTAGCTTGCTATGTGGTGAGCCCTATGCAGCTCACACGACTGATTTAAGGCAATATCTCGACACGATCATCGCGTGCGACGCATCGAGCGTGTGGTTTCACCTTTACGTAAATATTCAAATCACAAAGTAAGTTGATGTTTCAGTCAATTGTCAGTCTGTTATTTGAACAACAATTACTGGTCCACTTTGAATTTGTTTAGGGAAGTGCCTGTCACAGACGCTATCTGTAGGCTTAACTACTATTTGTTCAATATATTGATTGGTGAAAATATTTGGTATAATACACCAAAAAAAACATATTATGGTTAATATGTTTGTATTGCCCTTGGAATCGGACTTCAGTGAGGAATTTATAGCAGAAAAATTGGTTATGACTTGTGTTGAAATTCAGACTTATTCCAATTAGAACATAGGTTCGATAATGATCAGATTCGAATAGCGATTAGAAACGCGTACATAGATACCTATGTATAAATATTCTTTGTGTCCAAAATGTTGGCCGGCGTATTTACATCGGGAAAGCTGGTAATAATAACTATTAACTTATTTTAGCTTTACTATTAATTAAGTAAAAGTCTTTTGTCTTCCTTAAAACTAAAGAAATAATTAAATTTTTTGTTAAAACGGTTTTATCTAGTTGAGCTGGATAAAACCGAGAGATGTTTATGTCTTTAACATACGATTCTCTTCACCTTTACGTCAGCGATCATGTACCGAAATTTTCCACATCCGATAATGCACCTTTTTACTATTATATTAAAACTTAATTTTAAACGGATATCTAGAATTTCTAGATAAGTGACGTCGGTCTAACGTTAGAGAATTGAGGACACGAAGGTGTCCACTGAATGAACGTAAGCCACAATGCCTCTCGTTACCACTCATTATGCAGCCACCGCCGCCGGTCGTTCCGCCCTATGCACCTCTGCTGCAGGACATTCGACTAAATAGGGAGAGACTAACATTTTACTACAAGATATTTAAAAGGCCTTTGCGATAAGGTTACCCTTGTGTGTTTGCTATGTATGTACATGTAAGGTATTTAGTAAAGAATTATTTATCTATCTATTGCAGATGACAAAAATCATAATATTTTGATCTAATTTTAAACGCGATCCATGCAGACATCCGTCCTTACGAAGTTGCCTAAGGATGGATGGCTGCTGGGATACTTAATTGTAGCCTCACTACGCAAATAATATTAAACGGATTTTGATGAAACCTTGACTATTTTTTTGTCCTGTTAAGCGACCTCACGCAGTGGAACCTGCTGGTAAAAGCTCCTTTGATAAATATGCATCATATCCTGTATTGAATAATAAAATAAATATAATTAAACTGTAACGGGTTCTAGAATAGAAACGCAGAAAATGTTCTATGCGTTTATTTACCGAGTATTGTCGCACTTCCTTTGCACGAGTATGACCGACCAACAACACGACACTGGCCTGAACACTAAGGGCTGCAGTCTCCCACGCTGTTCCCTCCGGTAGTGTGCAGGCAGGCTGCTCGAAGGCTGCGCGTAGCGGTGCAGATCCTCGCTGACGTTGGCTCAGCTGGCAGGCGCCGGCGGTGTGTGTGCTATGAGCAGGGCAGGCCAGACTCTTCGGCAGAGGTGACGCCGAAGGCGATGCAGGGAAGTGTAGCGGTCTAGGTAGCGTAGCCCGGAGATTTAAGGTAGACATGAAGGAGAGCAGCATTAGGAGAGCCACAACCAATAGAGTCAGGCAGGCGGCGTCAGCCGGCCTCAGCTAACAGGTAGAGAGATGGGCATTACGCTAGTGCAGTATATGTGGTAACTCACCCACAGCTGGGACCAGGATACACGTACGACGTAGGGTCAGTAGGTACGCGTAATTATCGTAAGTAGGTAGTAGATAGATAGAGTAGCGGTAGTAGGTCAGTATAGATTAGCGGTGCCAGCCTCTCTGTCGGCCCTTTATATACCGGGCCCTCCATCAGTGTTGGAGTCGCTACGTGACCGTATATGGTCAGGCTTCGCGAGCGCGGACGATGGCCTTCTCTGATTGGCCGAGCGTATGGACGGTATTATAACGCAGACGCGGTAGGTACCGGACATACGTTACAATACCGCCCGCCTTAGTAGAGGATTTTACGTGGCTAACAAGAAAAATCCGACTAGCTGCGTTAGGTCTATGAGTCCGCTACTGTCCAAGCTGAGACGGCATATAGAAAGAAAGAAGGGAAAGTCTTATATGGTTTGTAACAAATAGTTAGGCGCCATAGTGTATAAGTTTTAGGTCCTTTATGTGCCAAAATCCCAATAGAATTTCCAGACGCGTCCGACAACTCGTAAACGAGAGGCGACTTTTTAGTAATCACTGTGCACTTCGCGAATTTAGGGGCTAGTTTCTTACAGAAGGACTTATCTTTGTCGCTCTGATAAAAACTCCTTTACCACACAGTGTCTCCCACATTAAACTGAGCTGGTTTACGGCGTAAATTATAAGTTTGGGAATTCCTAGCATAAGCTTGAATGAGGAATGCCTGAACTATGTCAAATATGCCTGATAAGTGACCTATATTTTCAGCGTAATCGTCCCTAGGTATGTATACTATATCATCAGCGTCCGTGTCGACATAGTGTGAGCTGCATGGAACTAATTCACGTCCATAGACTAAAAAACTAAGTGTGTAACCCGTGACTTCATTAACTGCGACGTAGGGTCAGTAGGTACGCGTAATTATCCTAGGTAGGTAGTAGGTAGATAGAGTAGCAGTAGTAGGTCAGTATAGATTAGCGGTGCCGGCCTCTCTGTCGGCCCCTTTATATACCGGGCCCTCCATCAGAGTTGGAGTCACTACGTGACCATATATGGTCAGGCTTCGCGAGCGCGGACGATGGCCTTCTCTGATTGGCCGAGCGTATCGACGGTATTATGACGCAGACGCGGTAGGTACCGGATATACGTTACAAAACGATTTAGATTTGGGCAATAGAAAACTTTACAAAATAGCCATACGTAAAAGTGTAAACCCATAAAGGGATACTAAGAAATAGAAAAGATCTAATTATGTATAGTATAAAGAAAAGCAGTTTTGATTAAGTTTGTTTAGTGACAGTAAGAAACGGTGTGTATCTTGATAATATTATCAAGTCTATTTCACTCCATCTCAAAATATTCACAAGTTACATAATCAATTATAAATTCTGAGTGATCACTAACTACAACAGGATAAAATAATTATTTTACGGTGTATACAACTATAATCTACACTATATAAACAAGGTAGGGAAGGAAATACCATTGGCAATGGAATTCGACCGATGCCGGGCAATCAAAGTTATTTGCCTTCAAATTTAATCTTGTCGAGACCTCTTGTCTGAAATCACGGTTGACATTATAAATAAAATATTTGTATGATAAAATTTGCCGTTTCAATCACAAGATTTATGGTCCAGTGTAAAGCGTATGTGTCAGCTGAAAGGACAAGAGTGCGAATAAAAAAAATCTTTAGTGTGCGTATCACTTGTATGCCGATGACTTGCAGATATATGCTCAAGAAAATCTGGAGTGCGTATCTGTGGCAATAGACAAAATAAATAAGGACCTAGCAGCCATACAAAATTGGTGTGACAAGTTCGGGCTAACTGTTAAACCTACAAAGAGCCAAGCCATTATCCTGGGTAGCCAATGGATGCTAAAGAGACTGGATGTTTCATCTTTGCCTAACATAATCTTTAACTGCACTAACGTGGACTGGTATCCAGTTGTTAAAAATCTTGGGCTTCATATGGATGCTTCGCTTAATTGGCGAACTCAAGTAACTCAGATAAGTCATTCAAGTGGCAACACTGCTAGTGTACATCACGGTCCAGTTATCATATAATATTAAAAAAAATAATCCTTGAAATATCAGTTCTTGTGTATTACCATAGTGATTTTCAACTAATAAGGATCCTGTGTCATCGTTTGCCAACATCAACGTGTACTACAATCGCCGAAATCAACAAAGATAAGATATAATTTTCTACTCTCAAAATAATTATAAAATTGGATTGTCATTTTAACTCAAGAAATACCGCCGATTTACCTCATTCCCACTGTCATAATCAACTGACAGCTGTCGTTTTTGAAATTGAAACTTGTACAGTGTTGCCAAGTAATAAAAATTATCCCGTTTGTGGTAAAATAACAATATGAGTATATGTAGTAAATGTCCGAAGCAAATAAAATCCTCTGACTTAAAAACTTGCTCCAAGTGCAACACTGCGTATCATTATCAGTATTTAGGGATGCCTACAGAAACTTTCTCAAAGGAATCTAAGGCTTATAAAGCGGCGTGGAAGTGTTTATAGTGCAAGGAGTCTAAGCCAAAAGGCAAACTAGGTGAAAATCCGCTCACCCCCTCGCAATCAAGCAATACCGGGTTGAACATCGAATCTCCTACAGTATATAATTGAAGAACTAAAACAGTTCTTTAATAAGAAGCTTGAAGATTAATTGTCGCAATTTCTAAAGGACATAAGGCGTGATTTTGCTGCGGAAAGCGCTGACATTCGAAGCAAAATTGAGGAGCTAACTGCCAGTGTTAACTTTATGTCTACAAAGTACGACCATCTTAAAGAAGAACTTGATTCAAAAACCAAAAAGATTGAAAATCTGGAGGCTGAGAATAAATCGTTAAGAATTAACTTATCTGATATTAACACCAGGCTGAACCAATTTGAACAACAGTCCAGAGAATCGAACCTTGAGATTCAATGTGTTCCAGAGCATAGAACTGAGAACTTGAAGACGGTTATACAACAGTTGTCAACGACTGTAGGTTACACACTACCAGAACAGGAACTACTGAATTATCATCGTGTAGCCAAGGTCAACCAGGAATCAAAACGTCCGCGCTCAATAGTGGTAAAGCTATCTAGTCCGCTAGTTCGCGACAGTATTTTAGCAGCAGTTAAAACGTTTAATAAGAAGCAACCAGGTGAGAAGCTTAATACCTCACACCTCGGCATAGCTGGCAAAGACCCGGTTTATGTATGTGAACATTTATCTCCAGCAAACAAGCAGTTGTACGCTGAAGCTCGACAATTTGCGAAAAATAACGGCTATCAATTTGTTTGGGTGCGAACCGGTCGTATTTTTATTAAGAAAGATATTAATAGTAAAACTTTAGCAGTGAAAAATTTGGACTTCCTCAAATCTATATAAAATAACGGTTTTCTTCAATTTATTTATTTTTATAATTGCTATATTTTTGCATGTGTTCACTGTTAAATTTTAGTAACAAATGCACCACTTTAAATATATTGTATCAGAATGTTAGGGGTCTTAGGACTAAAACTGAGATCATACGAAACAATGTGCTCGAGCAAGACTTAGATGTGATTCTTTTAACTGAGACGTGGCTGAATGAATCAGTATACGACCATGAGATCGTGGATAGCAGATACACGATATTTAGACGCGACCGTAGTTCTTCTTCTTCTTTAAAGAAAGAAGGTGGCGGTGTTCTTATCGCAGTGTCAAAAAAGTATGAGTCTGTCCGAAAATTAAAATGGGAGTCTGTAGACGAGGATCTCTGGATACCATTAAAACTTAAACAAGGAAACTCAACCATCTCACTTTGTATCTGCAATTTATATTTCCCACCTCCTGTAACTAGCACACGTCTTGATGATCTTATGTCTCATTTGACACACGTAATTCAACACAAATTACCAAACAACTCAATTTTGTTACTAACGGGTGATTTTAATATACCAAATTTAATATGGCAACTCGATACCAATTCGAATTTATTAATTCCAACTGGCCTAAACAATACAGATAGTATACTTACTGATGCTCTTGCCCTAAATGATCTTTACAATATTAATTCAGTTAAAAATACTAATGGCCGTATATTAGACTTAATTATAACTAACTCTAGTAAAGAAGAATTATAACTAACTCTAGTGAAGAAGACAGTCATCATCCAGCTTTGAGTATTTCTTTGAAACTTTTATCTCAGAAACCTCCTAAAATTAACAAATCCAAATCATTAAATTATTCTAAGGCTAATTTTAAAAAAAATTAACGAAGAATTGGAAGCGACTGACTGGAACAAACACTTAAATTTAGTAAAAACAATAGATGATGCTGTAGACTAATTTTACACTATACTTACACCAATAATTTCTAATAACACGCCTGTATGTCGCGGTAAAAATAGTAAATACCCCTTTTGGTTCAGTCAGTCTCTACTAAAAAGCTTAAAAGAGAAAAATAAAATACATAATAAGTTTAAAAAATATTCCCATCCTATGGATTTAATTACAAAGGACCGGGACCTGATTCTATTCCTACAATATTTCTGAAACGCTGTGCAGAGCACCTTGTTGACCCACTTTATCACATTTTTAACAAGTCTCTTTCTGAGGGAACTTTTCCTATTAAGTGGAAGCTCGCTCATGTCACTCCGATTTACAAAAAAGGGGATCGAAGTGATATTACAAACTACAGACCGGTCTCGATTTTATCCGCGATGGGAAAGGTTTTTGAGAAACTGATTCAGAGTAGAATACAATTTCATTTGAAACAATTTTTCAATATTAATCAGCACTGATTTCTGCCTGGCAGGTCAACCACGTCGAACCTTTTAGATTATGTCACGAATATTTACGAAGCAATAGAAGACAAATCAGAAGTTCATGCTATTTATACAGATTTTTCAAAGGCTTTCGACGTGGTTGACCACGGTCTACTTATCCAGAAAATGGCTCATGCGGGAACTTGTGGTTCTTTACTTAGATGGTGTGAATCTTATCTCAACAATAGATCACAGCTCGTTAAAATAAGGGGCTATAAGTCTGTAGCTAGAACAGTGCCATCTGGGGTGCCCCAGGGATCCCAGTTGGGGCCTCTTTTCTTTCTTATCTATGTAAATGACCTATGTTCTGTCATAGCAACTAAATATCAAATGTTCGCAGATGATCTTAAATACAGAATTGTATCTAACCACAATGATGTTTGCTCTCTTCAAGTTGACATTAACGCAATAAATAATTGGTGCTCATTAAATGGAATGACGGTAAATATCTCCAAATGTTTTCATATTAAATTTACACGTAAACGAAATCCCATGTCTGCTACTTATTATATCGCCAATACTCCAATAACTGAGGTGTCGAACATAAGAGACCTGGGGGTTGTAGTTGACAGCAAATTAGACTTCCGTGAACATATAGATAGCATTACATGTAAAAGTGCACGTTTAGCAGGATTTGTCATACGGCAAATTAAATTCTTTAAGGATTATGAAGTTCCTGTTCTTCTTTATAACTGTTATGTAAGATCAATCCTTGAATATTGCTGCCAGGTATGGAGCCCATCTTATGAAGTACATATTTCTAGAATAGAGAAAATTCAGAAACAGTTCCTATACCATTTATCATATGCACATAACCTTTGCCGTAATCTAACGTCCTATGAATCTAGGCTTAAGCACTTCAAACTTATAACTTTGAAACATAGAAGACATGTCACCGATGTCGTGTATCTGCACAAATTGATAAATGGAAAATTAGACAGCCCATCTTTACTTGAAAATATGAACCTTGTTGTTCCGCGGTCTGGAAGCCGTATCCATAATAGAAAAACTTTAAGCTTGTCCCTTTGCCGCACTAATTATGGACAGCATGCACCGTTGAATCGTATGTGCTCAGCCTACAACAATCTTTGCAACGAAATTGACATTTTCCATGTATCGGTTCATTCGTTAAAAACTTTTCTTTCCAAAAAAGATATATAATTTATATTTCATTATTTTAGGTATAAGATTGTGATGTACTAAACTTAAGTCTATTTTTATAAAGCATGTTGTGTTCACTTCAAGAAGGTCATACACTATTACTTGTATTTCAAAGTGATATCCCCGATGTTATTTTAAGTGTTATGTCCGGTTTAGTGAACCAATAAAAAAAAAAAAAACAAAAAGTCAAAAAGTCACTGGTACTTTACGCGCACTCTACCGCCTTAAGAACATTCTCCCATCCAAGACTAAAGTGATGCTTGTGCAAACTTTAATCTTTCCTTTGATCGACTATGCTGATGTGTGCTACTACGACCTGAATGCAGATCTACTCATTAAACTTGATCGTCTTCTCAATAACTGTATAATAACATTTTCAGTCTTCGTAAGTATGATCACATATCTGCTTATCGTTCTCAATTGAAGTGGCTTCCCATTCGTCAAAGACGCAGCTTGCGTGCTCTCACTACCCTTTATACTATCCAATATGTCCCATACCTCCCCTGAGTATTTAACTTCTCACTTTCAATACCTGTGTTCCAACCACGACCTAAACCTTCGCTCCTCTCATAATCTTCTTCTCTCAGTCCCTTCTCACAATTTTGCTTTTGTACACTCTTCGTTTTCAATTCAATCTATTCAGGACGTCAGATACAAAGTACAAGTTCAAGTCTACGATTAAGGAGCTCCTGTTGGCTAAGGCAGCAGTAACATTATAGAAATTATTATGTACCCAAATTTAAATGTATTATCTCATCTAGTTGTTATAACTCGACGTGTATGAAGTTTTAATAAATAAATAAAAGAGGACGAGTCGACTCGTCCTCTTTTACGTGGAACCTAAAAAATCATAACATGGCGAAATTTGGGTGTAATATTAGACCTCTGCCTACTCCTGCAGACATACAGGCGTGAGTCTATGAAAAAAAGTGTTATTTATGTTATGCTTTGTTTGAAAATTGAATACGCTGAAATTAAAAGTATAATGTTGCCATATTTTCTAGACATTCAAAATATTTCTAGTCGTTCTAATTAGTTAAGAAAAAGCGCGAATGTTTTTGAAGCTATTAATTGATATTCATCAACTATTTATAATCGTAGTGTATGTTTTCCAGACGGTCTTAATTTGCTATTAAATACATACATACATAGTCTCACGCCTATATCCCTGAAGAGGTAGGCAGAGGTATATTGCTGCACCCACTTTTCGCCAGATTTATTTTAGTCCCACGTAATAGGGGGCGAGCCTATTGCCATACCGTGCACGTTACCAGACTCCGTGCTGCTACTGAGAATTTCCTAACGGAAAATCCCAATAACACTTTGCCATTGATAATGCTATTGATTAATAGTTATTTTAAGCCTGTAGGCTTAAAATAACTATTATTCAATAGCATTTGTTTAATACCTTTCAGAGACTGGAAAATAACTGAGCACTGGCGAGCTGAATCTTTGTGACGTATATTTATGATACAGAGTTTATGAACTTATTTATATAATTATAAGCCTTTGTCATAGATAACTCTGTATGTATATAATTCTTGCGTTACTGACTGACTGGCAGATAAGGCACAGCCGAATCGATGCCACTTAAGAAGGGATTCCTCGAAATGTCCACGGAATCTGGAAGAAATGGTTATTCGGTAGTCTATATGTACCGTGTAGGCAGCGATAGCCTAGTGGAGAGACCGACAGATTGCTACGCAGAGGCTCCGGGTTCGAATCGCCGGCGCGCACTAATGACCTTATTTGGACTTACCCTTCTCATTGTAAAAAGGCGCCCGTGCCCAGTAGCGGGACAGTTAATATACAGGGCTGATGATGTTGATGTATACACAATTTATTTTATAGCTATGTTGGCTTAATTTGTCTATGATATTTTTGATCAGGTCCGTTTTCCAAAAAAAAAATATTCATAATAGCAATGACTGTATTTGTACCAGCAAAACACAAAAGACTTTAAGACAGACTATTACGTGTTACAAAGTAGCAAATCAAATTAAAATACTACACCAAATGATGTTTAAACTAAGCCTTACAAAACGAACAAGAATTTTATTCAATTTATATAACAAGTGTAACCGGTAGTGACAACCCACGCGGTCCTTTCGCAATCATCCGTAATCCGCAATCGTCCTTATCCACCTTCCAAATAAACACAACATCATTCATAAAAAACACTTTGTACAAATGGAATATTTGTATGGGTCGGATGAAGGGTCGCACAATTTCGCAGCGTATCGGCTATGCCAATCGTTTGTTAGAGATTCGGTGGCAAACTGCTTGCCATACAAATGCTAAGCGGGCTCGTCCGTCGCCGTCCGGATTCGTCCGGAGTCGGACTCGTTCGGACGTTTCGCGACGTCTCGAGGGCTTCGCTTTGGCTTGCGAAATGATAATGTAGGGATTTATGTTGATTTGCGTTTAGATGTGAATCTGTCGCTTATGTGAATGTGCTGGAGAAATACACTACAATTCTTTGAATATTATGGCGTTCTGAAAATTCTTAAATAGACTGAAACATGATTGTTGTGTTTCGTGAATATAGAACTAATCAATTTCTGAATGTATAATATAGAAACTGACTTTAGAAGACTTAATTTTTTGGTATTCAAGTAAAATTGCAAATGACTGATATTACTGTTGATACTACTGTTACAAGCAAATGTAAATGCTAATTGGTTGGTTCTTAAGTTCTACTTTATTGCTGGTAGGTATCTGCATAGTTTCGTGTCATTTATTATTGAAAAGCATAAGCATATATGTATATGCCCGTGTGTGGCTCATCTGTCACCAAAAGGAATGACATATTTAAAACCGGCTAAAACTAAACCCTTCCCCTAAGCCATCGCTTCCGAGGTCCGATTTCTAGTTTAAATAGAATTTACAGAATATTATTTTTTTCCACAGAGCGTCTGCCATCTGAACCCCGCAACGCAAAGGGATAGCCTGAATAAAAGTTTATTTTGTTTTAGAAATTTAGTGTACAGGTAACTATATGTTATAGAATTTCATAACAATCAGAACCCATTGGTGAACGTTTTCTTCGCGGTACGTACGGTAGTTAGTTTTGTAACTGATCGCCCATCTCCAAATCAGGCGGGGAAGAACACGGTTAACCTTGAGCATCGTTAAAATTTTGCGGCCGCTGTTTTGCCATCGATTCTTAGTAGGAGTTATATTTTCATCTTACATCAGTCTTTTTTCCACTCTGAATTTAAAAATATTATTTGGTACGCTATTTCTTAAATATTTTTTGCTTTCAGTAACGGAAATGGGTATTGTACAAGATTGCGTAAGTTTGGATTTAATAAGTATTTTGGTACATAGATGTTTGGTCATTTTATTTACATGAATATGCAAAAGTTTTGAAATAAATTAGTTTATACTTCAGTATGTTAGTATATGAAGTTTAACAATGGAAGCCTTCTAATCTGGCTAAAGCCTGAAGCCGATACAATTGGTGTAGTTCTTTCAGCCACATATTATTAAATTGGTTGAATGTGACTTTCCCAAGGCTTATGTAAGCTTTTCTTTACGTGTTGGTGTCCTCAGTGTTTCAAAGTCAAAGGGCTACAAGGTTGAATGAGTGGAAGGTGACAAATGAGTCTTTGTATTCGCCCTTTACTCATCACGATAGCAAATTAAAATTGGATTTGGTATTGTTGTTGGCAGAGGTAGCCATAGCCTAGTTAGTCGGCTATGCAGAGGATTTCGGATTCACGCCAAAACACGCAGTACTGAATTCTCGCATTTAAGAGTGTATTAGATTACATTACTCAAAATATACCTATGGGTATTAAGTCTGTCGACACCGCTTGAACAGCGGATATTTTTGACTAGGAATTTTTTTTGTATAAAAAATGCAAAACTATAACTATTGCCATGACTAAACAATGAGATAACTCTTGATTGCTTTGAGACGCCTTATGCCTACGTAATCCAAAAGGTTTAAAGAATTCCCTTTAAAATAACTCGATACTATGAACAAAATGTTTATTCCGACGATGGCAGCGATACAAAAAATTCTGGGAAATTTCATATTATCCAGATTAAGTATTTAGACTAATTTCTTTAAGCTGAGAAGGCAGAAGAGGATTGGCGATTTGATATAAATATAAGGTACCTATAACGAATGTTTTATTGTAAACAGTTGAATCAACCACGGCGATATATTATGAATATGATTCATATCTATTATTGACAACGCGTGGTAGTATATTGGTTTAAATGTGGAACAGAATAAAAGAACGACGGATTATTCAGACATTTTGTTTGAAACACAACGCCCTTACTGGGAATCAATCAAATATCACAGAGCACCGGGTCAGCTTGATCCGACCGCATCGGAGACATTTGCCTTTTAGCCGGAAATCACTTTCTAGTCACAATTTTACAGCTTTTCGCCAAAGCAACCGCAGTCTTACCTCGGTTATCAAAAAATAAAGTTTTATTAACAAAAATAATGAAGTAAAAAGATTAGTTATAAAAAGAACCTTCCCGTACCGGGAATCGAACCCGAGCCTCCTGGGTGAAAGCCAGGTATCCTAGCCACTAGACCATACGGGATGTTGACAGTAGTGATGAAAGTAATATTTACTTATCTTGACGAATATGAATAAACTATTTTATATTATATGTCTCAATAATGGCTTATCAGTTGTTTATGGTTTTGTACGTGTCTATAAGTTACACCGTAAAAGTATTAGAATTCAAAGACAGGCTACACGAGTTTAATTTTATTTTAATTATTTTGTATATACAGTTATGTATCTGTATAATACCAATAGTCAATAACATTAAGTGGCCGATCTACACCTTTTATCAGTAGGTACTTTATATTCCTAGCAATATTATGGAAATGTGTGGGAATTAAGGAATATTAACTTTATCAAGGCACCTTGAAAAACAAAAGACTTTAAATATACTTTTACATAACTACAGCAATTACCTATTAACTTATTTTAAAATTAAATTCGCAAACAAGTTCTGAAACAAAAGAAGATAATTTTAAACAAATGATTTCGATCAAGATCGTAATAAATTAACCAAATCCATTGTAGTCGAGTTAAACAACAGCCTTTATAAACCCTGGGCCCGAGTAGAGCGCCTTCAATTGTTTTGTGATATAATCCCTTTTTAAATTGTAATCTTAGTTTACTTAGCTCAAGCTTACCTTAATCTAGAATTATTATTTAAGAATAAAAAGAAAAACGGACTCTAACTCAAACATTTTTCGTCTTCATGTAAACCCAAATGTTTTCATGTGTGTGTAAGGGATAATATTTATATGTGTGCAAACGGAATGAAGTTGGCTAACACGCACGGCAAGGAATTATGTTCGATATGCACGCACACACGAAAAAGTGAGCTGTTTATGGCTCTGTTAAACTGTATTCTGATGTTGTGTGAATAGGGAGCACCAATTACGATGACGTATATTCATGTTGGAAGGATGATAGATATTTGTGCCATAAAAAGTAATAACTGATTTTAGCAAAAATGTATATGATAAAGTAATGATAAAAAATTTAAAGTACCTATTCACATCTGACTAAGTATTTAACAAAAACATAGGATTTGTTTTGGTTTTTAGTTTATAAAGGACAAAATCAGAACTGAAAAAGTGGCACTAAGCGTAAAATTGATACATAAAAGTTTGTAAAGTAAGAGGGGTCTCAAAAACAATCTACTTTCAGTAAGATATTTGTATTTGCTTTGTTTATAACATAAGCTAAAGAGATTTTTAAACAAATTTAGTTTTTTTAAATGTGGAGGGATATTTTATGACTTTGATTTTCTATATTGATTCTAATAGAAGCTTTCCTAACGGTTTTAACTTGTATATTGTATTGTGTTTTGATCTTTTTGGCCAAAGGAGTCTCTCGTCTTGATTACTAGATTTCTTTCTGTTTTAGAGAAATTTCACAAACTCAGTAATCTTTTTGCTATATCTGAACTCAAAAGTGGCCATCAATATTGAGCGCTACGATCAAGGAAGTACTGATACATCTATGATCACGGCTCTTGCAACGGCGCCAAAATATTTGAAATTCAAAACAAAGCCTTCTTATTCAAATATATTTTCTTTCTAAGCTCTCATACTCGTGATGAGAAGTCAGTTTTCAAACTGTCTCTTTAATGTGTTGTTTGATACAGCTATTCTATTAGTTATTAGTTTGATAAGAGTTATATATTAGTTGGTGAGTGACCTGTTGTTCTGCAAAAGCCGGGCGGGTAATAAGTGTAGATGGTCTGATACGCCGGTTTGCACGCGATTTTGGCCGGTGTACAGTTCTACAGTTTGTACCTAGTTAATGTACCTAAGTGGTACACATGTTGTTGCAGTTTTTGTGAGTTGGTAAAAGGCAGTAGATCATTATGATTAGATTTGTTTCACCCACGGCGTCATCTGAACTTAATCTGTCATCGAGATTAAAGATTTGTAGGCTGCATGTATCACTGCTAAGTTACCTTAAAATCCGTTGAATAGTCTTTTCGTTAGAGAGTTATAAACATCCGTACATACATTTTATATATAAATAGACGAAGCCTGACTGAGCTTCCCTATTGTCACATTTACAAAAGAATAAAGTCACATGAAACTTTGTGCTCATTCTAAATATTCCAAATGAAGTTAAGCTATTACAGTTTTTAGATAAAACACGCACACACACAACGCAATATTGCATTCTCATTCAATCATAAACAGATGTAGGTACATACCACTCAAATGAAATTTTAGACATGCATCGGTATCTAAAGCGTTCTAAGGCGCACGTGTCAAACGTATTACATTAGCTAACATTTTATTTAGACAGAATACTTGATCTCATAATTAAATCTAGTTCACAGATGGCTGGCCAGTGCACTCACATTACGTCTCTAAAGCAACGAATAAACCACATTTTATAAAATTAATATATTCAGCACTGTTACTTTATGGACGCATATAGAATATGATTATCGACTAGTAACAAAATTGGTTTTTAAAGTCAAAAGCAGCTGTTCTCAACCAATCTTCCAGATTTTCACTTCATAGCGAAATGATCATTCATTTCACGCCGCCATTTTAAACCCTTCGCACTTAAATCCTTTTTTAATATCCAACTCTATATATTGCATTTAGGACAATTCAGGCATAAGAAAATTTACAGTGGGTCCTTTAGACCCCTGTAATAATAAGCGGAGTCACGGAGGATATAAAGAACACGATGAAAAGTTAGATAAGGACGTTTTGGATGGATAAGAATTTGGATTATTTTGGGAAAATTATGCTTTTGATGGTTTTGGGAATCGGAGACCCGTATGTTAACTTTCTTATGATAGTTAAATGTATTCGTTTCTATTCATACTTTCTTCAAGTTGAAATACTATTTCTGTAAAGAGCTAGACTCTTTACAGAAATAGTATTTCAACTAGTTATAAATTTATATAGAAGTGGTTTCATTCATAGGTTCTCAAAAATTGTTATTAATCAGGTGTATACGATAAACCAGACTGTTCAAATTTTTGTGATGTTTATAGAGATGTCGTAGATACTTGTACACCCACCTAAAATATAATGATACAGGTATGTTTTCAAACAAAATAGTGATGTATCCAGTTTCGTGCACTTTTTTTAGGTATATTTTCTTGTCTTATTTTGGCTTTAATATATATACACAGATACCACAATTCTTGTTGTTGTTATGGCTGCAATAATGTGATGCCAATGAGTGCCTATTTTGACTACTGACAGATGTACATACTGTCCGAGTTGGCACTTTTCAATCAACAATGGCGTCGCAAGTAGGATGACGGGAAAAACTAAACAAAATATTATGTTGAAATAACAAATACATCCGTAAAAATTGTAAAGACGTCACATTTTAAAGATCTTTAAGAACTAGAATATCAAAGTAGTAAGAGGCGTAGAAGTGATATTATAAAAACATTTTACCGGCATTTTTTTAAATTCTACGTGGCGAATAAAAGGCTAGCCTCTTACCATCTACCGGGCACGATTCCAGGTTGCCACGATATCCGTTCAACAAGTTACTTGCAGAATTTCTCAATAAACTGCGACCCGATCTGAGAATAGACTTAGGGTCTTCACGATTGACACTGGAAGCTAGCCCAAACTATACAGATACGAGTCGCCTTCTCCTAGATGCCCTGAGTCCATTATTTTCTACGGAAATAGTAGTACCACTTATGCCTTAATATGTAAAAAAGGATAGTGACACGCTTACATTATCGAAATTAGAAAACTAAGAGATAGTGCAAGAAGAAGAATGCAAACGAATTGAAAGAGAAGAAGAATCTATAAATATTCCACCAGTCAAAAAATAAATTGAACATTTTTGTAACAGCTGATAAAAGGGTAAGGATTGAAAACATTCTACAGAACCCTAAAATACAGAAACAGCTTCTCTTAAACTTTTATAATAGTGACGTATAACCCTACAATTAAGGGGCCTCCTGAGCAATAACATTAATTAAACTGTTAAAGAATTTTCTCTGACACCTCCAGGTAGCGCCGACCAAAATATATGACTAATAAGACAGTATTTTAGGCGCTGTTCTAGTGAGGAAATATTTTGGACCTTTAAATATATAGATATACCGCGATTATTTGGTGTTAATATATGTATGTGTTTTGGTAAGGGCACATAGGTATGTTGTAATGCGTTTTGTGACAGATAGTTTTTCGTTCTCACTACAAAACAGCAAATGCAAAGACGCTACTTAAGAATAAATGACTACTATTTTTCTAGGGGTGAGTATGTTGATGTAAAATGTATTTTACTTTCAAATTGCAACTGCTATTGAAGACACATATCTATACCTTCGTGGAATCATAAGTGGAATACTATAATTATTTTCGGAAATTGCTACGAGGCATACGTACCGTGGTACCGAGGTGGTATCATCGAGAATGAAATAATTCTTATCAGCTATCATTAGTCGATTGCGTAACAACAAATGATTACTTATTCAGATCCAAAATATCACCTTCTTGATCTTTCAAGGCGACACAAACCAAAAATCATGTGCGTGAGAAATTAGTTTCTTCATTGCAAAAGTATAGAGACCCTAATTGAGTAATTAAGTATTCCATTATTGATCACTTCTTTGTAAAAATGAATGACAATATTCTGATTATCATTCAAAATAGCGAGTAAAACTGATGCTGATGCAACTATATCTGAACAGAGCAGAGTGCATGAAGCATTAGTAACAAGGGTAAAGAAAACGAACTTTATTCATGTTTATTTGTGCACAAACTATGTATGTGGTAGGATGAACTCGCTATTGTCTAAATGAGCTTTTAAATAACTGTGTTTTGCTTAGTTTTGTAGTTGAAACTTCATTGTGGTTGCCCGGTATTTGTGTCGCAACTGAACTGTACAATCTGTCGAGTTGTCAAGTTGCTGGTTAATCTATAAAACAATTTTGCTTTTCGTTTCTGTTTGCCAGTATTATCGACTATAAGAATGAAGAACAGACCAATAAGATCTGTGCTTCATTGAAGCACAAATCAATATGAAGTAATACTTTTATTTAACCTTGTATTGCGGCGATCTTCCATACGAACACAAATAATACTCAGAATAGATAGGAAAATTTTGGGAACACAAATTTTGGTAACCTGATTTGGTTCGAACCTACTACCTGGCTCAGTGTTGTGGATTGTAGAATTAGGTATATTTGATAAGTGAAAAGTACAGCACTACAATAACACTACGCTCAATACTTAACTAATTGCACAAATGTGAACACTCTGCGAGTAAGGAGGAGAAACAATACAAAGAGATATAACGTAACGTTTATAAAATTCTACGAATCGTGCAATAACTGAATTGAGCAATTGTTCTCGTCATGAGCAAGTTATATGGTGTCGTGAGCACAAGTGAATTGAGATATATCAGAACAAAATTAACGATGAAATATTACAAATATTGTCTGTAAACACGAGATTTCAGTAGAAATGTTTTGAACAAGAACTAGTAACTCATCTAGGTGGTATGGGTTAAAGTCGAGGTGAAGATTTTAAGGACACCGCGTCGTCAAGATAAAGTAAGTATACACCCGAAACATAACAGAACATTCATTATACCACGGACGTGAATATTATTGAGATTGTTTGTTTCACGTAATTACTTTAATTGATGTAGCAGAAGTATAAGCCTGGTGAAAAGGTTTGTACCTATAAGATATATAAAAATATGCTACCTAAGATAGTTGAAATCTTTTAACAAAAGTTCCCGACATACCTTTGCCTGATTATAATCACAATGGTAATTTGTTTTTATAATAGAACAATAGCTAAATGTATGAAATGTTACTTCGCCAAAGTTCTCTTCTTCTTGCAACGGTGTTTTGGTAAACTAAATCAATTTTCAAATTATTTTCTAACGAGAATCCCATTTGGAATCGGCACACGAAATCCTTAAGTTCTGCGGTTCTATGTAAATCTGAGTTATTTGCCCAGGGTTAGTAGCAGAGACTTAACTTGGCGGGTTCGGCCGGATGTGAGAGGGCCGTTGTGGTCGCGTTTGCAGCTTTTGTCACGACGCTAACCACGAAGTATAAAATGTTGCACTTGCGTCTTCTTGAGGTTCAGCGAATGCTATTCATCAAATTCGGTTGGGCGGTAAACATTTGACATAATAGGTCTATTATGAGCACCTCTGTTGTTGTGCCTTCGTGTTTCTTTGTTTTAAAATTGTCCTTACTTTAAGAACAAAATATAGCTTCGTACATTTTTGTTAGTATATTTTTATGAATTCCACTTGCATAAGGTTCGCCTTGGTTTGTTTTATTGATTTGATGTGTGATGTTAAAATATAAATAAACTATGTATAAAGCTAAAGTTATAATATATTACTGACTATCTAGCATGTCGGACATATCTGTGCCAATGTATTCATCTCCATGCCAATAATTGCATATAGGTACTATGAATCTGGCTTTTTGATATTTGATGTGGTTTTATGGTCATATTCACATAATACGTAATGTAATATTTTGATGCGAACATTTCAGCGCCTTGATCTACTTTTAGGCGCAGTATAACAAATATTGTGTAGGTAGCTTCGTAATGGCTCTGATCTGCGCTCTTCTTTATACAAACATTCTGGATGTTATAACCGAGTTAAAAAAATGTCTGTGCTCGGTACATTAACTTGCTCTTTACGCAATACAGTAAAATATAAAGGAGTAAATAATAACACCGTATTTAAGTACCAGAATTGTTAGTAAGTATGATATTTTATTCATAAAATTCTACGTAACTTAGAGTAGAATACAAAAAGGATTTTCCCGTACCGGGAATCGAACCCGAGCCTCCTGGGTGAAAGCCAGGTATCCTAGCCACTAGACCATACGGGATGCTGTTCTCAGTGGTAAAAATAATATTTAGTTCTCATTTTGAATATGATTGTGACGCTGTGTCTCAATTATGTGTTGTGTATGATTTTGTCCACAATATGAAGAGCTACACTTAACGATTTCTAAAATATACTATACTGTAGAAAAGGACAAAGCGAATAACTGGGTCTGCTGTCATATTATGTAGTGATGTAATATTTAGTATTTTTCAAACATGACAAAGAGAGAAAAAAATCATTTTATATTAAGAGTGCTCCGTAGTGACAAAAGGCAACAGTGTGTTGACGTCGTTAGTGTAGTGCCTCGAAATACCGACATTCCGAACATAAATAAAAATCAAGTGAGGGCAGGTGCCGAAACCCGCACTTCCACAAGACGGCGCTGAGCTCTCATCAGTCTCTCTGCGACCACGATCGGTGCAAGACGATCGAAACGTCGGAGACAAAAAGTACTTATAAGTACCTTAAATAAGTTAAGTTTATACTATTAAAACCCGCTAAATTATTTTGGATGATGTATACAAATAGCGAAAGTTTAAAATCGATTATATTAAGTGATTTACATAAGTTGTATTTACATAAGTTGGTTCATTCAACTATTGATACACCGGCTTTGCTTTCTTGTCTCAAATTTAACACTTCACATAGATCGCGTAATCCTAACATATTCGCAATTCAGACTTATAAAAACGATACATCTTTTTATAATCCAGTGGTAGGAATGTATAGAGCAAACAATGGAATGACACGTGTGAATAAAGAGATCGATAGGTTTGATATAAGATTTAATAAGTATAAAAAAACTGTGTCGGATTTACTTGCTTTTGCAGAGTTCCAAGTTTAATTATAGTTTTGTTTAATGTATTTGTAAGTAATAGTGCGATTTTAAAATTTTTACTGGTATTAGGTTATCAATAGTCAAAATATTATATAGTTTAACTGCATGTGCATGCGCTAGCTTCATTTTATAGTAATAGCACAGTAGTTTGTCACACTCAACCCACTTAAATATATCCATGTTGTGTACACTACCTCTGGATTACCGTCTAGCTTATAAATTAGATTTACCGTGTTAATAATCATGTTTAGACTGTAATCTGTTTGTGTACCTATTATAAATAAATAAATTTAATAGAGACATAGTTTTCGTACGTTTTTAGATATCAGTATTTTACAGAGCAAGCTTTCAATAGGGTTGTTTCCAACTAGTCAAATCAAGCACTTTTAATGAAACGTCAAAAACGACCTTTGAAGGGTTTTGTATGAAATATGACGTAGTGACGTCATAGTGTTTATCTGTCAAGTAGAATAGGTACTTATTATCAATAAATTGACGATAAAAAATATTAAACAAAGTCTTAACATTAATTGACGAATAAAACTAATATTATTTTGACATGTTTCACTAGATACAAATACTTGTATAATTTATTTCACTTGCAGGAAACTTCCCTATTAGATGCTTCCTGTTTATCTATACTAATATAATAAAGCGGAAGAGTTTGTTTGTTTGTTTGTTTGAACGCGCTAATCTCAGGAACTACCGGTCGGATCTGAAAAATTCTTTTTGTATACGATAGCCCAGTTATTCCGGAAGGCTATAGGCTATATAACATAGCGCTTCGACCCTTTGGGGCCGGGCAAAAGGCTAAAAAGGCTAAAACATAATGACGGCTAATCTCAGGAACTAGCAGTCTGATTTTAAAAAAAAATATTGCCTATGATAGCCCAATTATTTTAGGGGCCACAACTTTTAGGGGCCAGACAAAAATAATAAAATGGTCAAACGAGAAGGGGGAGGGTTGGGTCAAAGGCAAAAAAGGCTAAACGAATAGGATACAATCTATATGGGTATCGTTTTGGAGATTTTCGGGACGCTGATTAATAATATGAAATTTATTTAGTGATCCAAGATGGCGGACGGGAAATCAAAGATGGCGGATGAGAAAATTTTAAATATCAATATGGGTATCGCCTTCGATATTTTAAGGGGTGGAGAATCGAAATACAAAATATATTTCGTGATCAAAGATGGCGGATGGGCAATCAAAGATGGTGGATGGGAAAATTTTAAAAAATCTATATTGGTATCGTCTCCGATGTTAAAAGGGATGGGGAATCCAAATACAACATCTATTTCGTGATTCAAGATGGCGGATGGGAAATCAAAAATGGCGAATGGCGGAAAAATTTTAAAAATCAATATTGGTATCGTCTCTGATGATTTAAGGGATGGTGAATCCAAATACAACATCTATTTCGAGATCAAAGATGGCGGATAGGAAATCAAAGATGGCGGTCGGGATTTTTTTAAAAGTCGATATGGGTATCGTCGCCGATATTTAAAGGGATGGAGAATCCAAATCCGACATCTATTTCGTGATCAAAGATGGTGGATGAGAAATCAAAGATGGCGGATGAGAAAGTTTTAAAAAATCAATATGGCTATCGTCTCCGATGTTTTAAGGGATGGCGAATCTAAATACAACATATATTTCGTGATCAAAGATGGCGGGTAGGAAATCAAAGATGGCGGATGGGTTTTTTTTAAATCAGTATGGGTATCGTCTCCGATGTTTGAAGGGATGGAGAATCCAAATACAACATCTATTTCGTGATCAAAGATGGCGGATAGGAAATCAAAGATGGTGGACGGGTTTTTATTTTTCAAAGTCGATATGGGTATCGTCTCCGATATTTTAAGGAATGGAGAATTCAAAACCACCATCTATTTCGTGATCAAAGATGGCGGATGGGATTTTTTTAAAATCAGTATGGGTATCAACTCCAATATTTAAAGGGGTGGGGAATCCAAATCCAACATCTATTTCGTGATCAAAGACGGCGGATGAGAAATCAAAGATGGCGTATGGGATTTTTTTTAAAGTCGATATAGGTATCGTCTCCCATATTTTAAGGAATGGGGAATTCAAAAACACCATCTTTTTCGTGATCAAAGATGGCGGATGGGATTTTTTTTTAAAATCAATATGGGTATCGTCTCCGATGTTTGAAGGGATGGGGAATCCAAGTACAACATCTATTTCGTGATTCAAGATGGCGGATGGGAAATTAAAGATGGCGGATGGGAAAAAATTTAAAAATCAATATGGGTATCGTCTCTGATGATTTAAGGGATGGTGAATCCAAATAAAACATCTTTTTTGTGATCAAATATGCCGGATAGGAAATCAAAGATGGCGGACGGGATTTTTTTTAAAGTCGATATGGATAAATATCGGAGACGATACTTTAAGGAATGGGCAATTCAGTATTATATAAAATCTATGTTTGTTTTTGCATCATTTATAGACCCTGCAATGATAAGAGATTAAGCGCTAAGTCAATGGTAACTTGGAAAAGGGGCTTGGAAAAAAGGGAATTCAATAAAAACTCTTAAAAAGGCGATACGGAGTTCGCTGGGTCAGCTAGTGTATTTATATAGTCGAAGCATAGACTAATGATTGGTCTCGCTCTGCTCTACTAGACGGAGCCCTCATACTTGTAAAATGAGGCAGAAAAAACCATGCCAGCTGGCATGGTTTAGCCTGTCACACTGACAGACTTATACCTATCCACCAAATTAATTACGGAAATAATTCGCTGTACAATGCCAAGTTGCGCTTTTATCCTGACTAAAAATAACTCAGCAAGAAATAAGAAGAACTCTGGTATAACATACTATCTGTAAAATAAGAATAATTATGTATATATAAGAATATTTATATATCAACATAAAATTACAAAAAACCGAAAACGCCATTCAGTGTTGCTGCTAGTACAAGTATCAACTTCCCCACAGTTGAGATTTTTAGTATGTGAATCTATCGTTATTGTATTTCCTTATATTTTACTATTTCTTTTATCTAACATATTTATTATATATTTTACCTTTTTCATATTATTTTATGTTTATACCTTTACAAATATGGTGAAAATGTTAGTTGTTAGAAACTGAACATCTTTCCCAAGAAACATGGTTTACCTAATCATATGTGTAATTAAGTGTGTAAGATTATTGTTTTATTCAAAGTAGTTTTCACGACTAGTCATGTTAAATTAATAATGTCTAACTAAATTCATATGGACTAATAGCATGAAAATGGAAAGCACTGTTTTGGAAACACCTTATTTCCTCTATGGTTATTTCTAATAATAATTTGCAAAATACTATAAGTACCTACATAAAACAAACCATCATAATAAAATGAGGCCTAATCATTGGATAATATACCTACCATTTTTCTCATAAAGGAACTTACGCGGTACGCCTAACCTACCTATACACAAATATATTGATGCTCTTAATGAATTGTAATTTTTAAGAATTTTCTTAACTGATTTTGAGACCAATAACTTATCCACTAGACCACAGGATAAAATATTTTCCCATTTACTCGGGTAACTGTTGAGAAGCTGAAAACACAATTCTTCACGCATGCGTCTTGATGCTTTTGTTTGACACACACTGTCATAATGAGTTGCCTCATTTACGGACCTATTTTTCTTAGGCACCGCGGAGTCTAGTATAGCGAAGCGATACCAATCATTTGTCTAAGAGTCGAAGTATATGTATTGCAGGTAAGGTGAAAGAAACTAACCAGATTAAGGCTCAGTTTCACCATCTCTGGATAGTCGTTATCTGCCAGTTAAATACCATTAAAGATTTTCGGTCATAGAATTTAACCGGATTTTTTTAGGATATTGGTTAATCCGGGCCTTAGTACAATTTTGTTTTGCGTAGCTTAGGGCTAATCTCAACACGCTCTGATAACTTTTGAATAAATGCTTGGTAGGTAGCGGTATAAAAACATTGTACTATTTTAGAATTTATGTATCCAGAAGAGATAGAATCGGCCTTAAATTCCGATACATTAGGTTATTTTCCCTATTCTCGGGGTATTATAACCTACGTTATTCAGTACTACCAGCCTCTATTTATTAGTGTCATCATAAGTGCATAGGGTTCCCACCAAGAACTTAGGGTCCCAAGCCAACCTCACCTGCAAGTGGTGCACCTGCCGATCAACGGACGAGGCTCTGGCAAACAAAATATCCCGATAAGCGGCAATAGGCTCGCCTTCAACTACGTGGGATCAAAACACTGGCGAAAAGTGGGCGTTTAATATGCCTCTGCCTACCCCTTCGGGGAAACAGGCGTGAGTCTATGTATGTATGTAATAAGTATAATAAAAAATATGCGTATCAGTCTGTTCAGACAACGTTCAACATCGACGAAAACTTACAGTATTCATACTGTTACGTTCGTTGCGTGAGGCCTATTCTTTTTGTGATCCAGGCTGACAACAACAGCGTAAAGCGGCCATCTAGCTGTTTATCAATACACTAAGTGTAATGGGTTCGAATCGGGACACCACTTTGCGTGAACCACAAAGTGTTATTTATGTGCGTTGGTTGAATTTTTGTGTTTATTTTATGTGGTTACCTTATGATTCGATAGAATTGGTTTTGCTTACCCTACTACTCTGTACTATGAGTAGAATGGATAGGATATGTGTAGAATGGATGTCCCATGATACTGCGTTCAGTACTTTTTATGGGATAACATAGCTATATGTTCGACAAGGCGACTTCAAATCTGTGGTTAGACCAGAAAGCGGATCCCAGGCTCCAGCTTTAGATGCAATCAGGATAACACTATGATGATGATGGTGATGATGAAAGAGTTGCATAGTACAGCGTAGAAACGTGATTTATGGACACAAGCTCTAAGACAAAATTCTTAAATGTAGCCGCCATAGTGATAGGACGATAGTGATGATGTACAGTCGAAAAAAAATTCCGCTAGACCACCATAAGGGTGAGAATCGCTCAGCAAGACATCGTCGCTTCCAGTGCTACTTTACACAAACATTGACATTCGTATACAAAACCAGTTTCTAGTGTGCCTTGAGTTTATGAGCGAGCCAAGGGATTTTTTTTTTAAATTGGTCCACCGCCGACTTGTTTGATTGTACGTAGGTCGGTCTGCACAGTAGTACGAAAGTCCGCTCAACCATCTAATTCGAAAGCGCTGTAAAATTACATACTAACAAATTTCTGACCGAACGTAGAAGTCTAGTACTTCCGTATGAATTTATTCATGTGACAAGCCGGTGCATCATTTATGACTGTAATTTGGATGGCTTTCTCAAATTAGTTCAGTCAAAATCAGACAAGAATCTACTCCGAACTCAATCGCTGGAGGCATTTTCAAAAGTACTTGTAGTCATACAATGTCTAACAAAATACGCCAGAATTTGTTTATCTAATGAGAGAAGAGTAGATATTTATATATTATTTATACATCTGTCTATGTCATTATATTCTGTTATGTTTTAATCCACTTGAAATTATTTAATGTCGCTAGTATCTGCAAAACAACGGACATTTCATTTACTGACTAAAAAGGTGTTGAGTCAATAAAAAGTTGCTAGTCGGTTGCAAAATCGATGGTTATAAATAATTGAAGGCTGCAAAGCTTTCAAACCATGTAAGCATTGATGCTAAGCTCAATATTCGCATGCCATTCATCAAGCAGTCGTGGCCGAGTGGTTAAGGCGTCTGACTCGAAATCAGATTCCCTCTGGGAGCGTAGGTTCGAATCCTACCGGCTGCGGATCTTTTTGAGTCCATCATGCTATTGTGATTTGTGATCTCTGTCGTTATTGGTTGTGATTTATGTAAGTGTTCTTTGTAACATCTGGGTGAAGTACATCTGAAGATTCTAGTGCTGGAAATATATTTTAATAAATCAATAAAAATCTTATTTACTTAAAAATATATGTAGAAAATTACAACATCTTTTAACAAAATCAAAGCCAGATCATAGTAAAGTGTCAATAAAATAATATTTTAAAAGTAAAACACAAAACAATGTATTCTAGCATTTATTAATTAAGGTTTTTATACAAATTTATGTTCATGGTTAGCCGACGGAGCTTTTAAAAGGCCCGAGTTACCTCGAAGAAGGTATATTAGTAACTATGTAACTAATTTCAATACAACATATTTAAAGCTAAGCTTATCGCTTCGATCTTATCGCTAAAGTGTTAATGTGATATGTTTATCATTTTAACTTCTTCGAAAAGTTGAGACTACATAATAAATAATGAGAGTTGAATTGGTGAGGACACTTTTTCACTAACCGAATTCATTCATTCATTTTCCAAAGGTGGCTGGGACGGATTAGATGCGGAAGGCTGAGGATCGTGTAATATGGCGCGTGTTGGGAGAGGCCTAAGTCCAGCAGTGGACTGCGATGGGCTGATTGATTGATCGATTGAATTCATAAAGCCCTTATACCTATTAACCTTTTTATATATAAATATACACGAGCTTAATGTCAAATGTAATGGCATACACTGAGGAAAACAGTCATAAAGAGAAGTAGTGGAAATATTTTCTATAATTTTTATTGTACTTTATTTTATATACATTCATTCGTATCGTTTTTTTCTAGGCCTGAGGGTGTCTTTAGCGTACGTCCAAGTCATTGCTTGCGAAACTTATCGTTCGGTTGTGTGGAGGCCATATTAAATATTTCATCGACGAGACTCTACTACATAAATTCGCGTAGAATCATTGGGTTCCCACGAATTTCACCAGTGTGTTCACGCGTATAAACATGTGACCATTGTGTGGTGAACTTTAGCGGTGGCCGGTTAAGTTTACTTTATGATTTTCAAGCCTAAGGTAACATATTTAGATCTGAAAAAAAGCTGTATATTTGGTAACATCTTAACCGGATAACTGATTAAGATACTTTTATATTTTATAAACACAATATTTTAAATTTATTAAGATTAGGATAGTTACACTCAAATAACAAATAATCGAGCTCTACACACAAAAAATATCAGGGTGGGAATCGGACCCATAACCTCCGCCTTAGCTTGTCACTTACTACTAAACCAAGCAATGATGTTACAAAAGTAAAAAGTAGTAGATATGCTATAGGCGTACCAAAAGCAGGACGCTAAACGTAAGCCAGTTGGCAAGTCTGACATATGTGTGTGTGTCGTCGCGAGCCGGCGTCAAAGTGAAACTGACACATCTTGTCAACCGAAAATAAAATAAAATATGGAGTTATCGATGTGTGCGTTAGTGTACCGTTTGTACGGATTGATTACTACGTAGGTAACGTATCTACCTCTTTCTTGTAATATCATTGCACCCAAGAGACCAAATGAATACAAAGGAATAACCAGTTATTGATTTTATTATATTACATAACTAAGGTGACGTATTCTCTACGTATCATGTATGAATCTGTATAATGTTACCTAAGTGACAAATACATACACGATATTTATGTTACAAGTTAATACGCCAGTGCCGCAGTGGTAACACAGAATCCGCGGCATTTTTAATATAACCCGCTTTCACAAGGACAAAATTAGTTTCTTTTGTTCCATACTTTGTGTTTTCATGAGGGTTGGTGGTTTAGTATAGGTATTTACTGTTTAAATTATATATGTCAAATTTCTAAATGCGAGTCTATTATTGTATTATAGAAATTGAAATAACTCTTGATAATTTCTTATTATTTTCAATATTATTCCTTTATCTTTCTTAGTCCCACCTTAAATTCGTTGCTTGCGTCTTACATAAATTAATATAAAAAACAACTTCCGCAGTCGGTAGGATCCGAACCTACGCTCCCAGAGGGAATCTGATTTCTAGTCAGACGCCTTAACCGCTCGGCCACGACTGCCATATGCGACTTGACGCCAGTTACTTCTCCATTACAGAGTGTTAAGTGAAAGTTGTTTTTAACAACCTCTAATAATACAGACGTGTTTTGATACATTGTAAAACAAACAACCGACATTGGTACGCATTATGTTAATGTGCCATCATTATATAAATACCTATATACATAGGTACAAATAATCGACGTTTAAGTGACCTAGATCAAGGTTAGTTGGAACAGATGAGTCTTGTCTCATATTTAGCTAGGAGCTACCTGCAACATATGAGGCAAGTGTCAACTCAAGATCCTGGCTACTTTATCCCTAGCTTAGTGTAGGTAATGTTGTAATTTGTTGTAGGGTAACGTGGACACCCTGTGGATACTTACAATACTAACATATTATATCATAATTTTTTTATAATTTACCAAACTTTTCGTTCGGCTATAATAGTCTCGGCTTTTAACAAAACTAATAATTCAAAGACTCAATCAACAAAATATATAGGAGGAAATAAGTAGTTTACCAAAGACAAACGCATACAAGCAAAGTTATAAAACGCCTTCACCTTTCATCGAACAGTTGTAAAGTGTGGAATTATAGTTGGAGACCCGGGACGGTCAACCCCATAGCGCGTTGACTTTGTGAGTTTACGGAATTGATTAACTATTGATGCAGGTGTCGCCTGCCTTTAGCATTCATTATTAAACGGCTATTGAGAGCCCGTACGTGGATGGCTTAACACATTGCTATACACAATGTTATTTTTAGTATGGTGTAAACCTCTTGACTGTACTTAATACTTTGAGCACCTTTTTTGTTGCGATTTAAGTACAATTTAGTGTGGTACGATTTTGAAAATTTCCTAGATCAAAAGACTTTACAAAGAGTAACGTCTTATGTAACGTCGAAGTGATGCTAATTTTATGTGGTAGGGAAACTAAGAGTGCCGTAGCATTAAAGATAGTTTCGTTTCTTCGCCACTAATACTGTTTGAGAATTATTTTCTCAAACCACTTACGTAAATGATTTGAAAATGAATAAATTACAGAACAATCCAAGTACACGAATAATCTAAGACAAAATTTGGGCATCAAATTTGGCTTACCTTTATACATTCATACCTGAATGTTACTTCTCTACGTCTCTACTTTTTTGTTCTACATTGATACCTAGCTAAACCGTCGCATTTATGCACGAGATGTGTGCTTTTAGCGAGATATCTGGTGTGTAGGAGTTTGCTAATCATATACCTTTTATTGTACGCCAGATATGAGTTACAAGGTCACATTCAAAATTGTACAAATAGCAGCCTTGTCACCAAAAGTGATTGCTTCAAAACAACTTTTAGACGAACAGGAGCAGGTTGATCAGAGCAAGAGAAAAATTTGTCATCCTAAATATCATTACCTAATATAATATTGAGCTATAAATTTCCATATATCGGTCACATTAAATTCTCAATATTAACCCCCGAACAAAAATTAGACAGAGGAGTGGCAGGCAATACAGGAATTTAATAACAAGGCGAATTTGTAGTATCGTTGGTACTCTCAGAACATCAAATGATCGAAGATGACGTAAATATGAGAACGTTTTCACTTCTGTTACCGTGTGGTTCTTAGATATACGAAGTTTCATTATGAGGTGAATGTACGACCACAGGTTTTCTTTTTTATGTTTATTTTACAACGGTGGAAGAAATGATTGGGTTTCGGTTTTCAATTAGTCTAGCTGCGACTTTCCTTGTGTAGGGCTTAGAAGTAATTATGTAAAGTGTCACTAATCTGCGTTTCGGTCCTCCGTGTGTTTTTCCGTATCGATGTCATTGTGGAGAAGAAATCGATAGCCTCGGACACCATGGGCTATCTTGCAACAGAAGCGCTGGTAGAATTTCTCGCCATGCCCATCTAAATGAAATAATCCGTCGTGCTCTTGTGGCGTCTGGCGTACCAGCTGTACTTGAACCAAATGGTCTAGTACGCGACGACGGTAAGAGACCTGATGTTATGTCATTGTTGCGTTGGAAAATGGGTTGGCCTTTGGTGTAAGCCTCTAATGTTCCAAATTAAATAAATTGCCATTGTATAGTTTAAAACTAAACCTACTGGCAAAAGAGCGGTATTCTGTCGTAATCACCACTTCATCATCATCAGCCTTTATCCGTGTGGTGACGGATTAAGAATACGGATTGTCACCACCCCATATCATCCCATGGGTGTCGTAAGAGCCGACAGATGGAGCATATTATGCAGAAAACAGCACTGTAAGAGAAGGAAAACTTGATACAAACCCTATACCAACCCGTTTGGCCAGCGTGGTATAGTAGGCCAATTCCTCCTTTCAAAGGAGAAGCCTAGTCCAGCAGTTGAATTACCACTTAAATCTTCATTATTATGCCTGAGACTAAGCTGGAGTTACGTGTCTTATAGATAGATAGATGTATTTTTTATTGCACACCAAAGCACAGTCTTATCTTTTGAAACAAAAAATTGCCGAAAATCTCAAAAATTATTCCTATTTTATATATTATGTAAATATTACGACATGACATGCTCGGCTTTCTAAAGTGACCCACATTTTGGATCTTTTTCTTTTCTTTTGCGGACAATGCAGCAACGCATGGGTTTCAATTGTTAAAAATAAAAATGGGACCAGCGACCCCTGAGTAACAAATGGTTTATGATATTATTACCGTCAATTCTTATGACATCCGATTCAGAACCGCTTGCTGCATTAACTGTAGCAAATCTCTGCATTATTAGGATAATATTATGTTGCATGTTGGTGGTTCAATTTATTTTGTTGATCCAAATATTTGTTGTGGGTGAAAATCGTAGCCACGCCCCCAATTTGGTGGTCAGTCTCAAAGCTATCAGTAAAACCAAAGCCAGTCAGTTTATATTTTATACTATAAACTATTATGACCATATATGCGCAGATCATATTATATTTATAGCATACCTATTAATTTTAAAAATGTTCATTACGGCCTTTGTAAAAAGCATTTAAAAGGAGGAGTAGCATAGTGAGATTTGTAATACAATAAAGAAATAAAATATGTCGTTCAACATTGAATGGCCGTAGACAAACAATTCTTTAAAACAATGGCCGCCAATCTTTTTATCCTTTATTTATAGTCGTTTTTATTAAATGTGCTCTTAAAATAGGAACATAATAACCGCTGTTATTATCTTGTTAGATTTCAGAGAATAACTAAATATAACGCGTAAGTCCGTTCCTGCTTTTTTCGGGGAGAAAACTAAATTAAAATCAGAAGTTTATTTTGTAATTCTCATGGTTAGTTTCTATACAATTGGTACTTTAGGGATCTCAGCACATTATGGATGTAGAATTCATACGAATTATTCGTTTGTGGATTTACATTCACCTATAAACATTTTTTTTAAATAATTTGTCGACCGGTTGGCGCAGCGGGAGTGTAAACGACTGCTACGCCGAAGGTCGCGGGTTCGATTCCCGCTCAAGTCAAACATTTCTGTGCATGAACATGGATGTTTGTCTTGGTCTTGGTGTTTCTATGTAGATATACTATGTATGTATTTACAAAAAAAGTTTATATTATGAATGCTTATCCATTGTCTAGTACCCATAGTACAAGCTCTGCTTAGTTTGGGACAAGATGGTGTTGTGTGAATGTGGTAGAATATTAGATGTATTATATATTATATTATAACATGATATTCATATGTTCAGAACTAATATGGCACAAGTTATAAAACATAGAGTATTGTTATTCATTCTAGGCAATATGAATACTAAATGTAATATTATGTATTACCGATACGGACTCATGGCAAAGATTTAGATAAGTCAGTTTTACTGTAGATTAAGGACCAATTTCACCATGAGATACATGACTTATCCGACAACGAAGGAACTGGCCCTAAGAGTAAAGTAAACGTAGGTGAAGAAATAAATAACCCATTCTATTTAGGTCCGTTTAAATTACAAAATGGCATTCTAATAATTACCAACTATCCTGTGTCAATGTCAACGGAAATCCGCTTCACGGAATTTCTGTTTCTGTATCCAGACCCATCGAACCTAACCTAACATACCAGGAATATCCTTAGTTAAGATCATATAATGAAATACGAGCTATTTTAGTCACATACCTCGACTAGATTAGGGCATTATCCATATTCCCCGAGTAGGTATTATTTTGTCAACACGGATGACGTATTCATTGTTTAAGAGATCGCCCCGCCGGATAGCTATACGCCGTGTGTCGCGGGTTTGATTTATACACGAGACACCACTTTGTGTAATTCACATATTATTGTTGCTTTGAATCATAGTGTGTTCTTGCATCTGATTGTTTGTATAGCCTTTCACGGCACAGGAATATTCCCAGCATGGGAGTAGTATTTTAGAAATATTTTTGAATGGTCTTTGCATCAAGGAGGATTTGTATTTTTATATTAGTATGCCACGCCAGAGGCCTTCGAGCGGTCTATAAACTCCGGCACCAGTGCTGTTCACATTCTAGCACGAAAAGAACAAGGGTAATATTAGCGTTGATATTTAGTTTCCCGTCACGACAAATCCGTCCTATCTATAGTAGGACTGCTATTTTTTTGAAAAAAGGTGAGGTATCGTTTGACCGATGTCATCAGTAATGATAAACAAGTGGTGTACAAAGACAAAGATGAAAGATCGGATCTCATCTGTTTAAAACTGATAATAAAGTAGTGCACGTTCCCTTATAATTAATAAGTTCGGAGCCACAATTTGTGATCCGAAGAGTTTGTAAATACCAATATTAATTAGCGAGGTCTAACGACAGTTATTTGTGAACAAATATCAGTGCAACTTTAATCCTCAACTTGTGCAATATGCGATCCTTCATTGCAATGTTTCAGGTATGTACGTTCACAGTAAATGTAATTATAACTATAGGTACTAAGTAGATATTTAAAAAGTCGAAGGGTATTGTTGTATCCTACGGTAGTTTATCGTGTTAGAAAGTTTTTAATATACAAGGGAATGGCCAGTGTCTTGGCACGAAATCGGTCTTCTTGACTAGAGAGCTGGTCTACTGGCTAGTGTCACACAATGCTAGTTGAGTTGAGATCGTGAGTTTAGTTTTCAGTCAGGACCCAAATTTGTGTCTTGGGCTGAGTTACTAGTTTTGATTCTGGAGTACATTTATCTATAAGATGAATATTTCTAGAATAGTAGGTAGAAGAATGTTCATTAGTTGTTTATATATTTATATGTTGTATAGTCTATGGTTTGGACGCCATAAGGTTGTGATTATTGTTATTATCTCTATGGTGAACATAGGTTGCGCTCTCAAATCTTCATACTCATCGATGTTTACTTCCGTTCAATTAACCCTAGAGTACTAATCTTATTTTTTTACCGCTTAATACTAATGATCGCTCGGGAGGCTACTTCATAAATGATACAAGATTTTAAAAATACTTTTTTATTAAAAATTGTTTGAAATTTAACAAAATAATGAAGAATTTCAGTCTTAAAATCAACCTTAAGTCTACCGTAACCCTTTTTTTTTTTTTTTTAGTTAAAAAAGACAACTACCCCCCCGCACTAGGAAGAAATTCCTGTGTCGCGGGGGACTTTACAAACATACAACCAACCCAGACTCGAGACAACAATTTGTAGATCACACAAAGTGTTGTCTCGTGTGGGAATCGAACCCACGACACGCGGCGCAGTACTAAGCGGCGAGGCGACCGCTTAAACCACTACGCCAACCGTGCAGTCATCAGTCAGTCCTTGTTTGAACAGTCTTTACAATAATAATAAATAAAAAGTCACATATAGCCTCTAATTTAGTATCTAAATTAAATATTTTTAAAATGTTATATCTCATAAAAGTAAAATTATCATTGTAATTATAAGATATTTGGCTTTACAGCAAATTAAAATCAGACTATATTTTTCTATCAAAATTACAGCACTTTGGATCGAGATTGGGTTTGTAGAGCGACTTTTAACTCCGCCCTTGTGCTTGCTTGTATTTGAGATGTTCGAGGAGGTAAATCCAGATTGTTCGGAGCAATATATGGAAGATCATCTTCAAGCTGGCACAAAGGATCAGCCACACTGTCGTCTGAATCGTAATCCTCAGCGTAATCTTCAGTTTCACTGTCCGATTCTTCGTTTTCCAAATATTTTTTTATCTGGTTCTCATCGAGATTCATCTATGCAATAAAATAACCAATTCTCAGCTTTATCAAACAAATAAATAAAGAGATAATTGCAAAAAACTAAGAAATAGGATCGGTAAAAAAGTTCCCTTTAATACGAATGATCGCCTCTCAGGCGACCGCGAGGTCAATAACTCAATACCTGCATATTCCTCGCTGAACCCGTGACCACTCTCCACTGCGTCACGGGATGCACTGTATTGGCGCGAACGCATCCCGCAACACATAGACGTAATTCAAAAATATTGTTAAAAAATCAACAGAGGTCGCGTTACCTCTCAGGCGATGATTAGTATTCTAGGGTTAATTAGCTATGTGAAATAGATCCACTGATTGACGCATAAATCGACTCTGTCTTGTTTTAAAAACAGACTACTACCAAATAACTCAGCTGCTGTAACCCTTTCACACACTTCGTAGAATACGCTCAAGCTTTAAATGCCAGTATCGCCATCTCTGAAGGTTATTTTGACGAGTTTCGGTCTAATTATACCTACAACGAAGCTTCTAGAAAACAGGCAATCAGAAATAGACATTTTACACGCGTAAAGTTCTAGGCTAATTGAAAATAGTTTAAACAGATAAATTGTATAGATATAAGCCCTAGAATGCTATTAACATACTTTATCTATATATTAAAAGAATTTATGTTTTATAATACGAGTCGGCCAGCTCGTTCTACCCAACCGATTCGCATAATTTTTTTTTAAATGAAAGCTCTCGCTGCATAGATTTGTCATCAACCATTAGAAATTACCTAACTTGCACATTTATCAATTTATATGCAAAAACAGTTTTCTCCCATAATTTTTTTACGTTTTCGTAGCCGTAGTCAATGACTTTCTGCTTCTATATATCTTGTTCTCATTGAGGTAGGCGTTTCGTTATAGGCCTATAACACGCGCTGAAAAGAGCTCTTTCATTTAATGGTATGCTCATTTAAATTGGGTAAGTTTGAAGGAAGATAGGTGTGGACATTGAACTTATTTTTCAATATTTTCTTATAAATTTCTTAAGATTTCATTGCTTTCTAAATTCAAACATGGACGGTTCTAAATTCAAAAATATTGTTATGGCATCTAATAAGTTCCTTGCGGTAACTGCCAGATAAAACCGTTATGCCTCCTTAAGGTGACCTAGCCTTACTTTCATACGGGTGTGAGTGTGGTGGTGTGTAAAATTGTACCCGATGTTGGTAAAATTATCACTATAGTCGATAAAATTATCGCTGATGGCAGGTAATATTCCCCGAATGTTACCAGTTAACCCTTAATGTTGGGTGAACTGATCTCTGATGTCGAGGAATTTTCCCCCTTTTCTTGTATCGCAATGAAATCCAGTTACGGACTGCCCCTCAAAGGGACCCCTCCGCCAACTCTGTGCCGAGTTTGGGGCAGGTGGAGGAATTTTTGTGTTTTTAAATTACGGACTTTCTTCGGGCATCTTATTTTTTTTATGTGGAACAATTATATTACAAGTGGTAGTTATGGTAGAAATTGTAGCTTTGGTAAGAGTATTGTATAGTTTTGTGAGAAAAGGTATTTTTGACAGCACCGGCGGTTTTGGTAGAAATGGTAGTTTTGAAAAAATGGTAGATATGATAGTGTTAGTACCTACGAATAGTAGTTATGGTACAAATAGTAGTTTTGATAGGAATAGTATTGTTACGCCATCTATCGGTGAATACTAGAACAGATTGAATGTATCGGTGGTTTAAAGGTAATTCAGCTACTCTGTACTAGATGGCGTTACTGTATCGAGTAATAGACTGTTCGAGATTATTTCGACAGTTTTGTAGAAGCATCTAGAATGCGCTAGTGATGTTATCCGGCCAGTATAAATAGAGCGCGACCGAACGGAACGGACACAGTTACAATTGAATATCGAAGCGATCAACAAGAAGCGAAGGAAGTAATTCGGAGGTGTTTAGTGTTGTTCTAGTGGTGTGAATAGTGTGTTTTATTAGTGAAGTGAAAATTAAGTGTGTGTATCTAGTGTTATTGTGTTAGTGAATAAAGCGCAATTTTTCTGGCATAGTGTATATAATTTATCACGAACCCCAGCTCGTAACAAATTGGTGTCAGAAGAATGGGATAAATTATGCCGGTTATGCCGAAGGAAGAAACTGAAGGGGTGCGTACCAGGAACCAGCGCCAGCAAGACCTGGACCAGAGACGCTTCGGAGACGTTCCTTCTCCATCGTCTGGTGGACCAGGCGAATCCGCGGATGCAGTGGAGCCTACAAGCGCACACTCAGTGGCGGTGCCCGACATCGCGGCTCTGATGACGTTCATGCAGGAGCATGCGCGCCGCCTGGAGGAACAGCTACAGCGCGACAAGGAGGAGCAGGCCCGCCGCCTGGAGGAACAGCTACAGCGCGACAAGGAGGAGCAGGCTCGCCGTCAAGAGGAGCACGCGCGCCACCTGGAGGAACAACTACAGCGCGACAAGGAGGAGCAGGCCCGCCGTTTGGAGGAACAGCTGGTGGTGATGAAAGACCTCAGAGCCGCTGTAGGGAAGGACCTGAAGGTGGTAAAGGAGGAGCTCCAGCAGCACGAGGCTCGTATCAGCGACGTGGAGAAGCTCGTACACGACCAGCTTGAGACTCGCGTCGCCTCTATAGAGAAGCGTTTACACGACCATCACGAGACCTGTGTCGCTGAAGTGGAGAGGAGATTGCGTGGGCTCGGATCCAACGAAGTGACATCTGCGACTGTAGTGCCCTCACCTCGTGGGTTTAAGAATCCACTATTTGATGGCTCGTAATCATGGTCTGCATACAAGATCCAGTTTGAGGCTGTGATGCGATCGAATGGGTGGACCAAAGAACAGGCCTTAACCGCCCTAACCTTGGGCCTTCGCGACCGGGCCTTGACAGTGTTGGAGGCACTCGGACAAGACGTCACCTACGAGAAGCTTCTTGAGGCGCTGGAGGCGAGGTACGGAGACGCGCACCTCGAACATGTGTATCGTGCTCAGCTGAAGGACAGGACGCAACGCACCGGAGAAACTCTGCAGCAGTGGGCTTTAGAGGTGGAAAAGCTGGTCAGGAAGGCATACCAGTCGTCGCCTGCGCTTATTGATGGGAACCTCGTACAGGCGTTTACGGATGGGATCCGGGACCTGGAAGTTAGAGCGGCGGTAAGACTTGGGCACTTCAAGTCCCTGAAAGAAGCCTTAGCCTACGCTCTGGAGGTGGAAGCAGCGTGTCACGAGGATCGAACTTACCGTATCAGGGAAGTTGTTTCTTCACCACGGTGCTACAACTGCGGGGAAAGAGGCCATATCCGCTTAAGCTGCCCAAAGCGTAAGCGGCACGTTGGTACCCTCTCTCCACCGACGGGGTCACATGACGTACCTGTCTGGCGGCAAGAGCAACGTAGCGCAGATGCTCTGACGTGTAGGCCTTAACCCGACCAACGCAAACACTGTGCAAGACAGGAAGCGAAGTCGGCAGCGCTAGTGAGAATGTTGAAGACGGATCTGAGCGACGGATGGAAAGAAGCTTTACAGAGTGCTCAGCAAGAAGACAAGGACGTACAGCCGATTCTCGAATGGAAGAAAGCAGGCGCTCCTAGGCCCAAATGGAGTGATATCGCAGCAATGAGCCCTGTCACCAAGAGTTATTGGGCACAGTGGGAAAGCTTGGTTGTCCAGGATGGAGTTCTGTGCCGCAAATGGGAAAATGCTCGAGGTAACCAATGCCATCTGCAAATGGTAGTGCCTAAGACTAAGGTGCCGGAAGTACTGCGGCTCTATCACAATGGTGCTTCGGGGGGTCACATGGGTGTTAAGAAGACGCTTACTAAGGTCCGAGAGCGGTTTTATTGGCTCCACTGTCGGAATGACGTCGAGGATTGGTGCCGCAAATGCACAAGTTGTGCGGCTGTGAAGGGGCCACATACTCGTAGCAGAGGTGCATTCAAGGTGTGCAATGTAGGAGCTCCATGGGGGTCGGGACGGCGGATGTCTGGGAGGATGAGGACTCGCTGCGACCGGAGGGTGAACGACAAAGGCTTCGATGAGGGATCATTGGTGTGGCTTCATAACCCAGTACGAAGCAAAGGAAAATCGCCTAAGTTACAAGCCAGATGGGACGGGCCATATCGCATAATTACCAGGATGAACGACGTCACCTATTCGAATCCAGAAGGGGTCGCGAGGTGCACCGAAGATAGTTCATGTGGACCGGTTGGCTCGTTACTATGGGTCCAACGATGTTCGAGACGAACACGTTTAAGAGGGGGGCAGTGTTACGCCATCTATCGGTGAATGGGGGTACTAGAACAGATTTAATGTATCGGTGGTTTAAAGGTAATTCAGCTACTCTGTACTAGATGGCGTTACTGTATCGAGTAATAGACTGTTCGAGATTATTTCGACAGTTTTGTAGAAGCATCTAGAATGCGCTAGTGATGTTATCCGGCCAGTATAAATAGAGCGCGACCGAACGGAACGGACACAGTTACAATTGAATATCGAAGCGATCAACAAGAAGCGAAGGAAGTAATTCGGAGGTGTTTAGTGTTGTTCTAGTGGTGTGAATAGTGTGTTTTATTAGTGAAGTGAAAATTAAGTCTGTGTATCTAGTGTTATTGTGTTAGTGAATAAAGTGCAGTTTTTCTGGCATAGTGTATATAATTTATCACGAACCCCAGCTCGTAACAGAATTTTCGGTTGGAATATTAGTTTTGGTAGAATTGGTATTTTTTGCATATTGGCGGCCAAAACTGGTAGTTTTGGCGGCAATGTTACTTTCAATTGCTACCAAAGCAAGCTACCTTTCCATCTTTTAACTTATTAGATAAGGCTACAATGTACTCATAATACCTATTTGTAAGAGCTTTTTTATAATATTAAAATACGCTGTGGAGCAGCACGGGACCTCTAGTAACCTCGAACTTTACTTTGTAGTTAATCATTTAGTTGTACTTACTTGATCCACTTTAAATTATTATGTAATATACCTCACCTACTATTAATCAACTACTACAGGTAGCAGAGCCTTGCTGATTTCAGCATGAATGGGCCGACTCGACCGGGGAAGTACTACCCTCTCACAGAAAATCGACGTAGAGTAACGGTACCTAAGCTGTTGCGTTTCGTTCGGTGAGTGTGAGTGCCGGAGACCCTATCCCCTTTCTTTTTCCCCGATCCTATCCCTTTTCCCAACCCCAAGGGGCGGCAACGCGCTTGTGACTCCTGTGGTGTTGCTTGTGTCCATGGGCGACGGTAATTGCTTACCATCAGGTGATCCGTCTGCTTGTTTGCCGCCTATTACTAAAAAAAATACTTATATTTACCTTTAAAGGCCCAAATTTATTTATGTGAAACTACGGCGGGTAAAGATTTTTGTGTGTATCTATGTGTTTTATGTGTCCGTATTTTCTTAGCTATGCTTTACGATCGAACAATGAGGTATCGTTAGTAGTGACTTAACTATAAGCTCGCCGACTGACATCAGACTATATTCAATATGGCGTTTTTAAGGATGATGTTGGGTAAAGACAAATATATTTATTTTTGGAATGTGTCGTGCGAATAAGAATGTTCAATCAACAAATCAATTTCTTGCTGCTTCGTTCACTTTTACTTTCTGAAAACTATCTTTTTCTAACAGGCAGGCTTTGATAACAGGTAAAATTATAAACAATTAAAGAAAAATGTTAGAAGACATAGCGTCACGTTGCCTGCAAAACATAATCTAGTTTATATTGTAATTAAAATAATGTCCTTATACTTTTATACACACATCTTAAGAAACTTAAGGTTCGTGTTTAAATATCTTAGTTACTCGAAAGAATATTATACTTCAATTAACGCACTACACAATAAAGTAGATATAATTATAAAATGAAGTAAAACGATCTGAGTAAAAAGTAATTATACTGTAGTTTGATCGCAGATATTACATTCAGGTAGGTTGTCTTAAAAGAGCTGATGGATTTTCAAAGTTCCGAAGTCCAAGCTGTACTGATTTGATTGGACATGCGGTATTTAGAGTGCCCACTAGACCCCAATAGGATTGAAAACATAGACACACTGCATGTATAGTCGCCATGGATATTCTCTCCGTCGCTTGATTAGTGACGAGTTCACGTTTTACTGTTCTGCATGTGACTCCTCAAGTTTGGTCACTCGCATTAATTTTATTGAGGTTCAGCTTTATGCCTTTTGGACAAAGGACTAGGTTTTCATGTGAGGGCCATAAAATTATAATTAAAATTGTCTCATTCGCTTTATAGTTTATTGTTTAGTTGGTTTTGTTATTTGTTGTTATTGTCGTCTTTATTAACTTTTTAATTTACAGTAAAATCCTGTTTGCAAAATGTTGTTGTTATAGAAAATAAACCGGTCAAGTGCGAGTCGGATTCCCGCACCGAGGGTTCCGTACAAACCTGTAGGTATGTATATATGGGCGCACTGAGATGGTAAGTTAAAGCATAAACGTAGAGCAGAGCCATCTAGACGGCTAAATGATAACTAACCCGGAAGTTAATATTATTTTAATGTAATTTTAACTAACCAGTAAAATATTAATAACATTTGCTTATAATTAATATTATATAAATTGTGTTACATTTTTGTATCTACTTATATTTCTTGACGCTGTATTGGTTTATATTGTCTTTAAATAGTTAGTCGCCCGCCAACACATTTTGGTAATTAATATTATAACTAATTAAATTTATCAAGACGTATTTCGACGCTTTAGCTAAAGTAACTGGAATTCTATATTGTTTCTTAATTATAAAGATTAATTGAAAGTTCATACATACGTTAAATATAAATCTTGCAATTAAATGTATAATGTTTTGATACCGGGTAAGCTGATGCGACGGCGGGCGGCCATGACACTTTTCATCGCAGTTTCATATCGTGAATGAAGAATTCAAGATTAAATGCAGTTTTCAGTAAATTTGTGTAGTTTAATTTGTGGATCCTCTGGGGGTGTCCTGATGATGGCGTCACGGCGCCGAAAGCAGCGGTGGGATCAGCGCCCCCTAAGAGACATCGAGAAATACATTTGGCGCGAAAGTAATGGATCTCTTGGCTTGGCCGCCAATACCAATGATGACCTGAAGACAGATGCGACAAGCGCTTGGAAGCCGTGTATGGCGCTTGTCAACCCTGATCGGAGACGGCACGGTGTGTCGGACTGGCGGAGATTTGGCGAGCACTTCTACACTTGCACGTGAGGCCACATACGAGCGAGAGCGACTACACCGGTCATCGGGGTGTGCTGTGGCGCGAATGCTGTTCTGCTTTGAGTTCTACCAGAGATTGCAGATGCGGGTTGTTGATGCACTGACAGAGGTATTTATCCAGAGCTGATTTGATTAGAGTTTTTGAGAAACATCCTTTTACATTTTATAAATTAAGGTGCTGTTTGTTTACATGATTACCTATTGCCCCAGTAAGGATTACCAGATAAACATACAGTAAAAATTAAGTAACTGTTGTTTATCCACGTTTGGTACTTAACAGTGCTACAACTGTGCTTATAGTCATGTTATGCCGTCGACCATGTCGGAAAGTTTCTGTATAACTCGACATCAGAGATGGTCACACACTTATTAAGTTATTACCTACACAAGAAAGAGAAAATAACTTTGTTGGTATGTGGTTCTACTAATGTAATTATTAGTAAAGAACAGTATAATAACTGCCCTTTTCAAGTTGAAGCTCTGATATAGATCCATTGTATAAATTACCTGATTTGCTTTCAGTTTAAATAAGCTAATTGATGCGCTGAATATGCATTAAATTGGTAGTCAATAGGTTATCTCAATAGTAAAACATTAAAGCTAATAGGTATTTGTAAAGTTACAAAATAGGTTTTACTATATATTTGTGGACTCTGTAGGTGCCTACATGATTTCCTTTTAACATAATGTTGAAATTGTTATGTCAACTTGGAGCTCAAGTTAAGGTAATTTAATAACAAACAACGGAACCCAACATAATTATCTTAATATTTGTCGTTTAATTTTAAACCTGCATAGAATGATTTGTCCCAACCATAATGATAAGTCCTTGCTTAACCCAAACTACCTACTGTAGCTAAAAACATGAGATCTGGATAGTGATCCCTTTATGGCCATAGGCATTCACTTAGGTCCTACAATAGTCCACTTCTAAGCATTTTAGGTTGAAAGTCTTAATACAGATGACTGCTAGTCTTTTATAAATACCAAGCCTTAGTGTTATACTTGGTAAATACAAATTATTTTAAATGTGAGTTCATTATTTGTAAAGTTAGTGGCATCTATATTTATGATGACAATCAGTGATAAACCAATAAAATTTAGTGCCAACCTTATTGCTTAGCTTTTGTGGGATACAAGACAGTTAGGAACTTAGACTTTACTTTATGGTTAGGAATATGATTATTACCATAATGATAAGTGGGTTTAAAGAACATGATGTGAAAATCCATGTCTCTTTTCCCATTTAGCAGTATCTATTCTCAGCAAATAAAAGTAATTGTATGGACTACTCATGCTTTATTTCCAAGTCAGTTATGATTAGAGTCAGTTTGAGTTTATTTATTCAGATAAACAATTATTAATTGTGTATGAATGAATAAGAATTACATTAACATCACATGTTATCAGTTTAAAATAAATATTAACATTATTTAGAAAAATCTCCTTAAATATAATGTCAAATAGATATAAACTCACCACTATATTTACTATACACATTAATAATAAAACAATACTTACATAAAATTAAAGTTGAATTACCTAATGAAAGAGTTAATGTGTATTGTAGTAATTATATAATGAAATCATAAATTAAAACATTTATTTCAGAAAAGAAAGGTTTATTTATAAAAAATAAATAAAATGTTGAATTCATTATAAAATACCAATATTTGAATATCTTTATTAACTTTTATATTATGGTTTATTATAGTAAATTCCTTAACTGAGTGGAATCATAAAAAGATATAAGAAAGCACTAATCTTGCTCTGAAATACCGGTAGCTTGTAAATTTCTCTTTTATGGCTCAAATTGAGCCAATTGAGCCGCTCAACTGGCAAACAGTTCAACAATATCACATGCACTGTGCCTTAAAATATTCAATATTGGATTCAACTTGTTCTTACATGAGTAATAATTATGCACTAGTACTTTCGAAGTCCATGAATCTGCAACATGGTTTGAAATCACCACTTTGCAAGAGTAGAAGTTTATTTCATCTACAGTTACAAAGGTTCATGGAACTAATACTTGGGTGGGAAATGTTGCCCACCACCTGCCTTTTGAGTGTTACAGGTTGAAGATGACATCCTGGCAGATGACCTGGGTCCTGGACTTAGCGTGAAGAGAGGATGGACGAGCGGTCCTTTACTGATTAATATGTATGGATATGTGTGTGGTGTGTGGCCCACCCCTTTGACGTCGGTGGTTTCGTCTGTGGGCTACGCGCACACATGCCGCATGAGCGCTGTACTAAGCTGGACTCCAGCATTGTTTGCTAACCTTTGTTGCTGATCAACATCAACAACTGACTGAGCAGTCGACCGTATGGGCGTATAATGACTAAACTGTATTTTCTGTAACTGTGTTCTTTTTTTAAAAAGAAAAAGTATTTTTATGTAACTGTGTTTTATGTAACTAAGTTTTATTGTAACTGTGTTTCATATGACTATGTTTTATATAAGTTTCTGAGTTTTATATAACTGTGCTCTATATAACCGTGTTTTCTATAACTGTGGTTTCTATAAATGTGTTTTATATAAATGTTTTTTTATACAAATGTTTTATAGAACTGTGTTCTCCATAACTGTGTTTTTGAAACTGATTTCATGACAGTGTTATTGTATTTGTGTTATTTTTCTGTGCTCTTTTAATTGTGATATTGTCATTTTGTTGAGGGCTATATCCCAGAATGGGTGATGCCTGTTGATTGAAGGGCTAGATCCCGTGATGGGTGATGCCGTGTGTTGGCTAGATCCCGTGATGGGTGATGTCGTGTGTTGGCTAGATCCCGTGATGGGTGATGCCGTGTGTTGGGTAGATCCCGTGATGGGTGATGCCGTGTGTTGGCTAGATCCCGTAATGGGTGATGCCGTTTGTGGGCTAGATCCCTATGTGGGTGATGCCTGTGTGCGCTAGATCCCTATGTCGGTGATGCCACGAGTTGGCTTAGCCATGGGTGATGCCTGATGTTTGGGTGGCTGAACCCGGGATGGGTGATGCCTGTAGTTTGTAAGGCTAGATCCGAGGTGGATGATGCCTGTAGTTTGGAAGGCTAGACTCGAGATGAGCGATTGCCTGTTATTAATGTTGTAACTATTGCTGATTTTGTATTCTTTACTGATACCACATTGGTAACTGCCAGTAACTGTCTGCTGATAACAGTTCACTGATAATAACTGTGTGTTGATGTCTAAACTGTTAACTTTTTCGTTTATTCTATACTTTTGTACTAACCTGTAATTCATTTTTGTATTGTCATTGTATGAGGTTGTTATTGTCATAGTAACTTGTTGCTTGCTCTAGCATGATGTGACTGGATAAGATTATATTGTGATAGTAACTTGGTGCTTGCTCTAGCATGTGACTGGTTAAGATTATAACTACACATCTTAAAGACGCACACCAGTAATTTATCAATTACCCACCTGAATGTAGAGTCATAAAAACTTTATAATTTGTAATTTTGCAAGCGCAGAGAGCGCGCTTGTTGTCAGTATGGCCGTATGGGCGCACTGAGATGGTTTGTTAAAGCATAAACGTAGAGCAGAGCCATCTAGATGGCTAAATGATAACTAACCCGAAAGTTAATATTATTTTAATGTAATTTTAACTAAATAACCAGTAAAATATTAATTGCATTTGCTATAGTATCATTAATATTATATAAATTGTGTTACATTTTTGTATTTATTTATTTAAATGTATGCACAAACAATGTACAAAGGTGGACATAATGCCATAAGGCATTCTCTACCTGTCAACCTTAAGGTGGTGCAGAGATAAAAGTGGTAGGTGCAATTAGACTGTAAACTAGAGTAGTAGTTATAACTTAATACTAATAATTATTGTGTAACTTAATAATTATTTTATACATAATAGGGATATATTACATACACAATAAATAGTTCTATTTAAACTTACTTATACATAAATATATATATACATATATAAACCTAAATATATACAACGTGTAATGGAAATAACGCACATCCTCAGACACCCCAATTAGAAAACCTTGTTATTATCATAATGCATGCATTGAAATATTTTTTTTATTAGCCTAAACATTGTTTTTGATCGAAAGTATTAACTTCATTATAAGTAAAATGCGTGGTCACTACAAACCTGCGCACGCACACAATCACACGAAACGTTTGCTGTGGTAAACAAACGACAGCGAAATACGATACGGTCTATCATTTTTTAACATCGTTAGTGGCTATTGTGACTATCTTAATTTAATCATAATAATCATATCTAGTTAGCATTATTGATACATTAGAAATTAAAGTATTAAAAGGGTATCAATGAGAGAATTAAAGAAGAACGGCGTGTTTAAAGTTGTGAATCATAATTTTTTTACAATAAAAGAATAACCAAATGACTCACAGGCTTATTGTCACTTGTTCGGCGTCCTCTGTTTAAAATGCTGACATCAGGTGTCCACCACCCGGCTTAAATATTCCTTTAGTTCACACACACACACAATGTTTCTTTTCACTGTTTCAAAAGCAGCTGATATCTTATTTTAACTCCCCGGCACTTGTTGTCTCGACACAATAAAGCAAAAGTCCAGGGGCGTCAAGTCAGGCGACCTAGGAGGCTACTGGACAGGACCGCCGCGATCGATCCAGCGCTCCTTGTATTCGACTTCACGATGATCTCGAACGTTCTACGTCAAACGCGCGGGGGCACCATCATGTTGATAATACACATTTTGTAAATAAACAAGTAAACTTGTTAAACATTTTTTTCACTACACTCACAGAGAATCCAGGTAGATGACTAATTTTATTTATCTAAGCGCAACAATGGCCGCCCGGCCGGCCGGCCGGCGCTGTACCTACCAGCGCGGGCGACCGACGCGACGGTGACAAGTGAGACACATTACGTCTCGCTCTTTCCCGCTGTTAATACGTAAGCGAAAGAAAGATGATAGATATTTTGGTGGTCAATTGTGTGTTATTGTCTTGTACCGGCTGTTATGTTGTATTAATGTGTGCGTTCCTGTACGTGGAACCACTAAACAAATGCATTTAAAAAGAAGCCGTTCTACGTTGACTTAAGGTTTATTTTCGTATATTTTGCCTTTTCAAAGCAATGAGTGACTATAATTTACGTAATTTTATTATTTTAGGATTAAAAAAAAAATGATATTAAAAATGTCAGAAATGGATTCAGTAGCTGATTCTGAACAAAGTACTTTCAAAATGTGCATTAAACTTGTTACATGTTGTATATACATACTACATATACATAAATACTTATAATAATGGATGAGAGTGATGTGCTGATTCCTCTAATCTCTTGAAAAGAAGCTCTCGTACTTTGATTTTGAATGTAAAACGGTTAGTGGACATTCTGACTTCAGGAGGGAGTGTATTCCATAAGAGAATAGACTGCACATTAAAGGAAGAATTGACAAACCCAGTAGTGTGACTAGGGCAAGAAAGAAGAAGTTTATGAGAAGGACGGAGATTTCTATCATTTATGGAAGATAGATATTGGAAGTATGGCGTGAGATAAGTTGGGGGGGAAGGAGACTTGAGAATAGAGAAGAGAGTAGTGAGAGCACGCAATCATCGGCGCTGCCAAATTGGTAACCATTTAAGTTCGGAACGATAAGTAGAGACGTGGTCATACTTACGAAGATTGTAAATGAATCGAATGCAGTTATTGAGAAGTCGGTCGTACTTATTGAGATGTTCTGCATTCAAGTCATAATATTACATATCACCATAGTCGATTATGGGAAATATGAAGGCCTGCACAAGCATTGTCTTGGTCTTGGAAGGAAGGAAATTCTTGAACCGGTAAAGTACTCTAAGAGTTCCAGTGACCCTCTGACTGACTTTAGTCACCTGCGCTTGCCAATTGAGAGTAGTATCCATGTGTATACCTAAGTTTTTTACCTCTGAACAGTATGGAATAACCAAGCCATTAAACCTGATTGGTGGTAAAGTTTTTAAGTCTATGCTGGGTTTTATGCGGCGACTGCCAATAATAATGGCCTGGCACTTTGCTGGGTTCACGGCTAAGCCAAATTTATTACACCAGGCCATCATTGACTCAAGGTCCCTATTCATATCAGCAATGGCCACTGTTATATCATTCACTCTCGCTAGGGAGTATAACTGCAAGTCATCAGCATAAAGGTGATACGAACAGCGAAGATTAGGAGTTAAGAAGTTAATAAAAATAGAGAATAGTAAAGGAGAGAGTATTTAGTAGAGTAGTAGAGTATTTACTTATATTTCTTGAAGCTGTATTGGTTTATATTGTCTTTAAATAGTTAGTCGCCCGCCAACACATTTTGGTAATTAATATTATAACTAATTAAATTTATCAAGACGTATTTCGACGCTTTAGCTAAAGTAACTGGAATTCTATATTGTTTCTTAATTATAAAGATTAATTGAAAGTTCATACATACGATAATATAAATCTTGCAATTAAATGTATAATGTTTTGATACCGGGTAAGCTGATGCGACGGCGGGCGGCCATGACACTTTTCATCGCAGTTTCATATCGTGAATGAAGAATTCAAGATTAAATGCAGTTTTCAGTAAATTTGTGTAGTTTAATTTGTGGATCTTCTGGGGGTGTCCTGATGATGGTGCCACGGCGCCGAAATATACATAATTATTTAAAAAAATATGTGATGTAACTTAAAATTTAAGGTTTTTGTAATTTTTCCTATGTGCTATTAAACGTTGCTTCATGCCAAATTTCAAGACTCTAGATCGACTGGAAGTACCCTCTAGTCTTGATTTGAGCATTGGATATGATTTTCAAATTTATACCTCTACGGGTTGATGAGGAAAGGAGTAGTAACTTTAAATATTATTAAAAATATTTTAATGATATGATGTAACAAAAATTTACGGTTTTCGCAATATTTCCTTTATCTTTGCTATAAGACGTTGGTTTGTACCAAATTTCAGAAACCTGAGTTTACGGGAAGTACTCTGTAGGTTTTAATTCCCTTGCCAGTAGTTAGGCGTTTGAAAATACACAAAAATTGCTGTTTCTTTTGATTGCGTTGAGATAGAAGTTTGATTTTGTTACAGCTTAAAGGTATTATTGACCCGATTATTTGATTTGAATTTCAATATAATAACTTTACGCGTTTATGAGGAAAGGGTACTAGGTAACTTTAAAATTAATACAAAATTTTATTTATATGATGTTACTAAAAATTTACGGTTTTCGTAATTTTGCCCTGATCTGTGCTATAAGACATTGCTGCGTACCAAATTTCAAGATTCTGAGTTCACGAGAAATACCCTCTACGTTTTGATTCCCTTGCGAGTAGTTGCGAGAAAATATGCGGCTCAAATTGCTGTTTCTTTTTATTGCGCTGACATAGAAGTTTGATTTTGTTACAGCTTAAAGGTATCATAGACCCAAGTATTTGGTATGAATTTCAATTTAATACCTCTACGTGTTCATGAGAAAATGGTAATAACTTTAAAATTATTAAAGATATTTTTATGATATGATGTAATCAGAAATAATTTTTTTTTAAGTTTCGGTTTAAGTACAATTAAGTATAGTATGATTTTGAAAATGTCCTCTAGCAAAAGACTTTACAAAGAGTATGGTCTTATGTAACGTCGAAGTGATGCTAGTTTTATGTGGTAGGGAAATTAAGAGTGCCGTAGCATTAAGAGCAGGCATTCCGAATTGTATGCTATTTTGAAGCGATATTCTGAAACAGTCACAGATACTAGGAAAGTGAAACTTCAGCAAACGATTATTTAGGCCCTTGTCTGTCTTTGTTCAAGAACAGATACATGATTAGACGATATTCGCTCGATAACATTTTCATTTGAAAATCACACTACTTGCAAAGCAAATTCAAAATATTTGAATAAAATATTCACTGTTCTTTCTGAAGTATACAATAAACATAAAAGAAAGCTACGTTTTAGTGTAGTTCAAGACATTTTTTCTGTAGGACAAATATTACTATATTAATAAACAACACAAGATGTTCAACTTTTTCCATGCTTGAAATGGTTTGATCCACTTTACGCCCGCACCCGATATTTAACGTTATTCCTGATGTAATAGCGTTTACTTCAGCCGGGCGCGCTAGCTTGTCACTCGAGCTACGCGCTCCGTCCGACGTGGACGTGTATCGCGTTTGCGCGCAACTATAGGTATTTTTATTACGATTTGTTTCGTAAAATAAGAAATTAAACATAAAAAATAAAATGGGTAACAAGGTAAATAAGAGATCTTATGTTAAAAAATAAAAAGAAAGTTGACTTATTGAAGAATAATGCTAGAATCATGAGATATGCAAAGGTTTGTTATCGAATTTAATTTACCTAATATTTTGATAAAGTATTAGAACTGGGAACTATGGAGTCGATTTCATCTATGCAAAATTATAAAATAAGCTTTATATTATTATGTTACTATCAACATGATTAAATTTTCGTGTCATGTTCGTTTTATTTATCCCTAATAGATTTACAGATTTTTATTTTAGTATTAGATTTTCACAAATTACTATCATGTAGATATTTTAAAAATATTTTTTTCTACGAAATTTCTATACCTACAAGCCCGGTTTCCACGGTTACCGGCCACACTCGCTCGCCGTGATCGCCAATTTTCTTTATTTAAACACTAGTTGAGCCCGCGGTTACACCCGCGTTATTTAAGGCTACTGTTCCGCTCCCGTGGCTCATAGCGTGATGTTGCATAGCCTTTAGCGTTCCTCGATAAATGGGCTATCTAACACGAATAGATCTCGCTTTTTCTAATCGGACTAGTAGTTCCTGAGATTAGCGCGTTCAAGCAAACAAACTCTTCAGCTTTATATATTAGTATTATTCGATACTCGCGACTTCATTCGTGTGGAATATGAATCTATAGTAATCTAAACATATAAACAAAATTCAAGTGTATCTCTGTGATTTCAAAATAACTAAGTCTTTTTAGGGTTCCGTACCTACATACCTACACGGTAAAAACGGGATCCTATTACTAAGCCTCCGCTGTCTGTCTTTCTGTCTGTCACCAGGCTGTATCTCATAAGCCGTGATAGCTAGAAAGCTGAAATTTTCACAAATTATGTATTTCCGAGGGCGCTATAACAACAAATTCTAAAAATAAAAAATAAAAAAATATTAAGGGGGGTCCTATACATTAAACGTGTTTTTTTCGTATTTTTTGCTCAATATTACTAACGGTAACAGGTAGACGCTTACAATTTTCACAGAATATGTCGTTGAATATTACCTTTCAAAATAAATTATTAAATAAAAAAAGAAATATTAAAGAGGGCGCCCATCCACCAAACGTAATTTTTAAGCAATTTGTTACTTGATCTTAATAAACAGGTAGAAACCTAAAAGATATTTAAGTATGCATACAACATACGTGATTTCCTTTCATAGATGATGGTACGGAACCCTTCGTGCGCGAGTCCGACTCGCACTTGCCCATTTTTTAAATTATATGATACATATAAGACCATATTACATGATCCAAAGTTTTTCTTTTTAAAGTTGTCTGTCTTGCTGTTTTTTCGGGGTAATCCTTGAAATGGCTAAACAGATTTGAATGGAACTTTCAGTGAAAGATATAGAACTTTGTAGGGCAACATATTAGATTAGATGTAATTTGATGCCAGTAGGTATGTACGTTTATATGTTTTTATCTTTATAGTACCTATGTTTATATGTCATATGTCGTATGTAATAAATCATATATGTTATATTATATGTCATATGACGTATGTCATACGTTATATATGTTGTAAGTTATATGTTATTATAACATATATATGTTACATTTTATATGTTATGGTATATGTTTATATTATATGCTACATGTTATATGTTGTATGTTGTAAGTTATATGTTATATGTTATATGTTATATGTTATATGTTATATGTTATATGTTATATGTTATATGTTATATGTTATATGTTATATGTTATATGTTATATGTTATATGTTATATGTTATATGTTATATGTTATATGTTATATGTTATATGTTATATGTTATATGTTATATGTTATATGTTATATGTTATATGTTATATGTTATATGTTATATGTTATATGTTATATGTTATATGCTATAGGTTATAGGCTATAGGCTATATGCTACATATATGTTATATTTTATTATGTTATATTTTATATGTAATATGTTATTTGTTATATATTATATGTTATATGATATATGATATGATATGATGATGTCACAAGACCCATCACCAAGCCGAAGTCTACTCGTTTTGCACATCATGCCAAGTCATACTACGCGAAAATAATACCTTGGAAACGAAATATTTTTTTTGGCTTAAAAAAATAGACACTCGTACGAGTTTATTAATATAGATTTAACACTGCGATGGTAGCGCATTGTAAACCATTCTCAAGTCCCCTTGAACACACACAAAAAATTTCATCAAAATCGGTCCAGTCGTTTAGGAGGAGTTCAGTGACGTACACACGCACTCAAGAAATATACATATAAAGATGTTTACATGTATGTCTCTGTCTTACGAAAACTAAAATCATAATTATATTGGTCAATCATTCATTACGAATATTTTTTTTACTTTATTTATTTGGAAGAGCGAGCTCGAAATACCTACATCGCCGTGTTTTTTTTACTTTTTCCTCAGGAACGCGTAAAGGTAATAAACTGAAATGTATACCAAATACTCAGTTCTTCTGTCCCTTGGACAATAGACTAAAAATCTGTTCTAAGTCTATGCATTAAAAAGATACAGCCGTTTATGCCGCAAATTTTCGACGATTGGTCGTAAGTATTAGATACCAGTTTTACGATTTGTGACTTTATTACTAGGTATCATGGTTGTAATTAGGTTGAACTTAAAACTGTTTTAAAACATTCGTCTCCGTTTGGTAGGAATCAAATGTAGATGTAGAAGCGTGTACATCCGTACATCATCCGTACATCATGTACATCCGTGAACATGGCGCTTGCAACAGTGCCGACATATCGGTTAATTAATATAAAGGTACGTGGTATAAATCCTGAAAGACAATTTAAAATAAACACCCTAATTAATCTTAAAAAGGCGTGATTTTCATAGCTGCCGCCTATGACACCTTCGGAACGACGTCAAAGCCGCACCCCAAGAAAAAATGCAATCCGTTTTATAATCGTTGATTATTGTAATATAATAAGTGAGTTACATTGTAATATCAATGTAACGTAGCCGTTGTAATTAGATATTAGTAAATTATAAATAAGACCTTCTCTTTTTTATGTCATAATATGCACGCATGGCATAGTGATTTCAGAGGTCTTCTTGGCACTTGGCATTACGCCGTGGTCGTAGATTCGATTTCCACCTGAGACAACACTGTGTGATCCACATATTTGTTATTTCGTGTCCGTTGATGTATGAAAGTAGTGTAAAAAGAAACATATCATTAATATAAATAAAATAAATTAGTAATAAGACATTCTGAAACAAGATTTCACAGCCTATGGCTTTGACTACAACTATAACATGTCGCATAAATCAATTGAATTATTCATATTTCTGCCTTTTATGGCATATTTTAGTCAATTTATTATCATATCATAAATAACTATTCATAATACAAAAAAAATATTAAATACATAAAGTCGTCTCTACTCCAATCGAAGCCCGCGTAGCGAGACATTCATTCACCTCGCGCAGCGGCGAGCTGCGGGGTGAGGTGGCGGCCCGGGGCCGCTAGCAGGGAGAAAAGGCGGAGCTTACGCAAAACATGTTTCGGAATGCCTGCTCTTAAATATAGTTTCGCTTGTTCGCCATTTATACGTAAAAATACCGCCGCTTATGCTGTTTGAGAATTATTTTCTCAAACCGCTTACGCTAATTGAACAACCCACGATTATTTTATTATTATTGACTTTATTTATTATATATCGCAGAGTTCCTTTATATTTTTAATAAATTAAAGAAAAATACATTATTATTATTATTGATTTTTTCAATTATGTTTTTCACTCTCCTATAATGACTGATCATGATGTATACACATAATGCTACTATGTTCCCAGGTATAAATTATGTACTTCGGAACCTAGTTTTGTTTTTAATTCCATTGCATATACCTACAGGATGTCTCAAGACCCATCACCAAGCCGAAGTCTACTCGTTGTGGACGTCATGCCAAGTCATACTAACCAAAAATTATACCTGGGAATCGATCTTTTTTGAGTTTTCACATTTTAAACCGCAATTAAAAGCGCGCGCGTGCAATGCTCGAAATACCTACTTATCCATGGGGTTATAGGGCATCTAAAGAACATATTGGCGGGGCAAATACATCGATTTTGTACCTAATTAGAAAAATTCTATACTAACTTTGAGCCTCAATATCTCCTGAACCAGTAATTTCCCAGATATGGTGCCGAAGTAAAAAAATGGTCGTAGTGATTGGTACAACATGGGATTTCAGTTTTCGTTAAGAGTCTTTTTACACCCTGTATATGTTTGCCTCAATATGTACTAGCTTCTGTCATGAGACATGATTTTGGAAATAAATTTTGTTTACCTTTATACAATCCATGAGTGTATGTTACTTCTCTGCGACTCTACTTTTTTATACGTCTTTCGCACTCAGGAATGTACAAAAAGCAGCCTTTGGATGAACAGGAATAGAGCAGAACAACAGAACCATAGAATGGTGTCATCTTAAAAATCTTCATCTAAAATATTGACCCACAAATTTTCATATGTCGGTCATATGAAATAGGTACTCAATATTAACCCCTGAACAAAAATTAGACAGATGAGTGGCAGGCAATACAGAAATTTAATAACAAGGCGAATTTGTAATGTCGTTGGTACTCTCAGAACATCAAATGATCGGAGATGACGGAAATATGTAAACGTTTTCACTTCCGTTACCGTGTCGTTCTTAGAAATAGGAAGTTACATTATGAGGTGAACGTACGACCACAGGTTTTTTTTATGTTTATTTTACAAAGGTGAAAGAAATGATTAGGTTTCGGATTTCAATTAGTCTAGCTGCGACTTTCCTTGCGTGGGGCTTAGATATGATATATAATTATGTATATTTTAAAACTAAACCTACTGCAAAAAGAGCGGTATTTTGTCGTTATTTTCCCTTAAATCTTCATTATGATGCCTAAGACTAAGCTGGAGTTACGTGTATATAGATAGATAGATAGATGTATTTTTTATTGATTTGACAATTGTCCTTTGGTGCACACCAAAGGACATTCTTATCTTCTTAAAAAAAAGTGCCGATATTCTCAAAAAAAATCCTATTTTTTATATGTAAAAATTATGACATGACATGCTTGGCTTTCTAAAAGTGACCCATATTTTGGATCTTTCTCTTTGACTTTGCGGACAATGCAGCAACGCATGGGATTCCATTGTTAAAAAAAATAGGACAAGCAGCCCCGGGGCAACAAATTTAATGGTTTATGATATTACAACAGAGGCTAGAGGGCGCCACGCTCGATTGTTGACGTCTTAAAGAGCTCTGAGTAAATAAAACAGTGTTTTAATTAATTAAGTTATTTAATTCGCATAAAGCTAATATTCTATGTATACCTAAAACTATAATACGGAGTCACGAGTGTTTGCAAAGTATTGTGATATCAAGAAACAATAAGTTTAAACTATAAAATTATAAGTTGTGGAACAATAACAATTGATACAAAAATTAACGTATAATATAAACAAATCAATAAACAAAAGTGAATTATTAGTGACAATACAGGGTTTGTGTGTTCAAGTGACAAATCTAAGCATAAATATCGACAAAATACACAATTTTATACTTAACTATAGTGTTTTACTGTTTGGTTGGATGTAAGCATACTACATTTTGATTGTCTACCTGCAACAGCTGTTAATCAGCTGACGAACAGCTGATTTGCTCACTGTGGACAGTGCCACCTGTATGGTGGCGTTGGTATTAATCAACGAGACATTTATCTAAGCTTCGATCAGAGCCATCTAGCTTATCAGTTGAAATACTAATAAGAAAGCTCATTGATTAAAATCTTCTGTACCTAGAGAGAAGCATCATGCATAACTGTGGCGCTTGCGGTCGCTTTATGACTAAGACAGATGGCGCCACGTGTTCAAAATGTCCAACTATCACTACCAGTGTTTAGGCAAGGCTAAGGCGGCCGCGAAATTGCCAAACTGGTTATGCCCTGAATGTTCAAAAAACAAACCGCGAAATAATCGCTCAGAGACCCCTGCAAAAGATGTCCCGGAGACTGATGATTCGGGCGACGACATCGGGGCACATGTAACTCCTGGACCCCCAAACACCTCAACAATGGCCAATTCAGCTGAAAATGAGCATGTTAACTTGGCTCTGGAGATCCGCCTGTTCCGCGAACAAATGTCCAGTATGCAGGAACAAATAATGATGCTACGCCAGGACTTCCAGGATGTACGCGTTACACTCGCTTGTAACTCTTCTCGTCTCGACGTACTAGAGGCAAAAATTGAGACTTTAGAGAGGGAGCTGTCTAATAAAACTAACACAGTTAACAATAGTAATCTTGAAGTGATTGTTGAAGGACTAAAAATGGATATAAATGATAGGGATCAAGACTTATTGGGCAATGATTTAGAAATTTCAAATATACCCGAAAGTAGCGGCGAAAGCCCTGGACATAATTATATAAAGTCTGATTGCAGTGAAGCTGGGTGTTGATATTGACGAGCGCGAGGTGGTCTCAGCTGAGCGGGTTGGTCCGCGACAGCCGCGAGGTGGCGTGTCGGGCGCATCTACGTCTACGGCGCGCCCACGCCCCTTGGTTGTACGACTCGCGCGGCGCTCTGTGTGCGACAAACTTTTGCATAGTATGCGCGTACGGAGGGGAGCAAACACCGCGGATTTTGGCATGACTACTGAGTCCCGACCGTTTTATATTAACGAGAGACTTCCGAAATTTAACCGCATGCTTTTATACAAAGCGAGGGAAGCTAGAGCGCATCATTAGTGGAAGTATGTATGGACCAAACGCGGAAGGATTTATGTCAAACAATCAGAGGGAAAGCCGTCATTTATTATCAGGACCCTAGACGACCTAACCCGTGTTTTTGGTAGTATTCCCGTTTGATCCAACAGGCTTTTATTGCATAGGACACAGGTATATAAACGGTTTCTATTGCCTATTTAGTAATTATACTGCAATTTTTTTACAGGCAAATAATTTAAACTATGATATATATGACATGAATAATGTTTTTCACTGTAAGTCTATATTATTTAATATTGTGATGGCTATGTTTGATCTAAAAGGCTTTTATTGCTAAATACTTTTATTTACACTATTTCTATTCCTTATATTATAGTAACTATACTGCAATTTTGTTACAAGCAAATAATTTAAACTACGAGATAACGGACTTAAACCATGTTAACTGTACGTCTATGTTATTCAATATTGTGTTGGCTATGTTTGATATTATGGTTCTGCAGGCTCGGTACTGGTATAGGTGTGCAGCGATTATAGAGGTATGCGGCTATGGTCAATTTATCTTTATGCTGTTATATTTTCATTGTTTTTATAATGCCAGGCTACATCTATTTTATTGATTTCTTAGTTTTTATTTTTCTAACATATGCAATGCCTAATGTCAAATATATAAAAGTTGGATTGTTTAATGCTGGCTCACTTGGCACCAATCATGACGATTTTATAGCTACAGTATTGCGTCATCAAGTTGATATTTTGGCCATAAATGAGACCTGGTTAAAACTTGGTGAGGAAGGTCGGGCGCCGATTGTACCCGAATATCGTTTAAAACATGTGTCCCGTCCTATGTGTATCCGTAATGGTCGTGGTGGAGGTGTGGGTTTTTATATTAGGCGTGGCCTTAATGTACGGGTCTGTGCACATCCTGAGAATCCAGCGATAGAGCAGATGTGGTTGAAAATTAATATAAACAATAATACTGTAATTATAGGTACCGCATATCGTCCCCCGACATTAGGCAAGCAAATATTTTTAAATAGTATTATGGACTCAATTGGCTCCTTTCCTAAATACGATCGTATTGTTCTCTTGGGTGATTTTAACATTAACATACTTAACCCTTCTGATGCCAAGTACAAGAACCTACATACTTTTCTGTCGTGCATGGGACTTAAGCAAGTTGTCTCTAGTCCGACACATTTCACGGATAGCTCATGCTCTCTCATTGACATTATTTGTACTGATGCTCTAGTACGGAATACCGATGTGGATTGCTTTGGGCAAACCCTCGGGCACGCATTTGTGACGTGTGAGTTGATGATGAAAAAACCTAAAGTAAAACCTAAATTCATAAGTTACAGGTCATTGAGTGACATAAATCTAGATCAATTTAACGCAGACAGCGAGCTTATTAACTGGGACCGTATACAAGCGCATGAGAACATTGACGACATTGTTTGCGACTATACTAAGGCGTTAACTTGGCTGTTTGATCTTCATGCACCAATTAAATCTAGAGTAATAAAAGAGTTACCAGCCCCTTGGCTCACCAGCAATGTTAAATTTATGATGCGCTTACGAGATTCGGCTCTTAATAAGTACAGGCGCACTAAATGTGATACACATAAAGAATATTATAAACTGCTAAAACACCAGGTAGAGGTCGCAATTTTTTATGAGAAGAAGTGTTACTTTGCAGAACACATTAATCAACAAATTAAAAACCCTAAACTTCTTTGGAAAAACCTAAAATCAAACGTAATACAACAACATACATTTGAAGTACCATCGCACCTTAATGATCCTGTCGTAATAAACAATCACTTTTTAAATGTACCTGGAGATTCTAACATTTCCATATCTGCTCTTACATATTACGAATTTAATAGGTTTGGGTCTGCTACTTTTAGTTTGAAGCCCGTAGAACCTTCAGTAATTGCTAAGATTATTAATGGACTTAAGTCTAATACTGCAGGCGTTGATGGAATAACTCTTGACATGCTTACGATGTTGACGCCTAAAACATTAGATGTTATAACATCGATAATTAATAAATCTATCCGAGACGGTAAATTTCCAACGAACTGGAAAACAGCAGTGGTTAGACCTATACCCAAGAATTCCGAAGTAGCTGATGTTAAGGATCTCAGACCAATTAGCATTTTACCTTGCCTCTCTAAAATTCTGGAAAAGGTAGTGGCGGAACAGTTGAGTAAATTTCTCGAAGCTAACAATATACTGCCAGAAGTTCAATCAGGGTTTAGGAAACACCGTGGTACTGCAACTGCTATTATCGATGTAATTGATAATGTATTAGCGGCCCAGGACGAAGGAAAGGGTACAGCCCTTGTTTTATTAGATTTTCAAGGGCTTTTGACAGTTTAAATATTTCATTACTTTTATCCAAATTGACGTTTTATGGTTTTGATACAAATGCAGTGAAATGGTTTAATTCATATTTAAGTAATCGCTCTCAATATGTAGAAGTAAGTAATCCAGACAAAAGCTTTGCGCGGTCGACTCCTTCTGACGTCACTAGAGGGGTGCCGCAGGGTTCGGTTATTGGTCCTCTTTTGTTTATTTTGTACAGTGCTGATATTACTAATCATATAAAATATTGTAAATATCATATCTACGCGGATGACGTACAAGTATATTACTCTTTCCATCCTAATGATACGCAAGCAGCAATAGAAAAAGTCAATGAGGACTTGGAAGAAATTTCTAAGTGGGCCAAGTCTAACTCTCTCATACTAAATGGTAGCAAAACAAAATTTATGATCTTGGGGTCTAAGCATCAGCGTAGGTTAATAAGTAGCCATAACGCTACAATTTGCGTAGAAAATAAAAGTATTGAGAGAGTTCATGAGGCTCGTAATCTCGGTCTGTTAATGGATGATGAGTTACGTTTTGAAAGCCATATCTCCAATACAGTAAAAAACTGTTTTTACCGTCTAAAAGTTCTTTACAAAATTCGTAATCACTTGGACATCTCGCTACGTGAGCAGCTCATAGACTCGTTGATTCTTTCCAAGTTTAATTACCTGGATACCGTTTACGGACCAAGATTGCTAGCTAAAACTGCTAGTCTTATTCAAAGAGTGCAGAACGCATGTGCTCGCTTTTGTTATGTCATTCCGCCTAGAACTCATGTGACTCCGTTTTTCAATACACATAACATCCTTAAAATGTCATATAGACGAGACCTTCACTTGGCAACCCTGTTATTTGGTGTGATTAATACCGGAGTGCCGCGATATTTATCTGACAAGTTAAACTGGATGAGTGAAAATAGTAAATACCCAAAAAGAGCGACCTCTGTACCCTTGCTTGTTCCGAATCATAAGACGACTGCCTTTCGTGGCAGTTTCAAGTACAACGCAACTAAGTGTTGGAATAATTTGCCGCCGCCGATTCGCTCTTTAAACAGTGCGTTCAGCTTTAAAAGGAAACTCAAAACTATGTTATTGCAAAAACAGAAAACTTGTTCATAACCGAAATTTAAATCGTTTTTTTATTTTTTTTTTATTAATCATTGCCAGACTATATTGACATGCATTAAGTTATTTATTATATTTTAATTTAGTTTATTATAAATGAGTTAGCAAGTTGTATCATATTGCAAAAGTTATATAATCGTAATATATACATAGATATTTGTATTATGGTTTTATTACATATTATAATTGAAATGATAATATTATAATTGATATTTTATTATTTTATTTATTGACATCATATTATTAGTAATCTTGACCTATCCCTTAACTGACATCTATTTGACATATTTTTATTTTTTACACTTGACCTGCGCAATAATATTATTATTCTACTTTTATATTTAGACATACCTATCTATATATTATTACGTAATTTTATTCACTCAACTGACATTCCTATTTTTATTATTTCGTATATCTGTATACTTTTATCTTAGATCTAGTATTATTATTTCGTATATCCGTATCAATTGCTTGTATTTTAGATTTAGCCAATATCACATTTCTTTGTATTGATCAATCATATGACTCAGAATTTTACCTCTAAACACTTAAGACTATTCGACCCGCTAGCCACAAAGAGGCGCCAGCTGAAAATCAGCGCTGCAATTAACATTGCAGCAATATGCTGAGCTGCTGCCTTTTTGACACACAATACCGAGCCTAGCATTACCTGCGTAAACATGTTATATAATTATTTCAATCTGTATTTCGTGTGTTTCTTGACTGGCCGCTGGCTGCTTACATGTACTCGTCTTCTTTGATGCTTAATGTCCCACATTGAGTCTGGAAAATATAGTTTATTTATAAGAGCAACGCTAGCTAAATTGTACCTAACTAAAACTTAGTATATACATACCCAGTGGGTTTAAAATTGGGACAATGCAGCATCGAGGCGTTTACGCGGCCAGTGGTTCTTGCCATCTTTATATGTAATGATAATATTGGAATGCGTTCTCATTCAGCGAGCGATGCCCGCGCGTCATTTGTACTCACGCCGTTGCACTCTGTATTTGCCTTTATTGTTAACCCACAATAACACACAGTGGTATATTTAATATTAAATGAGTATCTATGTTATGCCGGCCGAAGTATTATTTAAGTGACATAATATATCGCATATATAATATATCGCCTATCATCTGTATGCCGATGACTTGCAGCTTTACGCTCAAGCAAGTATTGAGAACGTATCTTCTGCTGTAGCTCGTGTGAACATAAATCTTGAATATCTGCATAGTTGGTCTAAATCTTTCGGTCTGTCAGTAAATCCCAGTAAGTGTCAAGCAATAGTTGTGGGCAGTCAAAGAATTTTGAGTAGACTTGATATGACCGCACTACCATCGATCATTTTCAATGGATCAGTTATCGAATATTGTCCAGTAGTTAGGGACCTGGGCCTACATGTAGACTCTACTCTAAATTGGCGTGCTCAGGTGACTCACGTCAGTCAAAAAGTCACCGGTACCCTGCGTGCTCTTTATCGCCTGAAAAATTTTCTACCGACCAGGACCAAGACAATGCTTGTGCATACCCTAATTTTCCCCATAATCGACTATGGTGATGTGTGTTATTTCGACCTGAATGCAGACCTTCTCAATAAACTTGACCGTCTTCTCAATAACTGCATTCGATTCGTCTTTAATCTTCGCAAGTATGACCATGTGTCTACTTATCGCTCTCGTTTGAAATGGTTACCTATCCGTCAACGCCGTAGTATGCGTGCCCTCACAACACTTTACTCTATCCTCATGTGTCCTAATCCACCTACCTATTTAATCCCTTATTTTAAGTATCTATATTCCAACCACGACAGAACGTTACGTTCTTCTAACAATCTACTTCTTCTCTGTCCGACACATAACTCTGATTTCCTTCATTCTTCTTTTCCTGTGCAATCTATTCTTCTGTGGAATGCCCTCCCACTGGAAATCAGGATGGCTACTAGCCGACATGCATTCAAATTGAAAGTGCGGCAACTACTGCAGAACGAGTTGGCAGGATCATCACAGAGTTGACATCTCTATTTAATTGTAGTTATTATTATATATTTTTCTATATATATAATTATATTTATATTATGTATAATATATATATTTGTGTGTGTGTATGTATATAGTGTATTCTTATTTATGAATAATATTTATATGTCTATATATTTCTAGCATATTATCTTTATGTATACCTATATAATACCTTGATTAGTTTTATTCAATATAAAGAATTGTCCTTCTCTTCTTATACTAACTTCAATTTACACCTACTTTGTTCAATCTCTGCACCACCCAAAAGGTAGACTGGTAGAGAATGCCTTAGGCATTAAGTCCGCCTATACATATTCATTATAGTGTATGTATGAAGTTTAATAAATAAAAAAATAAATAAAAATATAAACATTACCTTGATTTGTACGGTTTACTTGCGTTGTAAGGTCCTGTGCATCGTGCTGTGAATAGACACTTGGTACTTCTATTGTAATCGAAATGTAATGAGTACCTATTGTTTACCGATCAGCGATCAATGTGCAAGGAGTGACAGGCACAGGAGACGTACGCACTGTCTCGGCGCCTAAGCGGCTATACTATACCGGCTGTCGCGTGTCGCTATTTGTTTTTACTGGGTACTATTGTACATAATATGTACCTAGGTCGGTATATGTATTGCGTTCTGAGCGGGTGGTATGCGCTCGCGCTCGCTTTCAAATGTAATTATTATTGTGTACCTATTTTTATTCCTATATTTTATTATTTTCTTTTGACTTTGGATTGTATGATTTTTTTTTAATTTATATTTTCAATTTAATATTATGTTCAGGATTTTATATATATTTTTTTTCAATTACTGTGAATATTATGAATGAACCTTTAATTTGTATTGTGTGTTCAAAATAAATAAATATTATTATATTATTATTATTATTATATTACAACCGTCACTTGTTATGAGATAAGATTCAAAACCGTCTGCTGCATTAACTGTAGCAAATCTCTGCATTTTTAGGATAATATTATCATATTATGTTGCAGTGGTTTAATTTACTGAGTTTACCCAAAGATTTGCGGTCAGTCCATGAGCAGTGGACATCACTTTCGACTGATATGATGATTATGATGATCATGAAAGATTTGTTCTGTGTGAAAATCGTACCCACGACTCCCAATTTAGCAGTCATTCTCAAAGCTATCACTAAATATTAAAACAAAGGCCAGTCAGTTTATATTTTACACTAAAACTATTATGAACATATATGCGCAGATCATATCATATTTATAGCACACCTACTAATTTAAAAAATGTACATTACTGCCTTTGTAAGCAGCATTTAAATGGGGGAATAGCATAGTGAGATTTGTAATACAATAAAGAAATAAAATATGTCGTTCGACATTGAATGGTCGTAGACAAACAATTCTTTAAAACAGTGGCCGCCAACTTTTTAACCTTTATTTATAGTCGTAATGTATTGTTCAAAACTGACTAGCCAGAATAATTTTATTAAATGTGCTCCTAAAATAGGAACATAATAACCGCTGTTATTATCTTGTTAGATTTCAGAGAATAACTAAATATAACGCGTGATTCCGTTCCTGCTTTTTTCGGGGAGAAAACTAAATTAAAGTCAGAAGTTTATTTTGTAATTCTCATCGTTAGTTTTTATACAATCGTTACTTTAGGGATCTCAGCACATTATGGATGTAGAATTCATACGAATTATTCGTTTGTGGATTTAGATTCACCTATAACCCTTTTTTGAAAATAAACGTGATATAAGTTCAGAACTAATATGGCACAAGTTAAGAGGGTATTGTTATTCATTCTAGACAATATAAATACTAAGTGTAATATTATGTATTACCGATACGGACTCATTGCAAAGATTTAGACAAGTAAATTTTACTAAGTGGATTAAGGCCCAATTTCACCATGAGATACATGATTTATCAGACAGCAGTAGCCCTAACAGTAATCACAGGTAGTAGAGCCTTGCTGATTTCAGCATGAATGGGCCGGCTCGACGGGGGAAGTACTACCATCTCACAGTAAATCGACGTAAAGTAGGTAACAGTACCTAAACATTTGCGTTTTGTTTGGTGAGTGAGAGTGCCGGAGGTCCTATCCCCTATTCCTTCTCCCTGATCCCATTCCTCATCCTATCCTTTTTCCAAACTCCAAGGGGCGGAAACGCGCTTGTGACTCCTGTGGTGTTGCTTGTGTCCATGGGCGGCGGTAATTGCTTACCATCAGGTGATCCGTAAGCTCGTTTGCCGCCTATTACTATAAAAAAAATGATGGTGATGAAATAATTAACCCATTCCATTAAGGGCAGTTTAAATTACAAAATGGCATAGTATCTTCTTGGGTTTACGCGAATGTTACACATTGAAATTAAACTACAGTTTACGGATTTTATTGCGTTGTATTGGTTTCACTAAGTTATTACATTTGAAACTAAAGATCTAGAAACTATATTTTTAATTTATTACTAGCCGACGTTTCGAATTCTTTACAGAATTCATGTTCACGGCAGACTGAGGTGATATTTGTCTTTTTCTTGAATGTATAAGTTATCTCAAAGTACCCGAACATTTTTCAACTACTGGTGTTACTATTTACGCAGAATGAGCTCACAGTGTCCTTAGGTCTTCTGGTGACTTTGTCCTTCTTGGGTTTCATTAGCCTTATGACAGGGTCCCAAGCTGGAGGAACATTCCAACCATCTTCCCTATTGAAATTAGGGTGTTTTTTAATTTCAATAGCCTCTCGTATCATCCTTGGAAGAAAACGATGTTCTTTTGCGAGTATCTGTGGTTCATCAAATCGCAGGTTGAGGCATAGTGGTTGGGTCCTTGTTCCACATGTTCACACACAGCAGACTTTGTTGAGCGTTTATGTTTTATGTCAGCTATATGTTCTTTGAGTCGAATGCCTATGCTTCTCTTGGTTTGTCCAATGTATGCGAGCCCACATTCACAGTCAATTTTGTAGACACCGGCCTCTTGCAAGGGTAACTGACACTTGACAGATGGTAATAATTGACTGATCTTCGTTGGCGGCTTGTAGTAAGTTTTGATAGAAGCTCGCTTCAAGATGTAGCCAATTTTGTCGGTCACGCCCTTGATGTATGGGAGGACACTGTCACAGATCCCAGAAGAAAGAAAAACCAGCCACAGTAGAAAGACAACCTGCTGTCCTCCCATACATCAAGGGCGTGACCGACAAAATTGGCTACATCTTGAAGCGAGCTTCTATCAAAACTTACTACAAGCCGCCAACGAAGATCAGTCAATTATTACCATCTGTCAAGTGTCAGTTACCCTTGCAAGAGGCCGGTGTCTACAAAATTGACTGTGAATGTGGGCTCGCATACATTGGACAAACCAAGAGAAGCATAGGCATTCGACTCAAAGAACATATAGCTGACATAAAACATAAACGCTCAACAAAGTCTGCTGTGTGTGAACATGTGGAACAAGGACCCAACCACTACCTGCGATTTGATGAACCACAGATACTCGCAAAAGAACATCGTTTTCTTCCAAGGATGATACGAGAGGCTATTGAAATTAAAAAACACCCTAATTTCAATAGGGAAGATGGTTGGAATGTTCCTCCAGCTTGGGACCCTGTCGTAAGGCTAATGAAACCCAAGAAGGACAAAGTCACCAGAAGACCTAAGGACACTGTGAGCTCATTCTGCGTAAATAGTAACACCAGTAGTTGAAAAATGTTCGGGTACTTTGAGATAACTTATACATTCAAGAAAAAGACAAATATCACCTCAGTCTGCCGTGAACATGAATTCTGTAAAGAATTCGAAACGTCGGCTAGTAATAAATTAAAAATATAGTTTCTAGATCTTTAGTTTCAAATGTAATAACTTAGTGAAACCAATACAACGCAATAAAATCCGTAAACTGTAGTTTAATTTCAATACAAAATGGCAGTCTAATAATTACCAACTATCCTGCGTCAATGTCAACGGAAATCCGCTTCACGGAATTTCTATTTCTGTATCCAAGCCCACAAATAACCTATCGAACCTAGCCTAACATACCAGGAATATCCTTTGTTTATAGATCAGATAATAGGGCAGATAATGAAATATGAGCTATTATAATCACGTACCTCGATCTGTTTGGGCATTAGCCATATTCCCCGAGTAGATAATATTTTGTCAACACGAATGACGTTGTCATGGGCTTAAGCGATCACCTCGTCGCTCATCAATACGCCGAGTGCAGTAGGTTCGAGTTATACATGAGACAACACTTTGTGTGATTCATATATTATTGTTGTTTCGAATTAAAATGTGTTTTTGCATCCAATTGTTTGTAAACACTGTGGTGTTGAAGGTGGTTCGAAGTTGAAGAACGCACTCGCTATCGAGACACATAAACTTTAATGTTCTTTTCATCTGCTCAAACAATAGTTGCCTTAGTTTATATACATAACTAACACGTGCTTATATGCTAAATAACTTATCATATACTTAAAAATTTAATATAATTTACATTTTTTTCAAATCAATTGTTATATAACCTAGTTCTATTCTTATGTACAACATCTATTTTATTTTTACATTACGACATTAGGCGATTCGTCTTTTATGACCTGAAACGGACCTTTATATATACAATCGAACTTAGTGCCCGTTTCATTTTTTACTAAGACTAAATAACCTTCCTTATACGTAATTTTTTGTCATACTTATATTTTCTAACACATTTACTTCTCATTAAATTTTCTTTAACGTCAGCGTGAGCCCTCTGCAATCTGTATTTAAATTCTAATGGGTAGTTATCAAAATTATATAAAGGCTCGACGCTATTATCTTTTAAATTATTCGGCAATCCATATAGCTTTCCCTTTGGAAAGCTAACTCGTACGGTATATATTGAGTCACTACATTAACTGTTGTATTATAGGAAAAACACCAATACGGTATCCACGAACTCCATTCAGAAGAATTATTATTTTGTATACAGGATATTTAAAACACAATGCTAAAATATTATCTCAAGATTTTAGAGTGAAAGATGTACAAAGAGTCGAAGATAAAGACGAAAAAAGGGTTATAATGAACGAGTTTCATATTTTACCGAGTAGTGGTCATGCCGGGATACGTAGGATGGTTAACAACATAAAAAAGTATTATTATTGGCCGTCCATTGAAAAAGATATTGTGGAATACGTACGAAAATGTGAAAAATGTCAAAAACAAAAAAACATAGAAATACAAAAGAACCGTTGACGATCACTACGTTGCATCACCAGCCGACCGACCCTTACGAAAGTCGTATTGCTGGTCACTAAGCAGCTGATTATCCTCTAGAAACCGAAGGAGTTGGCAGTTAATAATGAACTCCATTATCTTCGAGAAGAGGGAGGTTATGGCTATCGGTCTGTAGTTGGACGGGTTAGAGTGATCGCCTTTTTTAGGGATCGGGTGGACCAATGCTGTCTTCCACGATGTTGGGACTACGCCAAAAGAGTAAGAGAGACGAAAAAGGCGTGTCAAAACTCGTGCCAACTCTGGAGCGCAGATCTTCAACACAATAGGGGGAATTCCATCAAGCCCACTCGACTTATGGATATCGAGGGACAGAAGTGCCATACGGACTGCGCGTTGGTGGAACCGAATATCCGGCATACAGCCCTTCAACAGCGGTATAGTAGGCGGTTCCTGTCCCCCGTCATCCAAGGTTGAGTTGGACGCAAAGAGTTTGCCCAGAAGATCGGCTTTCTGCTTTGCGTCGTGGGCCAAGGAGTCATTTCCCATGTGTAGCGGTGGAAAGGATGGCTTACAGAAGTTCCCTTCGATAGCTTTGGCAAGAGACCAGAATGCACGAGTTCCCGAAGGAAGGCGCTCAAGGCTCTCGCCAATTCTACCGATGTGCTTCGTCTTCGCACTAGCAATGTCTCTTTTGAAGGACCTGGAGGCAAAGTTATACTCCTTTTTTAATGCGCTGGTATTTTCATCCCCTGCCGCCACCGCATCAGCCCAGGCTTGTTAGGCTTCCTGCTTCCTGCGAGAAGCTTTTTTGGAAGATGAACCAAACCAAGGCCGAAATTTGCCACCAATGGGGACCACAGAGGATGGAATGAAAAGTTCCATATCCTGTAGCACCACATCAGCAACAGAATCAGCAACGGCGTTGGGATCATCCGGCGAGAAGCATACTTGTCCCCAAGGATAGGACGCAAAGAAGTTCCGCATCCCATCCCAATCTGCTGACTTGTAGTGCCACACACGGCGACTGCATGTAGCCCGCAATCGCAGCGAGCACGTGAGAGGCACCACACTCCGTACAAGGTAGTGGTCTGAGGAGCCAAGTGGGGCGCCTACGGATACCTTGTAGCCGTCCGGATGAGAAGTCAGCAGAAGGTCCAGCAGTGAAGGATTCTGGCTTTCAATGTCTGGGATTCGCGTGGGCGTGGTAACCAGTTGTGTCAGGCCATAAGCCAGTGCGAAGTCGTGAACAGATCTCCCCGCATGATCAGTTTTACTGGAACTGAGCCAGTCGGCGTGATGGGCGTTAAAATCGCCAAGCAAGATGATCTCTGCTGACGGGATCTGCTGCTGCACAAAGTCTGAAGCCATTTGGATGTGCTCAATGAGTCGGTCAGTTTCGGTATCACCGCTATGGGACCTATAAAGGCAAGCATAGACGCGGGGCTGGTCGTCGCTATCTATACGTAGCCATAAGGTGGAAAGGTCCCTACCTTCAAGATTCCTAAGTCGACGAGAACTGATATCGTCTCTAACATACACGCACACTCCGGCCTTGGACAGAAAGGAGTGTTCAAGTCCATACCCAGGGTAAGTAAGGTAGGAAGTGTCTGCTGGAGGCGATATCTGCGTCTCAGTCAAGAAGAGCAAGGCTGGCTTTGTTGTCTCGAGGTGGTGGTGGTCAGCATTAAGGTTGGTGTGTAATCCCCTGATATTGCAGAAGTCCACGGCCAGTGTGGCAGGGGGTGCCAGGATATTTCTGCTCCTTTTTATAGAATTTTCGAGCGTGCAGTTTTGCCCCCCCCTCCAGAATACGAGGGGCGGCCTGGGCGTCCACGCTTAGATGCGTTGTGTCCTGAACGCGGACGTCCAGAGAGGGATTCTCCAACGCTAGCGCAGTTGGTACCCTCCTGGGGTAGCAAAACGTTTTTCAACTGCACCATCATAGGGGGGGGGTTGGGGGATTGGGCCTCCGGTATCCTCACTCACTCGGCAAAACACAACGCAAGCGTTGTTTCACGCCGGTATTCTGTGAGGCCGTGGTATCACTCCGGTCGAGCCTGACCCAATCGTGCCGAAGCATGGCTCTCCCACGGTGAGAATAAGACGTACATAGGAGAAATTCCAAGAATAATTAATATATTATTAAATATATATCAAAAAGCTGGTTAACTTGGTATTCATATTTCTCGGTAACTCCATTTTCAAATAGGGGTGCTTAAACTTTTGAAACATGTTAATTTCGTATTTGGAGTCCATGAGGTATTATTCCAACTAGGCGAAAGATTTTCTGAATAGTTTAGGTAATCAAGCCTGGTGGACCACGATCCGACTGATATTGTCAAGAACCTGTCAATATTATAACAGGCTCGTGTGAAACCTTCAATGGGGCGATTTAGGATCTTCTAGTGGGTATTCGCAGTACTTTCAGTGTCCGTAAGCTATCCAGTAATTGTGGCTTTATCTTTATCATCTATCTATCGTAGATAGCAGTATTTATACTTCACTAACACTTTCTATAGTTGTACCGTTTCATGTAATATCAAGTAACTATCAAATAAACCGGAATCACATTCGTTATTTCTGTAATTTGAATTCAGTACCTACACTCATTAGGGATAAACAAAACAAAATAATTCAAAGACTCAATCAACAAATTTATGAGAAAATAAGTAGTTTAACAAAGACACACACAAGCTAAGTTATAAAATGACTTTGCTTTCATCAAACTTTTGTAAAGTATGGAATTATAGTTGGAGACCGGGACGGTCATTCCCATAGCGCGTTGACTTTGTGAGTTTACGGAGTTGATTAACTATTGATGCACGTGTCGCCTGCCTTTAGCATTCATTATTAAGCGGCTATTTAGGGCCCGTACGTGGATGGCATACCACATTGCTATACACAATGTAATTTTTAGTATGGTGTAAAGCTCTTAGGGGGCGACTGTACTTGATACTTTGAGCACCTCTTTTTGCGGTTGAAGTTCAATTTGGTATGCTACGATTTTAAAAATGTCTGGAACAAAATTCTTTACAAAGACTAACGTCTTATGTATTGTCGAAATAATGTTAATTTTATGTGGTTTATCAGTGGGACAAACGAGTGCCGTAGGGTTAACCGTACGGGACTCTTTTATAGTTTTGTGGGTTCCCACTTATACTGTAAAAGATAATCCTTAAACAATTTATGTAAGTGCTTTGAAAATGAATAAAAAACAGAACAATCCAAGGACACGAATAATCTAAGACAGGAAATGAAGTTTTGTCTACCTTTAGACGTTCATGAATGAATGTTTCTTCTCTACGACTCAACTTTTTTATTCTACATTGATACTTAGCTAATACTTCGCGCTTATGTACGACGTGCGTGTTTTTAGCGGGATATCTTGTACGCATTAGTTTTCTAATCACATACCTTTTAATCTTCACCAGATAATAAGTTGAAGTTACTAAGTCGCAATAAGAAATGTAAAAAAGCAGCCTTATTATCGAAAGTGGTTGCTTCAAAACAATTTCTGAACGGACAGGAATAGAGTAGAGCAATGGAACCACAGAATGGTGTAATCGTAAAAATCATCACCTATTTATTTATAAAATTTAATTCTCGTATGTCGGTCACATTAAAATTGAATTGTTAATTACTGCTTGACCCGTGCCTCGGAGAGCACGTTAAGCCGTCGCTCCCGGTTGTCATGAAGATCTTTGACAATAGTTACAGGGTGTCAGTACCTTTAATATAAACTGACACTAGTCTAAACCATGGAATATCGCTATCCCTTCGGGTTGCGGAGGTCAGACAGGCAGTCGCTTCGTGGAAAAGCTAATATTCCGTCAAATTCGGTTAGACTAGAAAGCGGACCCCAGATTGAAACTGGGATAACGCTAAGAGGATGCTGATGATGATGATATGGGTCGCATTAAATTCTCAATATTAACCCCTGAGCAAAAATTAGACAGCTGAGTGGCAGGCAATACAGGAATTTAATAACAAGGCAATTTTGTAATATCGTTAGTACTCTTGGAACATCAAATGATCGGAGATGACGAAAATACGTGAACGTTTTTAATTCCGTTACCGTGTGGTTCTTAAGAATACGAAGTTATATTATGAGGTAAATGTACGACCACAGGTTTTCTTTTTTATGTTTCTTTTATAACAGTGGCAGAAATTATTTCAATTGGATTTCAATTAGTCTAGCTGCAACTTTCCTTGCATGGGGCTTAGATTTAATATAATTATGATTACGTATAGTTTAAAACTAAACCTACTGGCAAAATAACTGTATTCTGTCGTTATTTCCACTTAAATCTTCATTATTGATGCCTAAATCTTAGCTGGAGTTACGTGTCTTATAAATAGATAGATGTATTTATATTGCACATCTAAGCACAGTCTTATCTTCTTAAACATAAAATTGCCGATATTCACAAAATATATTCCTATTATATATACATACATACATACAAATCGTCACGCCTTTTATCCCCGAAGGGGTAGGCAGAGGTGTATTTCTACACCCACTCTTCGTCAGACTTACTTTAGTCCCACGTAATATGGGGCGAGCCTATTGCCGTACCGGGCACATTGCCAGACTCCATGCTGCTACTGAGAATTTCGTGACAGAAAAACCCAATAACACTGCCCGACCCAAGAATCGAACCCGGGACCTCCCGATCCCACGCGCACATTTATGCCCTGAGACCAACGAGGCAGTCGTATAGGGTTTGATGTCGAGTTTTCCGTCTCTACGCAAAGATGGTATTTGCATCGTGTTATCCCTCAGTCGCCTCTTACGACACCCACGGGAAGATAGGGGGTGGTGACACTTGTATCCTATGCCGTCAACCACACGGCCTATTATATATTTTATGTAAATATTATGACATGACATGCTCGGTTTTCTAAAAGAGACCCACTGTCGCACGAGTGATTGATTTCCACGGGGTAGCCGGGATCGATCACTCGCCGAGCAATTAAAGAGAGATAATTAGGTTGTCTTACGGGAAATAAATAAAAAATATCACTAGGAAAGTTTAAACTCGCGTTATATTCCAGTTACACAATGGCTTTAATTACACAAAAAAAACTGACACTTGAGATTAGCCGACTAGACAATTATCCAGGGCGTGGGTGGTAGGTTGGCACTTCACAGGTCTTCAGATGGGGTACTCAGCTTTGGTCGTGTTGTCCCGAAGCTGAAAAAGGGCCCAACCACGTGTGTCGCCGGTATATATAAGGTCGGCGAGTGGGAGAGGAGAGGGCGAGCGGGGCTCCCCACTGCCGTGCGTCACTCGTAGCGAGGCTCGCGAGCGCCGGGGCACGACGTCACACACCCCCCCCCCCGTTAGGCCGGGATTTTCCCTAAGGAAAATTCCCTAGCCCAACGGGCGTAGCAGCCCTGAAGATACTCCCTGAAATTAGAGAAAACAAGGGCATGAGTACCTTGAACAAGTGACAACCCTATACGCTAATTAGGATACCTAAATAATAATGACCCACGCTTGCATTCTTCACGCGTACAACGGCAGTCTGAACTTGAACATAAACATTTATCATTCATAATTCATCACATATACCTACATGTAAATGCCAAGGCCAGTGTAATAGCTTAATATTAAAGATAACAATCTATGGAGAAGCGCTTAGGGTAATTATTAGGTAATAATGATTTGTAGATATAAGAAACTTGATCTAGCCCTACGACTTAAAAATCTTGGGTTCGGCCTTTGCCACTAGATAAGTAAACTTTTTGAATATAGTTAGGTGTAACAACAGATTTTTCGTAACGATGAACAAAAATAATATAAGCCGCAGACACGACCGGACCGCTCAATGTCAAAGGAAAGAATTTAATAAATATTTTGCTCTAATTAATAACTACAACACGACCAGTAAACACCTTTTGAATGTAAACAATGGTGAATCATTAGTTAGGCATTTATTTATCGGCGCGTCGCTGAGTGAACGCGCGTGCGTCATAACGACAACTAGGTAGGTACGATCTAAATGGTAGGTACTATTCAACTGTTCCGAGCTCGCGACGCACGGTTAATTACCCCGAATGTTTATAAAGTACCTATAATATCAACTCGATTACGGAACCTATACAGGATTAAGAATAACAACAGAACTTCAGAACAAGGCACGGCGAAAAACAATACGCCAATCAAGATGCATTTCAACAGTTAGATTTGTGGAAAGAAAATACACATGTGAGAATCGAACCACAGACCGATCCGACAACAACTTTTTAACCACTGAGCCATAACTGATAGTTAGATAAACAACAGATTCTTTGTAACAATATTACATGTAATAAACTTTATTACAATTTATAACTGAAACATTTATTCATTTTATGTTAGCATGTTTACATAAATCATTAACACAACACAATGCATTATCTTGTGAGCTTCGACTCGAAAACAAAAGAACCATTGTTGGCCTTCACAAATAATTATGCGGGCAATTATAACTCCGCATAGATATGCGTCTTACATTGTTGTTTTTATACATTTATTATTCTTTGTAATTAATCAACTTTAAATCCTTGATGTGCCATTCGCCTAAAGGTTTTCCGGCCATGTCGTTAAGTTTGTATACTAGAGGTAACTTTTTTGAGGCAATCTTACATTTAATAAATTTAGGCGCCAATTTCTTGCTAAAGTATTTATCCTTGTCACTAAGTAGAAACGTTCTGCGCCAAACTATATCACCGACATTGAATTCTGCCGGTTTACGGCGAAGATTATAAGATGAACAATTTCGTTGGTGGGCCGACAACAGAGCTGAATGTACCTTCTCGAAAATAGAGGATAAGTAGCCTACAGTTTCGGCATAGCCGTCCCGTGGTTCAAGCACCATATTGGAATTAAATTCCTTGTCAATATACTGAGAACCACATGTTATGACCTCCCTACCAAAAACAAGGAAATTAGGAGAATAACCAGTAACCTCACTAACTGCGCAGTTAAGGGCTAATTGAACCTTAGTGATTAAAGTGTCCCAGATTCGATGATCAGATTCTATGAAAGTTGAAATAGCTGTCATAATGGTTTTGTTGTAACGTTCAACTGAGTTAACGTGGGGAGTATACAACGGTGTAAAATGCAAATTTGGAATTTTATATTTTGACAACATACTTTTAAAGGTTGCGCTAATAAATTGTTTACCGTTATCCAAAACAATAGTAGATGGAATTCCATGCACCAAAAATACATTTTCCTCGAGAATTTTTGTTATCACTTCTGCAGTTGCCCGTTTAATGGGGAAAAGCAAACAATATTTAGAGAAACAACAACTGACCACAAATATAAAAGTGTTTTGTTTTCTGCTGGGAGGCAATGGACCAATCAAATCAATACTAATCGTCTGAAAGGGCTTTTGACATGATTTGGGTTTTCCCATTAGACCTAAATTTGGGTGATTTTGGTGTTTATGGGTGATACACGGTTCACATGAACTGACGAACTTGACAACATCGGAGTACATACCAGGCCAAAAGTAATTAAGTGCGAGACGTTTGTATGTCTTAAAAATACCCAGATGTCCAGCAGTGGGCGAAGAATGATTCTCCCTTAGAATGTCAATTCTTTGGTCAGACGGAATAACCTCTTTCCATTGAAATTCTCTAGTGAGAGGGTTTAATGTTTTTTTTAAAACAATACAATTTATTGTTTATTACTTGATAGTTAACAAAGGAAGTCAGAGAACTTAAACAGCCTTTATAGATATTTAAATACCAAGGATCATTAGTACAAACTGGTAAATTCTGATTAGAATTCAAATCTATATTTATATCATTAGCAATAGCAGAAACGGGTAAAGAGCGAGACAGAAAATCAGGTAAAACGTTATCGGAACCCCGACGATGACGTATTTCGAAATTATAGGAAGATAAGCGAACTCCCCATCTGGCTAATCGGCCAGTAGGGTTATTTAAGGTCAAGAACCATTTCAAAGCAGCGTGATCAGTGTAAACAATAAACTTTTTACCATTTTCAACATAACAACGCCAGTGTTCTATAGCAGATAGAACAGCCAGGGCCTCGCGCTCTGTGGCACTGTAATTTTTTTCTTGCTTAGTGAGTGATTTGCTATAGTACGCTATGACTCTTTCCTCACCATTTAACCTTTGACAGAGGATCGCGCCAAGACCAAAATCGCTAGCATCTGAGTGTATTTCAAACGGTTGCGAGTAGTCAGGACAAGCCAACACCGAGAAGGAAATCAAACAATTCTTTAGGTTATTAAACGCCTCATTAGCCTCTGTCGTCCAGCAGAATGGAGGTGCGTTTTTACTTTGAGATGTTAACTTATTTAAGGGTGCAGCAATAGAGCTAAAATTCGGTATAAAACGCCTGTACCACGAGGCTGCGCCTAAAAATCGACGTACTTCTTTTCTATTAGGAGTGGGATAATTTTTCATTGAATTTACTTTATCCGGATCGGGATGCAATCCAGTAGAGTCGACAACATAGCCTAAATATTTTAGTTTATCTCTAAAAAATTGACATTCTTCGAGATTAATTGTTAAATTAGCGCTTTTTAGTTTATCCAGAATGCGTAATAAAAGAGTAATATGCTCGTTGAAGCTGGACGTGATACAGATTATGTCATCGATAAAAAAGAAAACCTTATTTTCAAATTCTGGACCATAAAATAAAATATCAACTAATCGTTGTTGAGTAGCTGGCGCATTCGTAAGACCGAAAGGCATTCTTTTGAATTGAAATGTGCCACGCGTGGGAATATAAAAGGCTGTTTTGCAACGGTCCTCTTCCTTAATAAATGTTTGCCAAAAAGATTTAGACAGGTCTAAACTAGACAAGTATTTAGCATCTCTCAGATTATCTAAAATTTCCGAAATATAAGGCAAGCTATAAGCATCTTTTTTTGTAACGGAATTTAATTTACGACTGTCCAAACAGAAACGCAGTTCACCATTCTTCTTTGGGGTCAAAATGACCGGGTTTGACCACGGGCTTTCGGATCGTTCAACAACATCCTCTGAGAGCATGTCGTCAAGATGCTTTATTAAAATTCTTTGTTTATCGGGAGACATGCGATAAAATCTTTGCCGAATAGGGGGGCAATCACCTGTATCAATTGAATGAGAAATAATATTTGTGCAACCGAGACCCCGCTTCTCGTATGAAATACCGGTAAATTTAGAAATAATGTTGTCAGCGGTAGCTCTCTGGTCGACTGTTAGATGATCGTAAGAAACAAGATGTGTAGGGGGAACTGCCTGCAACTCCATTACTTGAGCGTCGGACTTGTTCACAATCAAAACAGACTCCAATTTGTTAGGAAATAGGCCGAAGCTTCGCCAAAAATCCATGCCAAGGATAAGGGAATTTTGAATCCCAGGTACAACATGAACTTCTAAGTTAATCAATTTATCCTGAAACTCAAAGGGTAGAAACACCGATCCCAAGGACTTAAATCGTTCGCCGCCAGCTGTTATTAACCTTAAAGGTTTCGATTTATCCAAAACATCGTCTTTCAAAAATAAGTTATGCAAATTATTACCTAAAATTGTAACGCAAGATCCAGAATCTAAAAGACCAGTGGTAGGTATTCCGTTTAATTTTAGAGTAACGTAAGGTAAATATTCTACTTTAGAATTACGGATTGAGGAAATATGATAGCTATTAAAGATTTTTTTTAAAAAGTCCAACCAATTATTCCACCCTGTTTTATTACAATTAGTTGTATAATTTGATTTTCCACAATCCTTATTAACTAGTTTTTTGAAACTTTAGGGGTCGACTTAGATTTACAATTGGGGCAGTCTGACACCTTGAAACCCTTTGTGCCGCACTTAAAACAGATTAGGTAGTGTGGCTGACGGCAATAACGTAATGAGTGCGAATTGCATCTACAACGCACGCAAAAAGTTTTATTTATATTAGAAGTACTCTATACGGCGTTGACTTGTGGTACAGACTTGTATCTCGATGTATCGGCGACAGAGTTATATTTATTGAAGTGATTATGATTGTAAACATTTTTGTTTGAAGAAAAATTAGAAAACGGATAATTATACGCTAGATCGGGTGATACAGTATTCTTTGAAACTTTAGGGGGTTCAGAAAATTGCTTACTGCGACTTTGGTAGTTTTCGAAAAGACGACAAACTTCGACCAGACTATCAACATCAACAACCTTTGCAGTGAGCAGACAATTAGTGTAACAAGGTCTAATATTATTTAGTAAAATTTCTAGCTTCTCCGAATCAGCGATAGGAGAACTAAGTCGCGAAAACAGACCGTGCATTTTTGCCACGTAAATAGTTATTGATTCGTTCTTGCCCTGTGAGCGCTGACGAATCTCCGTCATAAGCCGATAATCGTAGTTATGCGGACTAAAATCTCGTTTCAAAAGTTCGCAAAGTTCTAACCAAGTCTTTACATTATTTTTAACAGAACGATACCAAACTAATGCGTCACCCGAAAATATTTCAAAAGCGAAAGACAACATCTTGTCGTGTGGAATAGATCTACAGGACATAAATTCATAAATTTTTTCAATAAAAGATCTTACACATGATTTACCGTTAAATTTGAATTTAACTAATTCCGAAAAAAGCTTAGGGTCGTAATTATAGGAAGTGTTTCCCTCTGCCACTGAGCAATCCGACCGCGAACTACGGCTCGTGATTAATTGTAATTTCGCATATAAGTCATTACATTTATTCCACACAGACTCAATTTTTTTAATATCAAGACTGCCGGTATCCACCCTATTCAGTCGATGAAAACAATGGTGTAGCACGGTTTCGACCTTCTGTTGAAGCTCGGAAGTATAGTTTGTTTCCACATAGATAGGTGTTTATTTGATCTTAATAACGACTTTTCCACTTCAGCCACATCCTCCTCTGGTGGGAAGGGTGAAGATAATATATCCTCCGAGGGAATTTTAACTGAAAGTTTAGCGATTTGTTTGCGGGGATCGTCAGGCTTTGAAACGCCGCGTATTGTGGTCTCATATTCTAATTCCGCTTAAGTTAATAATGAGAAATTTATAATGTAAGCCATTATTACAAAACAATAAAAGAAAATCTAAGTATTTACGCAGGTACTAGAAAAAAAAAATTAAATATCGCCAGAAAATCGAATACCGTGCTATAAAAAAGCTGAAATACACTAAATTATACAATGGTGTGATGATTGGTAAAGGATTTAAAAAAAATTCTTAAAGGTCACTCAAAGGTTGAATCACAATATTTTTTTCGCGAACACGAGGCACGTTAGTTCAACGGCTAAGCGGTTAGAACCGGTTGGCGGCTGGGCACGCTGCCCGCGGTGAAACGTGATTTAAGACCGACGTTAATTAAATCACCGTTATGTTATTTACACAGTTAAATTGCTTATGGCCAACCTAAATAGATAGAAACTGTACCTGTACGCAATTCACCACACCAGAATATATGCACACACAGGAGAAAAATATACAAGAGAAAAATAAATTATTTCACTCACCTGTAAAGTGCCAACTTACGTTTTAAAAATATATTTAAAAATTCTATTGGGCGCCAATGTCGCACGAGTGATTGATTTCCACGGGGTAGCCGGGATCGATCACTCGCCGAGCAATTAAAGAGAGATAATTAGGTTGTCTTACGGGAAATAAATAAAAAAATATCACCAGGAAAGTTTAAACTCGCGTTATATTCCAGTTACACAATGGCTTTAATTACACAAAAAAAACTGACACTTGAGATTAGCCGACTAGACAATTATCCAGGGCGTGGGTGGTAGGTTGGCACTTCACAGGTCTTCAGATGGGGTACTCAGCTTTGGTCGTGTTGTCCCGAAGCAGAAAAAGGGCCCAACCACGTGTGTCGCCGGTATATATAAGGTCGGCGAGCGGGAGAGGGCGAGCGGGGCTCTCCACTGCCGTGCGTCACTCGTAGCGAGGCTCGCGAGCGCCGGGGCACGACGTCACACCACATTTTGGATTTTTTTTCTTTTCTTTTGCGGAAAATGCAGCAATGCATGGGTTTCCATTGTTAAAAATAAAAATAGGACAAGCGACCCCTGAGTAACAAATGGTTTATGACATTATTATCGTCAATTGTTATGACAACCGTTTCAGAACCGCCTGCTGCATTAACTGTAGCAAACCTCTGTATTTTTAGGATAATATTATGTTGCACGTTGGTGGTTTAATTTATTTAGTTGATCCAAAGATTTGTTCTGGTTGAAAATCGTAGCCACTCCCCCAATTTAGCGGTCAGTCTCAAAGCTATCAGTAATTACTAAAACAAAGGCCAGTCAGTTTATATTTTACACTTAAAACTATTATGACCATATATGCGCAGATCATATTATATTTATAGCACACCTATTTATTAAAAAAATGTACATTACTGCCTTTGTAAAAAGCATTTAAAAAGGGGAGTAGCATAGTGAGATTTGTAATACAATAAAGAAATAAAATATGTCGTTCGACATTGAATGGCCGTAGACAAACAATTCTTTAAAACAATGGCGGCCAACTTTTTTAACCTTTATTTATAGTCGTAACGTATTGTTCAAAACTGACTAGCCAGAATAATTTTATTAAATGTGCTCCTAATATAGGAACATAATTACCGCTTTTATTATCTTGTTGGATATCAGAGAATAACTATATATAACGCGTACTTCCGTCCCAGCTTTTTTCGGGGAGAAAATTAAAGTTTATTTTGTATTTATCATCGTTTGTTTTTATACAATTGTTACTTTACGGACTCTGTACATTATGAATGTAGAATCCATACGAATTATTCGTTTGTGGGTTTAGATTCACCTATAACCATTTTTTGAAAATAATTTAATGACTGGTTGGCGCAGCGGGAGTACTACGCTGAAGGTCGCAGGTTCGATTCCCGCTCAAGTCAAACATTTATGTGCATGAACATGGATGTTTGTCTTGGTCTGGGTGTTTCTATGTATAATATGTATGTATTTACAAAAAAGAAAAGTATATATGTACGGTCCATTGTCTAGTACCCATAGTACAAGCTCTGCTTAGTTTGGGACTAGATGGTGTTGTGTGAAAGTGGTAGAATATTATATTATATACATATGTTCAGAACTAACCTGGCACAAGTTATAAAAATAGGGTGTTGTTATTTATTCTAGGTAATATGAATAATATAGGTAATATTATGTATAACCGATACGGACTCATTGCAAAGATTTAGAAAAGTAAATTTTTATAAGTAGATTAAGGCCCAATTTCACCATCAGATACATGACTTTTCAGTGGTGGAACTGGCCTTAAGAGTTAAGTAAACGTAGGTGATGAAATAAATAACCTATTCTATTTAAGTCCGTTTAAATTACAAAATGTCATTCTAATAATTACCAACTATCCTGTGTCAATTTCTATTTCTGTATCCAAAGCCACAGATAACCTATCGAACATAACCTAACATACCAGGAATATCCTTTGTTTATAGATCAGATAATATGGCAGATAATGAAATACCTTCGAGCTATTTTAATCACGTACCTCGACTTGATTAGGGCATTGTCCTTATTACCCGAGTAGGTATTATTTTGTCAACACGGATGACGTATTCATTGGCTTAAGAGGTCACCTCGTCGCTTAGCAATACGCCGAGTTCGATTTATAGGTACACGAGACAACACTTGGTGTGATTCACCAATATTATTGTTTTTTTCGAATCATAGCGTGTTTTTGCATCCGATTGTTTGTAAAGCACCTCACGGCACAGGAATATTCCCAGCATAGGAGTGGTATTTTAGAAATATTTTTGAATGGTCTTTTAATCACTTGATTCGTAGCATCAAGGAGGCTTTGTCTTTTTATATTAGTATGCCACATAAGAGGCCCTCGAGCGGTTTATAAACTCCGACACCAGTGCTAGCCACATTCTCACACGAAAAGAAGAAGAATAATATTAGCGTTGATATCCAGTCTCCCGTCAGCGATAGCCTAGTGGGGATACGAACAGACTGCCAAGCAGAGGATATCGGGTTCGAATCCACGGCGAGCACCAATGACTTTTCGGAGTTATGTGCGTATTGAATTCTCAATTTTTGCTTGTCCCATGCCTCGGAGAGCACGTGAAGCCGTCGGTCCCAGTTGTCATGAAGATCTTTGACAGCCGATATAGGGCGTCAGTACCTACTAAATTAACTGACACTAGCCTAAACCATGGACTATCGCTATCCCTTCGGGTTGCGGAAGTCAGACAGGCAGTCGCTCTGTGGGAAAGCTAATATTCAGCCAAAATCTGGTTAGACTAGTAAGCAGACCCCAGATTGAAACTGGGATAACGCTAGGAGGATGGTGATCCAGTATATCTGTGATATCTTTTTGAAAAAAGGTAAAGTATCGTTTGACCGATGTCTTCAGTAATGATAAACAATACTCATACAAATCTGTTCTCAAGGCTAGTGTAGAAAGACAAAGATGAAAGATCGGATCTCATCTGTTTAAAACTGATAATAATTAGTGCACGTTCCTTTATAATTAACCCATGAGAAGGCGCGCCCTAAAAAGTTACACGAGTTGGCGCGCGTGAGCAAAACTGTCACGCTACTTCAAATGACGTTTTCTTTGAGATTAATTAAATTTTACAAAAAAATTACACGTTATAATAAATAAGAAGTCTTTATTTAATTAAATAAGGTGTTTTATTTATAGTAAAAAAAAACATGCAGTCCTATGTGCGAACTAAAAAAATATTGCACTTAGGCCTCAATATTTGACAAACTTAACATAAAAAAACTAAAAAAATACAAAATCGCAATAAAATGGAATGAATTAAATTTAAGTCCTTCATAACACATATGGCACATAAAATTAACAAAATCAGCGAACACTGATATATTGCTCAAAATGCATGCTTTTTGCTTTGCTTTTTATAAACGCATTTTGCTAAAACTTCCAATAAAGTGTGTCATTTTGCGTTAATGTATCATTTTGCGAATGTAGGATTGTGCACCTAATTCTACTGGTATCTACTAGTGATACAACAATTGATTTGCATAGCTCCTATGCATATTTTGATTCTCTACATGTAATTTCTTAGGTGTTGGCTCAAATAAGACGGTGTAAGTTTTATTAACTTATATAACATTTTCAGTTATAGAATTATGCCCATAAAAAAATACACTTATTGGGATCTTTCATCTGTATATATAAAATTCTTGCGCTACTGACTGACTAACAGCCAAAACTACAGGGCGCAAGTAGCTGACATTTGGCGTGTATGTTCCTTGGTGACTGTAGGGATGCAGTAAGAAGGGATTTCCCAAAACTCCCTCCGGATCCGGCAGGAACATGCGTAGCTGCGGACACCCTCTAGATTGATATAAGTCTTAAGCTTTTACAACACTTGGGACGAAACCACCCTTTCTCCTTTGAGGGGCTTACCGATCACCCATTGTAGACCTTGTTTACTGTAAGAAACAAAAAAAATATTTACATAATATATCCACTAAGTTAATCAATAGATGTGCACAATAAGTACGAAAAAACAATTAAATAAATTTTGTTATTAAGAAAAAAATACTTACACGGGCGCGCGCGCACAAGTTGTGGCTCCGAACTTATTAACCCGTGAGGAGGCGCGCGATGAGCAAAATGCCGCGCTTCACAAAGCACCGCACTCAAGCCCATCACCGATGAAACTTGTAGTGCCACAGTTTAGCTAAAGTTGAAATTTTCAGCAATAAATTTATGCGTGAGCAAAATGCTCATAGCGCGCCTTCTCACGGGTTAATAAGTTCGGAGCTACAACTTGTGATCCGAAGAGTTTGTAAATACGAATAGTAATTAGCGAGGTCTAACGACAGTTGTTTGTGAACAAATATCAGTGCAAGTTTAACCCTCAAGTTGTGCAATATGCGATTTTTCATTGTAACGCCGTTCAAGGTACGTTCGCATTTACTGTAAGTACTTAGGTAGATATTAATTTACAAAGGTCGAAGTGTATTATTGTGTCGTATCGTAGTTTATCTTGATAATAAAATTCTTGCATTACTGACTAACTGACCGACAATGCTCAGCCAACACTTCTGGGCGCTAAAACCCGACCTTTGGCATGTTTGTACTTTGAGGAGCGAAGGGGTGCACTAAGAAAGAATTGTCGAAGTGCCCGAAATTCAAATAGGAACGGGCGGAAACGGTCAAATAGTCATGTTATAGGTTTAGGTATCTTGACACCAACTCTGTCTTCTTGATTAGCGAGCTGGTTTATTGGCTAGTGACTCACAATGTGAGTGAGTTGTGAGTTGACAAAACATTGTGTCTTGCGCTAAGTTTTTTTGTTCTGATTCTGTTACTATGTGAGATAGGTCCCTCAAGTGGCGCAGAAATTGCCTGTGTTATACTTTAGAAGCAGACTACTGCCTACTTTATCCCTTTCTGTCACTTCGTAAAACACACTCAAGCCTTAAATGCCAGCATCGTCTTCTTTGAAACTTATTTTGACAAGTTTCGATTTAATTATACCTATAACGAAGCTTCTAGAAAACAGGCAATCAGAATTAGATATCTTACACGCGTAAAGTTCTAGGCTAATTGAAAATAGTTCAAACAGATTAAGTATATAGATATAAGCTCTAAAATTCTATTTAACCTTGAACTTTACTTTGTAGTTAATCATATCTATTTGTACTTACTTAATCCACTTTAAGTGATTATGTAACGTGCCTCCCTACTAATCAGCTACTTGTATACCTTTAAAGGACAAAGTTTATTTTTGTCGGTGGGTTAGGATTATTATTATGTATTTGGGTATCTATGTATTTTATATGTTCCCATATATTTTCGAAGCTACCCTTCACAATTGAACAATAAGGTATTATTAGAAGTGACTGTAAGCCGACTGAGTGACCTCAGACTATATTCAAAATGGCGTGCTTAATGTTTTGTAAAGACAAATATTTTTGGAACGTGTCGATCAAATAAGAGTGATTACTGAAATCAAAGTACCGTAGTAGTAGTAGTTTTACAGATATTACAATAAACCGGATGATCTAGAAACTTCATCTTTTACTTAAATCCGACGTTTCGGCTAGTTTATAGGAGCTGTTGTCAAGGCATTTGTAAAGTAGCCGCAGTAAACCACCGTTCCGTCCGTTTGTTTCAATATAGCCCTATAGCATTAAATGCATGGCCACAAGGCTACAGCATTGAATGTATAGTCACCACGGACGTTCTTTCCGTCGCTTGATTAGTGACGAGTTCCTGTTTTACTGTTCTGCATGCGAATCTCCAATTTCGGACACTCGCATAAATTTTATTGAGGTTCAGCTTTATGCCTTTTGGACAAAGGACACTAGGTTCTCACGTGTGGGCCATAAAATTATAATTAAAATTGTGTCATTTGCTTTATAGTTTGTTGTTTAGTTGGATTTGTTATTTGTTATGTTATTGTCGCCTTGATCAACTTCTAAATTTAATTTAGAAATAATGTTTGCAATATTTTTTGTTGTTATGGAAAAATTAATATGTTAACAGTTGTTTATATAATACTATACATGATATGCTCACGTCCTCATCAGGATTATATGCAAAAATTGTTACGTTACAATATAATAAACATTGGGGTGCATAGGGTTCCCACCAAGAACTCAGGGCCCCAAGCCAACCTCACCTGCAAGTGGTGCACCTGCCGATCAACGGACGAGGCTCTGGCAAACCAAATATCCCGATAAGCGGCAATAGGCTCGCCACCTATTACGTGGGATCAAAACACTGGCGAAAAGTGGGCGTTTAATATACCTCTGCCTACCCCTTCGGGGAAACAGGCGTGAGTCTATGTATGTATGTATGTATGTATAATAAACATTTTGCAAAATTTGTTAGCAGAGGTGCCTATTTAATAGACATTTTTTTGACATTTGTGAAGATCTGGGGAAAGTTAAACTGACTTGTGCCCGCGACGAATTTAATAAGAGGTATATTGGAGGAGTTCTAAGAATAATTAATATACTATTAAAGAGATATCAAAAAGCTGTTAAGTTTTGTTTTGGTATTATATACTAACAAATTTTGCAATATTATATTTCTTCGTAATTTGAATTTCAAATAGGGGTGCTTAAACTTTTAAAACATGCTAACTTCGTATTTGGAGTCGATGTGATATTATTCCAACTAGACGAAGTTTAGGCTTGCGGGCCATATTAGAGCACATACTCGAAATCAAAAAGATTTGCCTTCGATCCCCGTTATCGAAATCGATAAGGAGGACTATATATTCCAACTAGACGAAAGATTCTCTGAATAGTTTAGGTGATCAAGCCTGGTGGACCTAGACCCGACTGAACTTTTTTTTATTTTTATTTATATATTTATTTAGGTACACAAACCAAAACATAGTAGCAGACTTATTATAGCAGTCTCGAGTGAAACCTTTAATTGCGCGATTTAGGATCTTCTATTGTGTCTTCGCAGTTTCTTCGGTGTCCGTACGCTGTCGAGTGATTGTGTCTTTGTTGTTTTACGACATATGGCAGTAGTTATACGTAACTATCACTAACCGTTTTATTATTGTAACGTAATATGATGTGAACATCATATTGCGTGACTATCAAATAAACCGGAATCACATTCGTTTGTTACTAACTATGAATTCAGTACCTACCCTCATTTAGCCGATACAAAACAACAACTTAATCCAGCCTCTTTGACAATAAGCAAAGATGACAATCCGTCGACAGGCATGTCGAACTTAAAGATAACACACATATCCAGAAAAACATCCCTTTTGTTACGTCTACGTCACGCGTCGAAGTTATTTGGCCAAGTTTGGAGTTGTCGTTGGGGCCGGAAGATGGCGTACCCACCGCTTTACACGGTTCCGGTGAGTATTCAGGCTGTACCAAGCGACCAACAGGCCGGAAATCGTCACGCGCTGTTTTCCCCCTTTCACGATTACTCAAACACATCGTATATTGACCTATACCTTACTGATTTTTGCGTAAATTTTATTATTGGAATGCGGTGGTAATATTTGTTGGGTGTTTATAGGTTTATTGGCAAAGATTTTAGTTCTTATTTGTTTACTTATGTTGGAGTATTGCAGGTCTATGTTCAGTAGTGGACTGTGGCAGGCTAATGATGATTCCTGGTCTATGAAATTATGACTGTTTATCTACCGCTTTGGATGCGATCAAACCCAGGGCAAGCATGGTAAGCAATTCATCATCATCATCATCAGCCTGCCGTTGTCCACTGCTGGATATAGGCCTCTCCAATGGCACGCCACTGAGCCCGATTTTTGGCTCTTCGTGTCCAGGCGCTGGCAGCCACTTTGCGTATATCGTCACTCTACCTAGCCGGAGTGCGTCCTACACTACGTTTGCCAAGGTGCGGTCTCCACTCTAGAACACGACTACTCCATCGGTTATCGGTTCTGCAACAGATGTGACCAGCCCACTGCCACTTCAACGTGCTAATTCTCTGAGCTATGTCGATTACCTTGGTTCTCTGTCGGATCACTTCATAACGAATTCGATCCTTCAAAGAAACTCCGAGCACAGCCCTCTCCATAGCTCGCTGAGCGACCTTAAATTGGTGGACTAGTCACACCATCAGTGCCATGGCTTGGCACCGTAAGTCTTAACAGGTAGGATGCACTCGTTGAAGACTTTTGCCTTAAGGCTTTGCGGTAGGGATGACGAAGAGACTCGATGGAGTTTCCTATATGCTGCCCAACCGAGCTGTATTCTTCTGCAAGCCTCCCTCTCGAAGTTGTTTCTACCCAACTGCAAGGTTTGCCCAAGGTAAACGTACTCCTGAACAACTTCGAGACGGACCCCATTTAGGATAATCGGTTCCGGAGAGACATGTTGATTGAACATTACCTTGGTTTTATCCAAGTTCATCCGGAGACTGATGCGAGCAGAAGAATCAGCCAGGCTGCTCAGCATATACTGCAAGTCTTGCACGGTTTCAGCCACGATAACGATATCGTCTGCAAATCTTAAGCGTGAGAGGTACTCGCCGTTTATGTTAATACTGCGTCCTTTCCAGTGCAGCGTCGTGAACATATCCTCCATTGCATTTGTGAACAATTTGGGGGAGATAACATCCCCTTGTCTCACGCCTATCGAGGCGTGAGACAAGGGGATGTTATCTTCCTATGTCTGAACCTATCTAACTGTTCAGACTGCTGGTTCTGTACTTGGACGGTCATAGTCGCGGCGTCATACAGACCTCTCAGCACTTGGACGTATCGCCAATCGATTTGGCACCGTTGCAAAGACTCCAGAACAGACCAGGTTTCAATGGAGTCAAAGGCCTTCTCATAGTCCACAGGGGCTGATTATACTCCTCTGTCTTCTGTAAAATCCGCCGCTTTGTGTGGATGTGTTCTATGGTGCCATATCCTCCTAGAAAACCGGCCTGTTCGGTCGGCTAAAACTCGTCGAGTCTACGCGTGAGACAGTTCGTGATGACCCTGGTAAACATCTTATAGACGTGGCTCAAGAGCGAGATAGGTCGATAGTTCTTCAAAAGAGTTTTGTCTCCCTTTTTGAACAACAAAACGACAATGCTCTTACTCCACGCCCTTGGAGTTCTCCCCGAGAACAGGACAGAATTAAATATGCGTTGGAACCGAACTAGTATAGGTTTTCCACCTGCCTTTAGCAGCTCCGTCGTAATTCCATCTTCCCCGGGGGCTTTTCCATTTTTAAGCTGCCTCAGGGCCACCACGATTTCGTCTTGGCTGACGTCTGGTAACTCTTCCGTGAAGTGGCGGGTTAAAGTGGCTTTTGGATCCTCGGAGTTAGGTTAGGGACGCGACGCTTTCGAGGTGTAGAGGTTGCCGTAGAAGCTCTGAGCCTCCGCAATAATCTCCGGCCTAGAAGTGGCGACTTTCCCGACTGACGTGGTCAGCTTCGTCAGATGAATTCGACCTAAATGCTGAGTAAAAACTTTCGAACTCCGAGCCACTGGTAAGCAATTGCGTTATAGCAACCCCGGTGATAGAATAATTTAATACATTCAAGCCGGTAATGTGTGCTTCGGGTCGAACACAATTATTGTTGTTCATACACAAATTGTTAATAAAGAGCATTCGACAGTTATACGGTATCATATGCGAGGACTAGTTCTATGTGTTTGCGTGGACGTAAGAAGACTCTGTTTCCAGAACAAAGGCCTGGTTGAATCTTCGAGTTGGTCGCGAAACTAAAACAGATATAAAAAAGTCTTAATATGCTTACTTGTTCAGTATGGGAAAAAAATAACACTGCTTGGATAGTGATAATAATAAGAATAATAATAATAATAATAAACAAACAGACTATACACACAGGCATAACCAAATTGCCAATATTATCCATCAAAACCTGGCACTTAAACATAATCTAATCCAAGACATAGACACACCATATTACAAATACACACCACAGACTATCTTGGAAAACACTACACACAAGCTCTACTTTGACCGCGCTATCCTTACAGACAGAACCATACACTATAATAGACCGGACATAACACTAATCGATAAAAACAAGAAAACTACATACCTCATAGACATTGCCGTTCCTAATACACACAATATACAAAAGACTATTACTGAGAAAATTAGCAAATATTCAGAACTGAAAGAAGAGGTAGCGAGGATATGGAACCAGAGTAAAGTTTATATCGTACCAATAGTCATTTCTACCACCGGCGTCGTTCCTAAACACCTCCACCATAGCATAAAGTTGATAGACCTCCAAGATAGCCTTTACATAAATCTACAGAAAGCAGCCATCTTAAATACTTGCAGGATTGTTCGCAAGTTTATGTCACTTGATGAAAATGACACAATACATATCACCACACCATAATCTTTAAATACTACACACTACATTTACTTGGTTTTTACCCGTAGATGTAGTTAAAACCAGCTAAAAGCTGAGAAAAAAAAAGAAGAAACGAAATAATAATAATAATAATATTCTACCACATTCACACAACACCATCTAGTCCCAAACTAAGCAGAGCTTGTACTATGGGTACTAGATAATGGATAAACATACATATATACTTTTTTTTTGTAAATACATACATATTATACATAGAAACACCCAGACCAAGACAAACATCCATGTTCATGCACACAAATGTTTGACTTGAGCGGGAATCGAACCCGCGACCTTCGGCGTAGCAGTCGCTTACACTCCCGCTACACCAACCGGTCGTGATTATTCCTGATTATTCACAAAATTGAGGTTTCGGTAGTTGCAAGTGGTTCTGTTCTATGGTAAACTAAAATCGTTGGAATATAAAATAATGTGAAGTGTAAATATTAGCAAACTATAAAATAAGGTAAAGGCTCGTTATACCGAGGTATTTCGTGACATTTGGAAGCAAGCAGGAAAAATAAGCATTTGTAAATATTTTTGCCTATGTAAAAATATTATTTCAGCTAAAATGGACATTAAATTTTGTATAACTTCTATTATTATGTGACTTTTCAAAAGATTTATACATGAAAAAAAATAGTTTTATAGCAAAGTCGATTTTCCCTAAGTCCGAGGTATTTTCAGGCTTGAAACCTAATACCGCGGTAGTCGGTTTCTAATTCCGAGGTAGAATAATAAGGAGTTAATTGGTACCGTACAGCAATTTTATAAGTTAAATAATAATAGTAAAATAGTAGTGCTATTTCTTAAAAATATGCTCTTACTCTAGTCACAAAGGAGTTTTTAAATAAAATAATAAATGTTTAAAAAAGTTTGATTAAATTTCAAGTAGATAGTTTACTTATTCTAAATTATTAATAACACACATATTCGTTCATATAAAATTTGAATATATCTTAGTAGGTAGGTATCAAGGAAATACAAAATGCGGGTAAGCGCAAACGCTAAATTGTAGCGGGGCGGCCGGCGCGTGTATAAAGGATTCCGATATTACGCGAAAGTTTTGGTCTAAGGAACCCTAAATACTAATTGTGGTTGCCATACCTCGGTATAAGGCTCTATGGAGATCCTTATACGGAGGCATAACCTTGGTATTAGGAGCTCATAGAGCCTAACACCGAGGTATACAAAAATCCTACCTCGGAATTAGGAGAAATTCCTGTAATTTGTAATCCTTATTCCGACCCATAAAAATTCGGCCGAATAAATAACTTATTCAAATGTTACTGGTACCAAAATTTCTGTGATTGAAAAGTGTTAATATCAGTCAAAATTTGTACAAAATAATTACATTTTATTAGACTAAAGAGCTACTTCTTATAAATAAGAAAGTTTTAAATAAAAAAAAATTCTTATAAAGCCTAAAGGCTTTTCAAAGAAAATGTTGTTTTCTGGATCATGTTTGACAACGTTTAATAAGATTTCTATCCAATAAAACATACCACATAATTAGGTTTTTACTTCGCAAGAATATTAATAATTTTAAATAAACAAACGCCTCATTAAAAAAATATTGTATTAAAAGTAATAAGTAAGTGAATACGATGTAGTGTTTCTCCTATTACCGATGGTACCTCCGAATTAGGAACTACGCTTCAAAAACATACCCTAACTCCGTGGTATTTTATTTTATATTTTTAGATACTAAATCAATTTAAAACATAAATTATCTTGATAATTATGGCAAGTAAAATAACACAAAATACTGACAAATTGCTTACCTTCAGTAACTTATGTTAAAATCACAACAAAATCTTACGTTAAAAAAATGAGCTCACTTACCTAACAGGATCTGTGTTTGTATGAAAAAACCACTCGCGTCGACACCGTGGCAGAGACTGATTGATTTTAGCTAATTGCTCCGGGGTGACACTTACGAACTTCACGTATGTGAGCAAGTTTGAAACATGGAATGAGTGAATCCTGTTTTAAGTAGTTACATAATAATATTCCAAAGATAAGAGTGAAAACAAAAATGCCTCGGAATTAGGAGCCGATTTTGACTACCTCGGGATTAGGAGCCTTTACCTTAGGTATCTAAGAATTGCTTGCTTTGATAGCGTTATGGTCAGATATTGCTTCCACATTTACGACGACAAAATATTGATCTTTCAAAAGCAAAGAGCCGAATAGCCAACTTCATGACCCCAAATCATGTACTTACGTACCTACTATAGTCTGAAAACCAGACTTTTTACTTTATTAACAAGAAATCATACTTTATGATATTCTAAACATTTTATTATTATTACAGACTCATAGACATAGACTTATGCCTGTTTCCCCGAAGGGGTAGGCAGAGGCATATTAAACGCCCACTTTTCGCCAGTGTTTTGATCCCACGTAATAGGTAGCGAGCCTATTGCCGCTTATCGGGATGTTTTGTTTGCCAGAGCCTCGTCCGTTGATCGGCAGGTGCACCACTTGCAGGTGAGGTCGGCTTGGGACCCTAAGTTCTTGGTGGGAATCCTATGCACCCTATTATTATTATTATTATAGTAATAGATTAATACTCATATTATAAAAACTAAATACACCAGCGTTCAAGTAAAAATATAAAGAAATAACCCTTCTCCATAATATCAATTAAATACTAGTTAAAAATATTTCTATTGTTCTGCATAGTCTTGCATTAATAAGTTGTCAATATGTGTGTTTAAGCAGTTTTTCAGTTGTCAAACCCAATTATAATATCGAAGTGTTTTATCTAAGCAAGTAGGTACCTAAGTATAACACTGTTCTTTACAAAACCTCCACCCGTTCCAAAGATTCGAGTGGTAAGCTTCAGATTTCTCACTATCCGTGTTGTTGAGTGTTGTGAATCAAGTGCGGGCCGGATGTAGTGCTGTATCGTGTCCGAGCCGGATCTTCGCCGGACGCTCGGCTTGACCGGTTAATTGACTAATCCGGTAACAAGTTGATAGGTGGGCGAACAAAGAAAACAATACCGATAGAACTTTGTGACTAAATAATTTCATATTCCTTTTATTTCAGTACTGAGAAACTTCCATGTTTTATCAAGGTAAAGAGTATAAATAAAAAAACAGTTCAACGAAAAAGCAAGAGATTGCTTCACGGAACAGTATTTTGTGAAATTCAAGAGGCAGTCTCGATTTTCCTGGCAATTTTGATTAAAAATGTTAAACAAAATTAGTCTCGAAGTTCTTGTTGTCTTTTTAAGCAATTGTTATTTTTCGGAATACGTCAACCTTTTTGTGTACAAGGTTGCAAAGTTTTGTTATTTTACAAAGTAAGCGCAGAAAATGAGCTATGGCCTGTCTGATGGTTAGAGTGTAATATGCTCAACTTCAAAATAACATACCAATAATGGCAATCAAGCATCACTTACATTTTATTAAACCCCTTCTACTCTCCGTACTGTTTCATGTAGGAAATAATGATAACAAAGTGTAATGAAGTTGTTCGCTTAATGTGAATATATTATATATGGGTGGCATAGAGTTAAGAAAGCGTGTTATAGAAATGTAATCATTATGTTTGCAATCCGGTATAATTTCTTATATGACGATCAGTTCTTTCTCTTAACTCCCAAACAGAACCCTCTAAAGCATTCACCATTCGGGGCCAACACACTCACTCGCCAAAAGTAACACAGCAGTGGATATATAGGTATTTTACGTTTATCTTCTCTACCGTCCTCTAACTATAATGCCGTTTAGTACCAAAACCACATTTTGAGATACGCGCGAAAAACGGTGAAATAATTTCAACTTGAAGTCACATGTGAACCTTTAAAATACCAAAAAATATGTCATTAAAAGCTCTTTTAGTCAATGCTGGTGCCGTTCGAAAACGTTTCCGTAAATTAAAGAAAATCAATATTTCATATTTTCGCAAAGTAATCTTTAAAATATCTAGTCCTAGAAACATGACTATAATGCCGTTATACATATATTAACGGCATTTTTGCTAATTATTATATCCTAATATTGCAGTTATAGTACCGCTCTTAATAAATGTGGTATAATACACACCTTAAGGCGCCGAGTACAGCTACTGAGTTGAGCTGTTGCTGTCCCTGTCGGATTGTATACATAAGAAAGAGAAGCGCGACGATGGCGGGACGTTCAGAACTTTAAAAAAACATGAAATAAATTAATTACAGAAAATGTATTGATTGGATTAAAAAATAAAACAGTATTTCGCTAGTATATTTCTTGTTGAATAATTTATCATAAAATCAGAATGATTGTATGTATTTTAATATGGTTTTTACTCGTTAAAATATTTTTTTAGAGGTATCTTTGTGATTTTTTTATATCTATTAAAATTAGTTGTATTATGTTTTCAACACAGTACTTAACTAGATAATATCCTGTACAATATCATATATTTTTCTGAATGTGTTAACTGCATTGAATAATATACTTCAACGCATTATAAAACTCGCGTTTAGCTCTTGTAGTCCCCTTAAAAGCCGTTAAAAGCGCTAGAGATAATATAGGTAAGCATTATTGTTTAAACAAGTAGAGTCGAACTACGCTATAATGCCGCTAAGTCACTTAACTGTAATCAAGACAAGTAAATTTCAATAATACCTCAATTATATAATTTTTGTTAGAGACACTTTTTTATTGATTACATTGCTATAATGCCGCTAAATACAAAACCTTTGACGAGAACGGCATTCTAGCTATGCAATACACGTCATAAAATTAAAGGATAGTCAAATAAAAACAAACAATTCCATTAAATTCTTTGTTTATTCCTTATCAAACAATCATTATTTTAAAAACATCTAATCAAATCCTTTTACATAGTGCACAAATAAGGGTGTTCTTTTTCTTAAATTCACCTCGATCACAACATTTTTTAAGAGTAACTTTGCTGAATTAAGGCATAAAATAATTAACAAGGCAGTCTTTAGTTACTTAAAATTACTCGGTACTATTAATTGACCTTTTTCTTATTAATTGGATAGTTTGGATAATTTATCGAGAATTCCAGTTTCTCTCTAGTTCTGGAACTTGTATGGTCTTGAAAAATGTTTATGTCTAATATAAAATAAACGAGAATAATGTCGAAATTAAACAAGTAATATACTTTTAATCAGTCTATAATTCGTTACAAGTTGGATAGAACAAATTTTTACCATTGAATTTTAACAACTCAACATGCTTTAGTTTATATTATTTAACATGCCATGGATTTTCAAGCCAAAGTATTTAAAAGGTAAGAATAAAAATAGTATAATAATATGTTATAAAAGCAGACAGCCTAAAATTTAACAATAAAATAGACCCATTTTCAAAAGTACTAGCTCATGGTTTGCCATCGTGCCATGAAAAGTAGCGTGTTTATAAGACTGACAAAAATTTAAAACACCGTTATACACTTTTGAGCCCACATCGATTATGCCTGGTTTTGACTAAGCATAATCGATGTGGGCAAAGCGCCTCAAAGCGGCGAAGTTAAAATGGGACTGGGTGGGAAATGTCTCTAGGATGTGTCTCGAAAATTATCACAATCGGGCAAAAGTTTAACTGGGTTTTCTCGAATTCTCAGTAGCAGTACGAAGTCTGGTGATGTGCCCGGTAACGGCAATAGGCTCGCCCCCTATTACGTGGGACCTACAAATTCATGGCGAAATGTGGGTGTAATCTTACACCTCTGCCTACCCCTTCAGGGATACAGGCGTGTGTCTATAAAATAAAAACGCACACAAAAATATCAGGGTGGGAATCGGACCCATAACCTCCGCCTTAGCTTTTCACTTACCACTAACCCAAGGGACCAAATCCGCGGCATTTTTAATATAACCCGCTTTCACGAGGTCAAAATTAGTTTCTTTTGTTCCATACTTTGTGTTTTCACGAGGGTTGGTCATTGGTTGTTAAGTATAGGTATTTACTCTTTAAATTATATGTCAAATTTCTAAATGCGAGTCTCATATTTTATTATAGAAATTAAAATATTTTTTGATAATTTCTTTTTATTTTCTATATTATTTATTTTTATCTTGCTTAGGCCCACCTAAAATTCGTTGGTTGCTTCTTACATAAATTAATATAAAAAATAACTTTCGCAGTCGGTAGGATTCGAACCTACGCTCCCAGAGGGAATCTGATTTCTAGTCAGACGCCTTAACCGCTCGGCCACGACTGCCTGCGATATGCGACTTGACGCCAGTTACTTCTGCATTACAGAGTGTTAAGTGAAAGTTGTTTTGAACAACCTCTAATAATACAGACGTGTTTTGATACATTGTAAAACAAACAACCAACATTGGTACGCGTTATGTTAATGTGCCATTATTATATAAATATAAGTACAACTAATCGACCTTTTAGTGACCTAGATCAAGGTTAGTTAGAACAGATGAGGCTTGCCCCATATTTAGCTAGGAGCTAGGTGTGAGGCAAGCCTTAACTCAAGCTCCTAGCTACTTTGTCCCTAAGTTATCATAAAATATCGTGTAGGTGATGTTGTAATTTGTTGTAGGGTAACGTGGACACCCTGTGGATACCTACGATACTAACATATGTATATCATCAATTTTTAATAATCTTACTAAACTTTTCGTTCGGCTATAATAGTCTCGACTTTAACAAAACTAATAATTCAAAGACTCAATCAACAAAATATATATGAGGAAATAAGTAGTTTACCAAAGACAAACGCAAACAAGCAAAGTTATAAAACGCCTTCAGCTTTCATCAAACAGTTGTAAAGTATGGAATTATAGTTGGAGACCCGGGACGGTCAATCCCATAGCGCGTTGACTTTGTGAGTTTACGGAATTGATTAACAATTGATGCACGTGTCGCCTGCCTTTTGCATTCATTATTACATCGAAAAAATTGTCATCCTAAATATCATCACCTAATATAATATTGAGCTATAAATTTCCATATATCGGTCACATTAAATTCTCAATATTAACCCCCGAACAAAAATTAGACAGATGAGTGGCAGGAAATACAGGAATTTAATAACAAGGCGAATTTGTAATATCGTTGGTACTCTCGGAACATCAAATGATCGAAGATGACGTAAATATGAGAACGTTTCTGTTACCGTGTGGTTGTTATAAATAGGAAGTTACATAATGAGATAAATGTAAGAACACAGGTTTTCTTTTTTATGTTTCTTTTATAACTCTAGCTGCAACTTTCTTTGCGTGGGGCTTAGATTTAATATAAATATGATAACGTATAGTTTAAAACTAAACCTCCTGGCAAAAGAACAGTATTCTGTCGTTATTTCCACTTAAATCTTCATTGTGATGCCTAAGACTAAGCCGGAGTTACGTGTCTTATAAGATAGATGTATTTTTTATTGCACACCAAAGCACAGTCTTATCTTCTTAAACAAAAATTGCCGACATTGACAAAAAATATTCCTTTTATATATATTATGTAAATATTACAGACATGAAATGCTCGGTCTAAAAGAGACCCACATTTTGGATCTTTATCTTTTCTTTTGCGGACAATGCAGCAACGCATGGGTTTCCATTGTTAAAAATAAAAATGGGACAAGCGACCCCTGAGTAACAAATGGTTTATGATATTATTACCGTCAATTCTTATGACATCCGATTCAGAACCGCTTGCTGCATTAACTGTAGCAAATCTCTGCATTATTAGGATAATATTATGTTGCATGTTGGTGGTTCAATTTATTTAGTTGATCCAAATATTTGTTCTGGGTGAAAATCGTAGCCACGCCCCCAATTTGGTGGTCAGTCTCAAAGCTATCAGTAAAACAAAAGCCAGTCAGTTTATATTTTATACTATTAACTATTATAACCATATATGCGCAGATCATATTATATTTATAGCAAACCTATTAATTTTAAAATCTTCATTACTGCCTTTGTAAAAAGCATTTAAAAGGAGGAGTAGCATAGTGAGATTTGTAATACAATAAAGAAATAAAATATGTCGTTCAACATTGAATGGCCGTAGACAAACAATTATGTAACACAATGGCGGCCAACCTTTTTAACCCTTATTTATAGTCGTAAGGTATTGTTCAAAACTGACTAGCCAGAATAATTTTATTAAATGTGCTCCTAAAATAGGAACATAATAACCGCTGTTATTATCTTGTTAGATTTCAGAGAATAACTAAATATAACGCGTAATTCCGTTCCTGCTTTTTTCGGGGAGAAAACTAAATTAAAGTCAGAAGTTTATTTTGTAATTCTCATCGTTAGTTTTTATACAATTGTTACTTTAGGGATCTCAGCACATTATGGATGTAGAATTCATACGAATTATTCGTTTGTGGATTTACATTCACCTATAACCATTTTTTTTTAATAATTTGTCGACCGGTTGGCGCAGCGGGAGTGTAAGCGACTTCTACGCCGAAGGTCGCGGGTTCGATTCCCGCTCAAGTCAAACATTTGTGTGCATGAACACGGATGTTTGTCTTGGTCTGGGTGTTTCTATGTAGGTATATTATGTATGTATTTACAAAAAAGTATATATTATGTATGGTTATCCATTGTCTAGTACCCATAGTACAAGCTCAGCTTAGTTTGGGACTAGATGGTGTTGTGTGAATGTGGTAGAATATTAGATATATTATATATTATATTATAACGTGATATTCATATGTTCAGAACTAATATGGCACAAGTTATAAAACATAGAGTATTGTTATTCATTCTAGGCAATATGAATACTAAGTGTAATATTATGTATTACCGATACGGACTCATAGCAAAGATTTAGATAAGTCAATTTTACTGTAGGTAGATTAAGGCCCAATTTCACCATGAGATACTTGACTTATCAGACAACGGTGGAACTAGCCCTATGAGTAAAGTAAACGTAGGTGAAGAAATAAATAACCCATTCTATTTAGGTCCGTTTAAATTACAAAATGGCATTCTAATAATTACCAACTATCCTGTGTCAATTTCAACGGAAATCCGCTTCACGGAATTTCTGTTTCTGTATCCAGACCTATCGAACCTAACCTAACATACCAAGAATATCTTTCGTTAATAGATCAGATAATGAAATACGAGCAGTTTTAGTAACAAACCTCGACTAGATTAGGGCATTATCCATATTCCACGAGTAGGTATTATTTTGTCAACACGGATGACGTATTCATTGGCTTAGGAGATCGCTTCGTCGCTTAGCAATACGCCGAGTGTCGTGGGTTCGATTTATACTTGAGACAACACTTTGTGTGATTCACACATTATTGTTGCTTCGAATCATAGTGTGTTTTTGCATCCGATTGTTTGTATAGCACTTCACAGCACAGGAATATTCCCAGCATGGCAGTGGTATTTAGAAAAATTTTTGTTTGTTAGGAAAATTTTGAATGGTCTTAATAATATAATCGCTTGATTCGTAGCAACAAGGAGGCTTTGTATTTTTATATTAGCATGCCACGTGATAGACCTTCGAGCGGTCTATAAACTCCGACGCCAGTGCTGGAATAATTGCTACTTGAGTGCAGGCTACACTCTCACATAAAAAGAAGAAGGATAATATTAGCGTTGATATCCAGTTTCCCGTCACGACAGTATAGCCTATAGTAGGACTGCTATCTTTTTGAAAAAAGGTGAGGTATCGTTTGACCGATGTCATCAGTAATGATAAACAAAGCTCATTCAAATTTGTTGGCAAGGCTGGTGTAGAAAGACAAAGATGAAAGATCGGATCTCATCTGTTTAAAACTGATTATAAATTAGTAGCCATAATTTGTGCTCCGAAGAGTTTGTAAATACGAATTGTAATTTGCGAAGTCTAACTACAGTTGTTTGTGAACAAATATCAGTGCAACTTAAACCCTCAAGTTGTGCAATATGCGATTTTTGATTGTACAGCCGTTTAAGGTACGTTCGCATTTACTGTAAGTACTTAGGTAGATATTAATTTATAAAGGTCAAAGGGTATTATTGTATTGTATCATAGTTTATCTATATGTATAAAATCTTGCGTTACCGACTGACTGACCGACAATGCTCAGCCGACACTGCTTGACGCTAGAACCTGATATTTGGTATGTTTGTACCTTGAGGAGCGAAGGAGTGTACTAGGAAAGAATTGTCGAAGTGCCCGAAATTCAAATGAGAACGGGAGAAAACGTTTAAATAGTCATGTTATAAGGTTAGGTATCTTGACACCAAATCTGTCTTCTTGATTAGCAAGCTGGTTTATTGCCTAGTGACTCACAATTCTGTGAGTTTAAAAATGTCAGTTCCGTTCTCAGTCAGGACAAAACTTTGTGTCTTGCGCTAAGTTATTTTGTTCTGATTCTGTTGCTATGTGAGATAGGTCCCTCAATTAACGCAGATATTGACTCCTTCTTACTTCATAAGCAAACTACTGGCTCCTATATCCCTTTCAGTCACTTCGTAGAACACGCTCAAGCCTTAAATGCCAGCAACGTACTCTCTTAAAGTTATTTTGACGAGTTTCGATTAAATTATACCTATAACGAAGCTTCTAGAAAACAGGCAATCAGAATTTAGACATTTTACACGCGTAGAGTGCTAGCCTAATTGGAAGTAGTTCAAACAGATAAAGTGTATAGATATAAGCCCTAGAATGCTATTAACATACTTTATAACCTTGAACTTTACTTTGTGGTTAATCATAAATCTATTTGTACATATTTGATCCACTTTAAGTGATTATGTAACGTGCCTCCCTACGAATCACCTATGTACTTATATTTACCTTTAAAGGGCCAAGTTTTTTTATATGAAACTACGGCGGGTAAAGATTACGTATTTTGTCTGTATCTATGTGTTTTTATGTGTCCCCATATTTATTCGTAGCTATCCATTACAATCGAACAATAAGGTATCGTTAGTAGTGAATTCACTATAAGCTGGCCGAGTGACGTCAGACTATATTCAATATGGCGTCCTTAACAATAATGTTTCGGAATGCTACTGCTACACCTGCGTTAGCGTTAACGTTAGTGGCAATGGCCAACTACGCGTTAAAAATGCGCGTTTTCTACATTTAGGTCACAATGCCGTTAATCGTTAATTCCTCGTGAATTCACGCGTTAACACACGTTAAGGAGGTTTAAATTCCAAAAGCACGTCTCAGGTTATAATCATTCTTAAAACTAAACATTTTTCATTTGACCACTTCGTATTTGTTCGCGTAATACAGTTTACGCCTAAAAAAAAGTACACTAGTTCTTTTTGTGAGCGCGCGTCCTGTAACGCGGCGTTAATGTGGCCAACAGCACTTAGCGCGCTAAAGTACGCGCTAAAATCCTTTGATGTGTCCAGAAACCGACACCCAAGCTATCGCTCGCCATTCATAATGCCTTTATGCTAGGGCCACACTAACGAGAAATGCCATTAATTATTTATTGCGATAGTGTACGTTAACCGTAGGCGTAGCCACGATTTAACGCGATAATTTGTCAACGGCATTATCATTGCCGTTTGGCGTTTTTATTGCCAATAATGGGCATTCGCGTTGACAATTCAAGTGCGACCATCTACTTTAGCGCGTTAAAAATTATCGCAATAATTATCGCGCTAGCAGTCATTGACGTTAGCCGGTAGTGTGGCCCCAGCATTAGTAATTTAACGCGTTAATACGATGGCGACATCTACGTAGCGCCTATATTAACGCGTTAATTGACGCGTTAAGGCGCAGGTGTAGCAGGAGCAACAAGACAAATATTGGCGATGCAAAGATTATCCGATCGCCAATATTTTTGGAATGTTTCGTGCGAATAAGAATGTTCAATCAACAAATCAATTTCTTGTTGCTTCGTCCACATTTACTCCTGAAAATTAAGCTTTCTTCAGGCTTTGATAGCAGATAAAATTATAAACAATTAAAGAAAACTGTTAGAAGACATTGCTACATTTCTTCACGTTGCCAGCAAAACATGACCAACACGTAGTTGATTTTGGACTAAAAAGAATGACGCTTTATTGAATACTAGAGGATGCCCGCGGTTACACCCGCGTTATTTAAGACTGCTCCGCTCCCGTCGCTCATAGTGCGATGTTATATATTCTATAGCCTTCCTCGATAAATGAGCTATCTGACACTGAAAGAATTTTTCAAATCGTACTAGTAGTTCCTGAGATTAGCCCGTTCAACCAACCAACCAAACAAACAAACTCTTCAGCTTTATATATTAGTATAAGATAAGATACTTTTATACACGTCGTCCGTATGGTGACGGATTAAGAATACGGAATGTCACCACCCCATATCATCCCATGGGTGTCGTAAGAGCTGACAGAGGGAGCATGATATGCAGAGAACAGCACTGCAAGAGAAGGAAACCTAGATACACACCCTATACCAACCCGTTTGGCTAGCGTGGTATAGTAGGCGAATTCCTCCTTTCAAAGGAGAGGCCTAGTCCAGCAGTGGACTGTTAAAGGCTGACGATGAAGACTTTTATACACAAATCTTAAGAAACTTGCAGATTGTGTTAACAGATCTTTATTAGTCAAAAGAACATTATAGTTCACATAACACACTACACAATTAGTTAGATAGATTTATAAAATCTGAGTTAAAGAACTAATACTGTAGTTCGATCGCAGATATTACATTCAGGTTTTATCTTAAGGAGCTGACGAATTTTCAAAGTTCTGTAGTCCAAGCTGCACTGATTGGATTGGAGATGCGGTATATAGAATGCCTAGTAGACCCCAATAGGATTGAATACATAGACACAGTGCATGTGTAGTCACCATGGACGTTCTCTTCATCGCTTGATTAGTGACGAGTTCACGTTTTACTGTTCTGCATGTGACTCCTCAAGTTTGGTCACTCGCATTAATTTTATTGAGCTTCAGCTTTATGCCTTTTGGACAAAGGACACTAATAGGTTTTCATGTGAGGGCCATTAGATTGTAATTAAAATTGTCTCATTTGCTTTATAGTTTGTTGTTTAGTTGGTTTTGTTATTAAATTTGTTATGCTATTGTCGTCTTGATTAACTTTTTAATTTACAGTAAAAAAATCCTGCTTGCAAAATGTTGTTGATATGGAAATAAACCGGTCAAGTGCGAGTCGGATTCGCGCACCGAGGGTTCCGTACAAACCTATAGGTTGGTTGTATATATAATTATTTTAAAAAATATGTGATGTAACTAAAAATTTAAAGTTTTCGAAATTTTCCCTGTGTTATGTGCTATAAAACGTTACTTTATACCAAATTTCAAGATTCTAGATCGACTGAAAGTACCCTTTAGTCTTGAATTGAGCATTTGATATAAATTTCAATTTTAAACCTCTACGGGTTGATGAGGAAAGGAGTAGTAACTTAAAAAAATATTTAAAATATTTTAAAGGTATGATGTAACTAAAATTTTACGATTTTCGCAATTTTTCCTTTACTTGTGCTATAAGTCGTTTCTCCGTACCAAATTTCAAAATTCTGAGTTCATGGGAAGTACCCTGTAGGTTTTGATTCCCTTTTTTTTGTGTCGGGTTGGAAAATCCTCATGGAGTCTCTCCACCCTGGGGGAAGGGCGAAGGGGACTGTCAGACTCTTACTGACTAAAAACCAACCCTTGTTCCTCATGTACCCGTGTGTCGAAGAGTCGGGTACCGGGAGAATAGGGAGGACGGCAACCTGATAACACCGCATCTCCTCTTCCTCTGCGGCCCCACCGCGACGCATCGAATGGTGCGCCCCCATTTGGTCGCGGGAAATAGGACGCGCGGACACGCAACACCGACACGCCTCTCCTCCCGCGACAGCGCCCGACTGCGAGGAACAGACAGAACTGTCCCACGCACCCGCATCTTTGGACGCATCCTGCGCAGGCTCCTCTAAGCCCACGCGGAGCGTCCACTCCCGAGATCTCTCTTAGCTTCACCGCGGCTGTCCAATCCACGGTTACTGAGCCCCCCCACCACGACAAGGTGGAGATCCCACGGGGGGGAGGTTTTGATTCTCTTGCGAGTTTCGAAAATTTGCGAAAATTTGCAGCATAATCGGCTGTATATTTTGATTCCGTTGGCTTAGAAGTTAGATTTTTTTCACAGCTTCAAGCGACAGTAGATTTGACTATTTGATATAAATTTCAGTTTGATACGCGTTCCTGAGAAAAAGGGTTTTAACAGACGGACGGACAACAAAGTGATCCTATAAGGGTTCCGTTTTTTCATTACGTGGTACGGAACCCTAAAAATTGTTAGTAGTTGGTTATATGATACTACATAGACCTGATACGCTTACTTCTTTATCAGGATTATTTGAAGAATTGTGCCGTTAGAATATAATGGACATGTTACAAAATTTATTAGCAGCAGTGCCTATTTAATACGCACATTTTTAACACTCGTGAAAAACTGGGGAAAGTTAAACTGACTTAAAGCCACGACAAATTTAATCAGAGGTATGTAGGAGGAGTTCCAAGAATAATTAATATATTATTAAAGATATATCACAAAGCTGGTTAACTTGGTAATCATATTTCTCGGTAACTCAATTTTCAAATAAGGGTGCTTAAACTTTTGAAACATGTTAATTTCGTATTTGGAGTCCATGAGGTATTATTCCAACTAGGCGAAAGATTTTCTGAATATTTTAGGTAATCAAGCCTGGTGGACCACGATCCGACTGATATTGTCAAGAACCTGTCAATATTATAACAGTCTCGTGTGAAACCTTCAATGGCGCGATTTAGGATCTTCTAGGGGATATTTGCAGTTCCTTCAGTGTCCGTAAGCTGTTCAGTAATTGTGGCTTTGTCGTTGTACGATAGATAGCAGTATTTATACCTAACTAACACTTTCTATTGTTGTAACGTTTCATGTAATATCAAGTAACTATCAAATAAACGGAATCACATTCGTTAGTTCTGTTATTTGAATTCAGTACACTCATTAGGGATAAACAAAACAAAATAATTCAAAGACTCAATCAACAAATTTGTAAGGAAATAAGTAGTTTAACAAAGTCACACACAAGCCAAGTTATAATATAACTTCGCCTTCGGCTTTTATCGAACTGTTGTAAAGTGTGGAATTATAGTTGGAGACCCGGGACGGTCAACCTCATAGCGCGTTGACTTTGTAAGTTTACGGAATTGATTAACTATTGATGCACGTGTCGCCTGCCTTTAGCATTCATTATTAAGCGGCTATTGAGGGCCCTACGTGGATTGCTTACCACATTGCTATACACAATGTAATTTTTAGTATGGTGTAAAGCTCTTAGGGAGCGACTATACTTGATACTTTGAGCACCTCTTTTTGCGGTTGAAGTTCAATTTGGTAAGCTACGATTTTAAAAATGTCTAGAGCAAAATTCTTTATAAAGACTAACGTCTTATGTAATGTCGAAGTGATATTAATTTTATGTGGTTTATCAGCATGACATAGATGAAGCAAGAAAAGAGTTTGTTAGGTCAAAAACAATTGTGGAAGAAATTATTAAAAGGAAAAAAGAGGAAAAGAAAGATGAGTTTGATAGCAGACTATCTGAAGATTTCCGGAGAAACATAAAGTTTTTCTGGAAATCCGTTCGTGCAGTTCGAGGAAGAACTCAATCCTCAGAATACACGTCAAGCAGAGACAAGAATGGAAAGATACTGAATGGTGAATTATGCGTGCTGAAGAGATGGAAGGAGTATTTTGAAGGTCTATATGAAAGAACGGCGATAGAGACATCGATCGACGAAATTAATGGTAATAATAGCAATGATGGAAGCGATATTGGTGTGGATGAGATTGTGAAGGCGTTGGGAAGTATGAAATTAGGTAAGGCTGCAGGATATGATAGGATTAGAGTTGAAATGCTAAAGGCTGGACAGGGCATTATAGTTGGTCAGCTGCAGCGCTTATTTAACTTGTGCTGGAGCACCGGCCGAGTACCTGATGACTGGACCACAGCGGTGGTTGTGCCTCTTTATGAGGGAAAAGGCTCGCAACAAGACTGCAAGAACTATAGAGGCATTAGCCTTCTCAGTATTGTTGGCAAATTGTATGCGAAGGCGAAGGAGATTGTATGTGAAAGAGTTATGAAAGTAACCGACAAAAAAATATGGGATGTACAAGCAGGATTCCGAAAGGGTATGGGGTGCATGGATCAAGTCTTTTCCTAGCGGTGCCTAGCCGAAAAATTCTTGGCCAAAGGTCAAAAGGTAGACCTTTTGACCTTTGGCCAAGAATTTTTCGGCCTTTTCCAAATCCACGAATGCGCAATAGATTGCGCATTCGTGGATTTGGAAAAGGCTTACGATAAAGTGACATAAGATTCATAACCGGCTGCTGCATTAACTGTAGCAAATCGCATGCATTTTTAGGATAATATGATGTTGCAGTGGTTTAATTTACTTAGTTGACCCAAAGACTTGCGGTCGGTCCATGAGCAGTGGACATCTTTCGGCTGATATGATGATGATGAACATGAAAGATTTGTTCTGTGTGAAGATAGTACCCGTAGTCTCAAAGCTATCAGTAAGTACTGAAACAAAGGCCAGTCAGTTTATTTTTTACATTATAACTATTATGGCCATTTTTGCGCAGATCATATTATATTTATAGCACGCCTACTAATTTCAAAAATGTACATTACTGGCTTTTGTAAAAAGTATTTAAAAAATGGAGAAGCATAGTGCGATTTGTAATAAAATAAAGAAATAAAATATGTCGTTCAACATTGAATGACCGTAGTCAAACAATTCTTCAAAAAAACAATGGCGGCCAACCTTTTTAACCTTTATTTATAGTCGTAACGTATTGTTCAAAACTGACTAGCCAGAATAATTTAATTAAATGTGCTCCTAAAATAAGAACAATAATAACTGCTGTTATTATCTTGTTGGATTTCAGAAAATAACTAAATATAACGCGAAATTCCGTGCCTGCTTTTTTCGGGGAGAAAACTAAATTAAAGTCAATTGTTACTTTACGGATCTCAGTACATTATGAATGTAGAATTCATACGAATTATTCGTTTGTGGATTTAGATTCACCTATAACCATTTTTGAAAATAGTTTGAAGACCGGTTGGCGCAGCGGGAGTGTAAGCGACTGCTATGCCGAAGGTCGCGGGTTCGATTCCCGCTCAAGTCAAACATTTGTTTGCATGAACATGGATGTTTGTCTTGGTCTGGGTGTTTCTATGTATAATATGTTTGTTTTTACAAAAAAAAAGTATATATTACGTATGGTTACCAATTGTCTAGTACCCAAAGTACAAGCTCTGCTTAGTTTGGGACTAGACGGTGTTGTGTGAATGTGGTAGAATATTATATTATATATTATAACGTGATATACATATGTGCAGAACTAACCTGACACAAGTTATAAAAAAAGGGTGTTGTTATTTATTGTAGGCAATATGAATAATATAGGTAATATTATGTATTACCGATACGGACTCATGGCAAAGATTTAGAAAAGTAAATTTTACTAAGTAGGTTATGGCCCAATTTCACCATGAGATACATGACTTTTCAGCCAGCGGTGAAACTGGCCTTTAGAGTAAAGTAAACGTAGGTGATGAAATAAATAACCTATTCTATTTAAGTCCGTTTAAATTACAAAATGGCATTCTAATAATTACCAACTATCCTGTGTCAAAGTCAACGGAAATCCGCTTCACGGAATTTCTATTTATGTATCCAAGCCCACAGATAACCTATCGAAACTAACCTAACATACCAGGAATATCCTTTGTTTATAGATCAGTTAATATGGCAGATAATGAAACACGAGCTATTTTAATCTCGTACTTCAGGCATTATACTTATTACCCGAGTAGGTATTATTTTGTCAACACGGATGACGTATTCATTGGCTTAAGCGGTCGCCTCGTCGCTTAGCAGTTAGCACTTAGAGTGTCGTGGGTTTGATTTATAGGTACACGAGACAACACTTGGTGTGATTCACATATTATTGTTTTTTCGAATCATAGCGTGTTTTTGCATCCGATTGTTTGTAAAGCACCTCACGGCACAGGAATATTCCCAGCATAGGAATGGGATTTTAGAAAGATTTTTGAATGGTCTTTTAATCACTTGATTCGTACCATCAAGGAGGCTTTGTCTTTTTATATTAGTATGCCACGTCAGAGGCCCTCGAGCATTCAATAAACTCCGTCAGCAGTGCTGGCCACACTCTCACACGAAAAAAGAAGAATGATATTAGCGTTGATATCCAGTTTCCCGTCAGCGATAGCCTAGTGGGAATCCAACAGACTGCCATGTAGAGGGTATCGGTTTCGAATACACGGCGCGCACCAATGACTTTTTGGGGTTATGTGCGTATTCAATTGCCAATTATTGCTTGTCCCATGCCGCGGAGAGCACGTTAAGCCGTCGGTCCCAGTAGTCATGAAGATCTTTGACAGCCGATATAGGGCGTCAGTACCTACTAAATTAACTGACACTAGTCTAAACCATGGACTATCGCTATCCCTTCGGGTTGCGCAGGTCAGACAGGCAGTCGCTCTGTAGGAAAGCTAATATTCAGCCTAAATCCGGTTAGACTAGTAAGCAGACCCCAGATTGAAATTGGGATAACGCTAGGAGGATAATAATCCAGTTTCCCTTCATGACAGTGTAACATTTATTAGGACATCTATCTTTTTGAGAAAAGGTAAGGTATCGTTTGACCGATGTTTTCAGTAATGATAAACAATACTCATACAAATCTGTTCTCAAGGCTGGTGCAGAAAGACAAAGATGAAAGATCGGATCTCATATGTTTAAAACTGATAATAATTAGTGCACGTTCCTTTATAATTAATAAATTCGCAGCCACAACTTATGATCCGAAGAGTTTGTAAATACGAATAGTAATTAGCGAGGTCTAACGACAGTTGTTTGTGAACAAATATCAGTGCAACTTTAATCCTCAAGTTGTGCAATATGGGATCTTTCATTGTAACGCCGCTCAAGGTACGTTCGCATTTACTGTAAGTACTTAATTAGGAATTAATATTAATTTATAAAGGTCGAAGGGTATTATTGTGTCGTATCGAAGTTTATTTATATCATAAAATTCTTGCATTACTGACTGACTGACCGACAATGCTCAGCCGACACTACTGGGCGCTAGAACCCGATATTCGGCATATTTGTACCTTGCGGAGCGAAGGGGTGCACTCAGTCATGTTATAAGGTTAGGTATCTTGACACCAAATCTGTCTTTTTACAAGCGAGCTGGTTTATTGGCTGATGACTCACAATACTGTGAGTTGAAAGTTGTCAGTTCCGTTTTCAGTCAGGACAAAACTTTGTGTCTTGCGCTAAGTTGGCTTTTTACGAGGGCTTCATACAATGCGCATAAAGCACCCATATTGGTAAATCCATTTGCCTGCCTTAAAATAAATCCTAGATTTTGGTACGCTCTCTTACATACGACAACAATATGCTTGCGGAAGTTTAAGTCCGCGGTGAAGCCAACTCCAAGGTCTTTCACCTCAGTTACCCGCTGCATCGGTGTACCTTCCATGTGGTACTGGTGGTGAACCGGGGCACGTGCACGACTAAACGATAGCACCGAACATTTAGCCACGTTGAAGAAGAGTTTGTTTGTTTTTTTGTTTGTGTCTGAGCTCCAACTAATAACTCTGTTGATATCTTGCTGCATCGTGTCGTGATCCGTGGCCCACCTCACCTCCTTTACCAATTTTAAGTCATCGGTGAATAACAGAGGGGTAGAGCTGTTGACGACCGAAGCTAGGTCATTCACCATGACAATGAATAGTAGCGGTCCCAAGTTGCTACCTTGACTCACACCGAATCTCGTGAAGTAGGGTTCAGAGAGATACCCATTACAGTCCACGTACTGGCATCTGTCTCCTAAATAGCTAGCGAAGAATGTCAGGGTGTGCGGGGTACATCCGACGCTGGCTAGCTTCGTCAGCAGGACATTGTTATCAACGGTGTCGAACGCTTTCTTGAAGTCGAAATACGCCACGTCTACTTGCACCCCAGCATCAACCGCCGGCGTCAGATATGTCATCATCTGCAGTAAATTACCTGTCGTACTTCGTCCCGGGCGGAACCCATGCTGCGCATCGGACAGCTGACTGCTTATCTGTGCATATAAGGAGCTATGAATCGCCGCCTCGAACACCTTTGCTGGAGTACACAGAACCGCTACAGGCCTGTAATCACTGGTCTTCGAGCCACCTTTACCCTTGGGTACCGGCACAACACGGGTCAGTTTCCAGCTATCAGGGTACACTGCGGTATTGATACACATGTTAAACAAATGTAGCAACGGTTCCGCTAATACTCCGCTACAGTCCCTAAGCAAGTAGGAGGGTATACCGTCCGGACCCGCCGAGCGCTTGGGCGGCAGGCGGGCGAGCGCGCGCCGCACGTCAGCGAGGCTGAGCGGCGCGAGGTGCGCCCGCGCGCCGGGCGCCGGCGACGGCGCCGCACTGGCCGCTGCTACGCTCAGCATGGCGGGATCCGGATTGTACACCGATTGAAAAAAACTCGCAAACTCCCGCGCACATTCGGATTCTGATAATACTCGTTCATTTACTATTAACTTACGCTGTCTCGAGTTACCTTTCTTAGACCGCACATAGTCCCAGAACGCACGCTCTTTTGCCAGGTGATTTTGTACGAAGTCACAGTACTGATTATGAGCTCGTTCGATCTCCGCCTTCACTCTCGCCCGACACTCAGAGAAAGCCGCATAATCACTACGCCTCTTACTGGCTTTGTATCGTTTGTGCAAATTGTGTTTAAGCTCAATATCAGCAATAATACCACGCATATACCATACAGGATAGTTGTACCTCGTATTCACCCGTCTAACTCTTTTTAAAGGAACACAAATGTCTAATGCTTCATTTATTTTACTGTAGAATAAGCCTAAAGCTGTGTCTGGATCTTTTAGACAATACATTTCACTCCAATCTATAGTAGACAACAAATTATATAAATGGTTAAAGTCGGCTTTATTAAAATTCCAATGTTTATTTATTATCGGGTGAGTCGAATGCGCGGGAGTGTGTGCGTCCAAGACAGGCTCGGGTGTGGGACGCTCAGCGAGTGCGACGCTGATAGCGAGCGGTGGGTGGTAAGCATCCGCGGGCTGTAGCCCTTCGTTCGCCGCCGCGACGCGGACGCCTCGCGCGCTCAACACTAGGTCCAGCTGTCTACCGTTACAATTAGGCACCGAGTTATACTGTTCGAGTTCACAAAAGGCCGTAAAATATTCAAAATAATTACTGACATTTATATTGCACGAAAATAGATTAAAATCACCTACTATAACTAAATTATGTTTATACTTAATACTAATCTTTTCTAGTACACTAAACATTACCATGTATTCGCTTTCATCAGTTTGGGGCGATATGTACACAATACAACACGTAAATAAATACCTATTCTGTATGTAAACTGCAGCACAAATCAGTTCCAACATGTGATTGTCTATTACAAGGTCATCGGGTAGCGTCAATTGACGCAGTTCGAATCGCTGTGTGGCCACTAAAACAACTCCGCCTAACTTGCGCCCATCCGCTCGATCGCACCGTAATACTCTGTATCCTGGGGGCACAAGTTCTATGTCTTGTATAGTCGAGTTAAGTCCACTCTCGGTGATGGCGAATAGATCCAAGCCCGACGATTCAAGTAGCGCTGAAAACTGTAATGTCTTAGTTCTGAGTCCTCTTACATTCTGGTATAAAATATCGATGCTTTTACTGGCCCTGTGTATAGGCTGGTGTACCTGGGCCACGAAACCAAACCCACTCACTGTATTCTACGTTCAGTGGCCACGCCTCAGGAATACAGAGCTTACTGAAACTGCCTTCTGTAACACCTACCTTAAATGAGGCATAATTTCGCTCTATTTTCGGTTTCAATTTTTCTACTGTAATTTCGGAATCATTCCCTAATACACATTTAATACATTCCATTAATTTGTCCTCAGCAGTATCTTTCTGCAGTCTCCATTTAATATGTAAATACTTCTTCCGTTCAACAGCTTTTAATGTTACACTTGACGTATTACCTCCTCTATTAATCGGTTTCCTCTTCTTGTTGTTTATAACTTCTGTCCATTGGTTCTCGTTATCGTCGTTCAAAGTTTGTGCTACCCGCTGATTTCGTGGCCGCCGCAGCTGTCGCGTAGCTCGGCGCAGGTGTAGGCGCAGGTGTGGCTTGCGCGCACTTGTTGCGCCCGGCACCCGTGCTGCCGGCCGGCGCTGGCGTCGCGGACGGTGCGGGCAGGCTCTTGCTGTCAGCTTGTACCTTAGACTGGATGCACAGGCACTGACTGTCATAAACGTGTTTATTTTTCTGATGCCCTTGCAATTCTTTGATTTCCTTTACATAGTTAACGCATTTCTCGTTCGCTTCCTTTAACTCCTGTCTCAACTGACTATTCTCTAACGCTAAGGCAGCTACAGACCCCAGCGTAGACTTAACTTCCTCAATAATTTTTGTCTCAATATCACTCAGCTTTGCCATTACTATACTATTAACAAGGTCATTCCGGTTTCCACTTTAAATTCCTCCTTCTCCATGACGCTGACGGGAACTCCTCGCACGGGGGTTTCGTCGGTTATTCGTCTTCGTTGGGTTATATAAGAACAACCATCAAGTCGCAATAAGAAATGTAAAAAAGCAGCCTTATTATCAAAAGTGGTTGCTTCAAAACAATTTCTGAACGGACAGGAATAGAGCAGAGCAATGGAACCACAGAATGGTGTAATCGTAAAAATCATCACCTATTTAGTTATAAAATTTAATTCTCGTATATCGGTCACATTAAATTCTCAATATTAACCCCTGAGCAAAAATTAGACAGATGAGTGGCAGGCAATACAGGAATTTAATAACAAGGCGATTTTGTAATATCGTTAGCACTCTTGGAACATCAAATGATCGGAGATGACGAAAATACGTGAACGTTTTTACTTCCGTTACCGTGTGGTTCTTAAGAATAGGAAGTTACATTATGAGGTAAATGTACTACCACAGGTTTTCTTTTTATGTTTCTTTTATAACAGTGGCAGAAATTATTTCATTCGGATTTCAATTAGTCTAGCTGCAACTTTCCTTGCATAGGGCTTAGATTTAATATAATTATGATTACGTATAGTTTAAAACTAAACCTACTGGCAAAAGAACGGTATTCTGTCGTTATTTCCACTTAAATCTTCATTATGATGCCTAAGACTAAGCCGGAGTAACGTGTCTTATAGATAGACAGATGTATTTTTATTTATTTTTTATTATTGCCGACATTCAATGAGTATGATTCAATTCTAAAAGAGACCAACATTTCTCCTCTACTATTCAATTGGATCTCCAAACCAGACGTCGTACTATTGATTATGTGGCTGGCCTGCCTCGGCCTGACACAACTCCCTTTAGTTTTTCTCCAGTGACAACGAGTGAGATCAAGAAGATTGTCCTTTCCATCAAGTCCAACGCGGTGGGATACGATGGCATTAGCCGTCGTATGATCACCCTTATCCTTGATCACCTCACCTTTCCTATATCCCACATCGTCAACTTTTCACTAGACAGTGGTACCTTCCCTTCCTTGTGGCGCAAAGCATTTGTAATCCCATTGCCTAAAATCCAGAGTCCTTCTCTCCCAAAACACTATCGTCCTATCTTTATACTTCCCTTCCTATCCAAAGTGCTAGAAGCTAGTGTGCATAAGCAACTATCCAGTTTTGTACATCAAAACAAGCTTTTGAGTCCTTTGCAATCTGGCTTCAGACCTAGCTATAGCACTACCTCCGCCCTCCTTAAAGTGACTGGCGATATTAAGGCGGGTATGGAGGAGACTAAGGTCACTGTGTTGGCCTTGGTTGACTTCTCGAACGCCTTTAATACCGTTAGTCACGACATCCTTCTATCAATCCTTTCCCATCTTCTGATCTCGCTTGGTTCACTGGAATGGTTCTCAACGTATCTTCGGGGACGACAGCAGGCGGTCCGCGTTGATGAAATTTCAACAAGTTGGCGTGATCTTAGCTCTGGTGTCCCTCAAGGTGGCATACTCTCTCCTTTACTTTTCACTATTTTTATTAACCTCTTGACCCTTAGACTTCAATGTTCGTATCATCTTTACGCCGACGACTTGCAGCTGTACTCCCAGGCGAGAGTGGATAACGTGGCTTTGGCGATAGCAGAGGTGAACAGAGATTTGGACACGATTTTGGCATGGTCCAAAGATTTCGGCCTTGATGTCAATCCTGCCAAATGTCAAGCCATAATCGTAGGCAGTCAATGCATGATACGCAGACTAGACTTAAGAACCCTGCCTAATGGGCTAATAATTCCCTTTAGTCCTGTCGTCAAAGACCTAGGATTGCATATTGATTCCATTCTCGACTGGCAAGCCCAGGTTACTAGTGTTAGTCAGAGAGTCACCGGTACTCTCCGCGCCTTATATCGCCTCAAGAATTTTCTGCCTCCCAAAACCAAGACAATGCTTGTGCAGACCTTAATCTTTCCCTTAATCGACTATGGTGATATGTGCTATTATGACCTGAATGCAGAACATCTCAACAAATATGACCGACTTCTAAATAACTGCATTCGATTCATTTATAATCTTCGCAAGTATGATCACGTATCTGCTTTCCGTTCCGAACTCAAGTGGTTACCCATACGTCAACGCCGGAGTTTGCGTGCTCTTACTACTCTCTTTTCTATTCTTACTGCCCCTTCTCCTCCTGATTACCTAAAAACATACTTTCAATATCTCTCTTCTACTCATGAAAGGGAACTTCGTTCTTCTCATAATTTACTTCTTGCTTATCCCTCACACACTTCTGGTTTTGTCAATTCCTCCTTCATAGTTCAAGCTGTACTGCTTTGGAATAGGCTCCCTCCTGAAGTCAGAATGTCCACCAACCGTAATGCATTCAAAATGAAAGTCCGAGAGCTCCTATTTAGTAGATTGAGGGAATCAGCACATCATTCGCATCAGTTATAGTATATTATATATATATATATATGTGTGTGTGTGTGTATACATTATATAATTATGTATTTTTATATGTATAGTACTTATTTAGATATCTATAATATGTATTTATTATATATACTCATATGTTGCAGTATTTATCAGATTACTATAGGTATAAATATAATAATGTATTACCTAATAAATAAGGTATCTGGTTTATATATTATATTTCTTTTTTTCAGTATTCGACTTTCTACACTGCTTCTAATGCACCTACCACATTTATTTCTGCACAACCTAAAGGTCGACTGTTAGAGAATGCCTAATGGCATTAAGTCCACCCATGTACAATTTAATGCATAAAGATTAAATAAATAAATAAATTTTGGATCTTTAACTTTTCTTTTGCGGACAATGCAGGAACGCATGGGTTTCCATTGTTAAAAATAAAAATGGGACAGGCGACCCCTGGGTAACAAATGGTTTATGATATTATTATCGTCAATTGTTGCAGCAATAGCCTAGAGGAGATGCCAACAGACCGCCATGCAGAGGGTATCGGGTTCGAATCCACGGCGCGCACCAATGACTTTTCGGAGTTATGTACGTACTGAATTGTTAATTATCGCTTGTCCCGTGCCTCGGAGAGCACGTTAAGCCGTCGGTCCCGGTTATCATGAAGATCTTTGACAATCGTTACAGGGCGTCAGTACCTTCTAAAATAAACTGACACTAGTCTAAACCATGGAATATCGCTATCCCTTTGGGTTGCGGAGGTCAGACAGGCAGTCGCTCCGTGGAAAAGCTAATATTCAGTCAAATCCGGTTAGACTAGTAAGCGGACCCCAGGTTGCAACTGGGATAACGCTAAGAGGATGATGATGATCGTCGATTGTTATGACATCCGATTCAGAACCGCTTGCTGCATTAACTGTAGCAAATCTCTGCATTATTAGGATAATATTATGTTGCATGTTGGTGGTTCAATTTATTTAGTTGATCCAAATATTTGTTCTGGGTGAAAATCGTAGCCACGCCCCCAATTTGGTGGTCAGTCTCAAAGCTATCAGTAAAACAAAGGCCAGTCAGTTTATATTTTATACTATAAACTATTATGACCATATATGCGCAGATCATATTATATTTATAGCATACCTATTAATTTTAAAAATGTTAATTACTGCCTTTGTAAAAAGCATTTAAAAGGAGGAGTAGCATAGTGAGATTTGTAATACAATAAAGAAATAAAATATGTCATTCAACATTGAATGGCCGTAGACAAACAATTCTTTTAAACAATGGCGGCCAACCTTTTAACCTTTATTTATAGTCGTAACGTATTATTCAAAACTGACTAGCCAGAATAATTTTATTAAATGTGCTTCTAAAGTAGGAACATAATAACCGCTGTTATTATCTTGTTACATTTCAGAAAATAACTAAATATAACGCATAATTCCGTTCCTGCTTTTTTCGGGGAGAAAACTAAATTAAATCAGAAGTTTATTTTGTAATTCTCATCGTTAGTTTTTATACAATTGTTACTTTAGGGATCTCAGCACATTATGGATTCATATGAATTATTTGTTTGTGGATTTACATTCACCTATAAGCATTTTTTTTAATAATTTGTCGACCGGTTGGCGCACCGGGAGTGTAAGCGACTGCTACGCCGAAGGTCGCGGGTTCGATTCCCGCTCAAGTCAAACATTTGTGTGCATGAACATGGATGTTTGTCTTGGTCTGGGTGTTTCTATGTAGGTATATTATGTATGTATTTACAAAAAAAGTATTATGCATGGTTATCCATTGTCTAGTACCTATAGTACAAGCTCTGCTTAGTTTGGGACGAGATGGTGTTGTGTGAATGTGGTAGAATATTATATTATATATTATATTACAACGTGATATACATATGTTCAGAACTAATATGGCACAAGTTATAAAACAAAGAGTATTGTTATTCAGTCTAGGCAATATGAATACTAAGTGTAATATTATATATTACCGATACGGACTCATAGCAAAGATTTTGATTAGTCAATTTTACTGTAGATTAAGGCCCAATTTCACCATGAGATACATGACTTATCAGACAACGGTGGAACTGGCCCTAAGAGTAAAGTAAACGTAGGTGAAGAAATAAATAACCCATTCTATTTAGGTCCGTTTAAATTACAAAATGGCATTCTAATAATTACGAACTATCCTGTGTCAATGTCAACGGAAATCCGCTTCACGGAATTTTCGTTTCTGTATCCAGACCTATCGAACCTAACCTAACATATCAGGAATATCCTTCGTTAATAGATCAGATTATATGGCAGATAATTAAATACAAGCTATTTTAATAACATACCTCGACTTCATTAGGGCATTATCCATATTCCCCGAGTTGGTATTATTTCGCGGTGTGGTTGACGGCATAGAATACAAGTGTCACCACCCCTTATCTTGCCGTGGGTGTCGTAAGAGGCGACTAAGGGAAAACACGATGCAAATACCATCTTTGCGTAGAGACGGAAAACTCGACATCAAACCCTATACGACTGCCTCGTTGGTCTCGTGGCATAAATGTGCGCTTGGGATCGGGAGGTACCGGGTTCGATTCCTGGGTCGGGCAGTGTTATTGGGTTTTTCTGTCACGAAATTCTCAGTAGCAGCACGCAGTCTGGAAATGTGCCCGGTACGGCAATAGGCTCGCCCCTTATTACGTGGGACTAAATTATATCTGGCGAAAAGTGGGTGTAGAAATACACCTCTGCCTACCCCTTCGGGAATAAAAGGCGTGACGATATGTATGTATGTATGTAGGTATTATTTTGTCAACACGGATAACGTATTCATTGGCTTAGGAGATCACTTCGTCGCTTAGCAATACGCCGAGTGTCGTGTGTTCGATTTATACATGACCCAACACTTTGTGTGATTCACACATTATTGTTGCTTCGAATCATAGTGTGTTTTTGCATCCGACTGTTTGTATAGCCCTTCACAGCACAGGAATATTCCCAGCATGGCAGTGGTATTTAGAAAGATTTTTCAATGGTCTTAATAATATAATCACTTGATTCGTAGCATCAAGTAGGCTTTGTATTTTTATATTAGCATGCCGCGTGAGAGGCCTTCGAGTGGTCTATAAACTCCGACACCAGTGCTGGAATAATTGCTACTTGAGTGCTGGCTACACTGTCACATGAAAAGAAGAAGGATAATATTAGCGTTGATATCCAGTTTCCCGTCACGACAGTATAACCTATAGTAGGACTGCTATCTTTTTGAAAAAAAGGTGAGGTATCGTTTGACCGATGTCATCAGTAATGATAAACAAAGCTCATTCAAATTTGTTGGCAAGGCTGGTGTAGAAGGACAAAGATGAGAGATCGGATCTCAACTGTTTAAAACTGATAATAAATTAGTGCACGTTCCTTTATAAGTTCGGAGCCACAACTTGTGATCTGAAGAGTTTGTAAATACGAATAGTAATTAGCGAGGTCTAACGACAGTTGTTTGTGAACAAATATCAGTGCAACTTTAACCCTCAAGTTGTGCAATATGCGATCTTTCATTGTAAAGCCGTTTAAGGTACGTTCGCATTTACTGTAAGTACTTAGGTAGATATTAATTTACAAAGGTTGAAGGGTATTATTATTGTATCGTATCGTAGTTTATCTATATGTATAAAATTCTTTCGTTACTGACTGACTGACCGACAATGCTCAGCCGACACTGCTGGGCGCTAGAACCTGATATTTTTGTATGTTTGTACCTTGAGGAGCGAAGGGGTGCACTAGGAAAGGATTGTCGAAGTGCCCGAAATTCAAATAAGAACGGGAGAAAAGGTTTAAATCATCATGTTATACGGTTAGGTATCTTGACTTGGTGTCATCTGTCTTCTTGATTAGCGAGCTGGTTTATTGGCTATTGACTCACTATTCTGTGAGTTTAAAGTTGTCAGTTCCGTTCTCAGTCAGGACAAAACTTTGTGGCTTGCGCTTAGTTATTTTGTTCTGATTCTGTTGCTATGTGAGATAGGTCCCTCAAGTGACGCAGATATTGACTCCTTCTTACTTTATAAGCACACTACTGGCTCCTTTTCAGTCAATTCGTAGAACTCGCTCAAGCCTTAAATGCCAGCAACGTACTCTCTGAAAGTTATTTTGACGAGTTTCGATTTAATTATACCTATAACGAAGCTTCTAGAAAACAGGCAATCAGAATTAGACATTTTACACGCGTAAAGTACTAGCCTAATAGGCTAGTTGACGAAAATAATTTTAGAAGTCCGTCCTTTCGATTATTCCAAAATAAGCGATACGTATTGTTTTATTTGTAAATTAAACCAAAAATTACCAAGATAGAGCTCATTAAAGTTACGTATAACGTCACACCACGGTGCATTTTTTCGCGCTAGGTGACGTCACACGTAACTTTAATGGGCTATATCTTTGTTATTTTTTATAAAATCGAAAAAAGAAAAAATACGTGTCCAATATTTTTTTATAATCTAAAATTCGGATAAAATGTAAATGTGTTTTGACCCTGGAAACTACCCTATTGGGAATAGTTCAAACAGATAAAGCTTATATCTATGATATAAGCTCTAGAATGCTATTAACATACTTTATAACCTTGAACTTTTTTGTAGTTAATCATATCTAGTTGTACTCACTTGATCCACTTTAAGTGATTATGTAATATACCTTACCTACTTTTCATCAACTACTTATATTTACCTTTAAAGGTTCAAGTTTATTTATGTGAAACTACGGCGGGTAAATATAACTTTTTTTGTGTGTATCTATGTGTTTTATGTGTCCGTATTTTCTTAGCTATTCATTACAATCGAACAATGAGGTATGTTAGTAGTGACTTGGCTATAAGCTCGCCGACTGACATCAGACTATATTCAATATGGCGCTCTTAGGGATAATGTTTCGTAAAGATACAACACAAATATATTTATTTTTGGAATGTGTCGTGCGAATAAGAATGTTCAATCAACAAATCAATTTCTTGTTGCTTCGTCCACTTTTTATTACTTTCTGAAAATTATCTTTTTCTAACAGGCAGGCTTGAATAACAGGTAAAAATATAAACAATTAAAGAAAAATGTTAGAAGATATAGCTACATTTCGTCACGTTGCCTGCAAAATATAATCTAGTTTAAATTGTAATTAAAAGGATGACGCCTTATTGAATATAAATACTTTTATACACACATCTTAAGAAACTTAAGGTTCGTGTTTGAAAATCTTGAATACTCGAAAGTATATTATAGTTAAATTAACGCACTACACAATAAAGTAGATATAATTATAAAATGAAATAAAACGTTATTGAGTAAAAAGAACTAATACTGTAGTTTGATCGCAGATATTACATTCAGGTTGTCTTTGGATTTTCAAAGTTCTGAAGTCCAAGCTGTACTGATTGGATTGGAGATGCGGTATTTAGAATGCCCACTAGACCCCAATAGGATTGACTACATAGACACAGTGCATGTGTAGTCACCATGGACGTTCTCTTCGTCGCTTGATTAGTGACGAGTTCACGTTTTACTGTTCTGCATGTGACTCCTCAAGTTTGGTCACTCGCATTAATTTTATTGAGGTTCAGCTTTTTTATGCCTGCCCAAAGGACTAGGTTTTCATGTGAGGGCCATAAAATTGTAATTAAAATTGTCTTATTTGCTTTATAGTTTGTTGTTTAGTTGGTTTTGTTATTTCTAATGTTATTGTCGCCTTGATTGACTTTTTAATTTACAGTAAAAAATCCTGTATGCAAAATGTTGTTGTTATAGAAAATAAACCGGTCAAGTGCGAGTCGAATTCGCGCACCGAGGGTTCCGTACAAACCTGTAGGTATGTATATATAATTATTTAAAAAAAATATGTGATGTAACTTAAAATTTAAGGTTTTCGAAATGTTTCCTATGTGCTTTTAAACGTTACTTTATGCCAAATTTCAAGATTCTTGATCGACTGGAAGTACCCTCTAGTCTTGACTTCAGCATTTGATATGATTTTCAATTTTATACCTCTACGGGTTGATGAGGAAAGGAGTAATAACTTTAAAAAATATTTTAATGATATGTTTCCGCAATATTTCCTTTATCTTTGCTATAAAACGTTGGTTTGTACCAAATTTCAGGAACCTGAGTTTACGGGTTAATTCCCTTGCCAGTAGTTAGGAGTTTGAAAATATACTAAAATTGCTGTTTCTTTTGATTGCGTTGAGATAGAAGTTTGATTTTGTTACAGCTTAAAGGTATTATTGACCTGATTATTTGATATGAATTTCAATATAATAATCTTACGCATTTGTGAGAAAGGGTAGTAACTTTAAAATTAATACAAATATTTTATTTATATGATGTAACTAAAAATTTACGGTTTTCGCTATTTTTCCCTGATTTGTGCTATAAGACATTGCTGCGTACCAAATTTCAAGATTCTGAGTTCACGAGAAATACCCTCTAGGTTTTGATTCCCTTGCGAGTAGTTGCGAGAAAATATGCGGCTCAAATTGCTGTTTCTTTTTATTGCGCTGACATAGAAGTTTGATTTTGTTACAGCTTAAAGGTATCATAGACCCAAGTATTTGATATGAGTTTCAATTTAATACCTCTACGTGTTCATGAGAAAATGGTAATAACTTTAAAATTATTAAATATATTTTTATGATATGATGTAATTAGAAATTTACGGTCTTCGCAATTTTTCAGTTTTTTAATGTTCGGTTTAAGTTCAATTAAGTATAGTACGATTTTGAAAACGACCTGGAGCAAAAGACTTTACAAAGAGTATGGTCTTATGTAACGTCGAAGTGATGCTAATTTTATGTCGTATGGAAATTAAGAGTGCCGTAGCATTAAAGATAGTTTCGCTTGTTCGCCATTTATACGGTAAAATACCGCCGCTTATGCTGTTTGAGAATAATTTTCTCAAACCGCTTACGCTAGCTGAACAACCTACGATTATTTTATTATTATTCACTTTATTTATTATGTATCTCAAAGTTCCTTTAATATTATTATACGAAATTTCAATAAATTTTAAAAAAATACATTATTATTATTGATTATTTCAATTATGTTTTTCACTCTCCTATAATGTCTGATCATGATGTATACACATAATGCTACTATGTTCCCAAGTATAAATAAAATTATGTACTTCGGAACCTAGTTTTGTTTTTAATTCCATTGCATATATATGATTGTCTCAATATGTACTAGCTTCTGTCATGAGACATGATTTTGGAAAGAGATTTAGTTTACCTTTATACAATCCATGAGTGTATGTTACTTCTCTGCGACTCTACTTTTTTATACGTCTTTCGCATTCAGGAATAAACAAAAAGCAGCCTTTGGATGAACAGGAATAGAGCAGAGCAACAGAACCATAGAATGGTGTCATCTTAAAAATCTTCATCTAAAATATTGACCCATAATTTTTCATATGTCGGTCATATGAAATAGGTACTCAATATTAACCCCTGAACAAAAATTAGACAGATGAGTGGCAGGCAATACAGAAATTTAATAACAAGGCGAATTTGTAATATCTTTGGTACTCTCGGAACATCAAACGATCGGAGATGACGGAAATATGTAAATGTTTTCACTTCCGTTACCGTGTGGTTCTTAGAAATAGAAGGTTACATTATGAGGTGTATGTACGACCACAGGTTTTTTTATGTTTATTTTACAACGGTGGAAGAAATGATTAGGTTTCGGATTTCAATTAGTCTAGCTGCGACTTTCCTTGCGTGGGGTTTAGATATAATACATAATTATGTATAGTTTAAAACTAAACCTACTGGAAAAAGAGCGGTATTTTGTCATTATTTTCCCTTAAATGTTCATTATGACTAAGCTGGAGTTACGTGTCTTATAGATAGATAGATGTATTCTTTATTGATTTGACGATTGTCCTTTGGTGCACACCAAAGAACAATCGTCGACAATCTTATTTTCTTAAAAAAAATGGCAAAATTCTCAAAAAATATTCCTATTTTTTATATGTAAAAATTATGACATGACATGCTCGGCTTTTTATTTATTTATTTATTTATTTATTTATTTATATTGGCACACCAACAGCTTTTAGACGAATAATACGATAAATTATCTTTTAATCAAGTCTTAACTATCTAGCCTAAGAGCTAATAACAGGTGTGAGACAACACTTACCATAAACAAGTATTTACTTTACAATAATATGAGACAAAGCAAAAACAATAATAAAAGAAATAATAATTAACAACTTACTACTAAACATGTACACCAAAATAACAAATCGAATCACGTTTGTGGTTGCAGTACTTGACGCCTGAGTTGCGATGGGGTGTTATGAAAAATGTCCAAATTAAATTTATCTTGTAGTGTGTTATAATTTCTTTGTAGTCTTTGTAAGGGCGAAAATTGCCCGACATTTGTTCTGTTTCGACGTAACACGAACGTGTTGTTACGTGTAACCCTACTATTAACCTTAGGAAGGTAAAAATCTAAATTGGACAGAAGATAAGGTTCGGCAATCTTTCCCGTAATGACCTTTTGTAGGAATATCAATTCAAGATAAGAACGTCTCTTCTGCAGTGAATCCATTTTAAAATATTTGAGTCGCTCATTATAATCTGCTCTCCAATTAATGCAGCGCTTATCGGTATTAGCTTGCTTGTGTACAAGGTACCGAGTAAAAGATTTTTGCACCCTCTCCAAGCGATCAATATGCACCTGATAAGATGGGTTCCATACTTGACTGCAATACTCAAGACGGCTACGGACCAACGCGAAGTAAAGAGTCTGTAATGTCTTGATGTTTCTAAATGTTCTGCCCACGCGTTTTATTAGACCGAGCATTCTTTGACTATCACTTACTACACTATTAATATGGCTAATAAAATTCATTTTGCTATCCATAATGACACCCAGGTCCTTGATAGAACTAACCTCATCTAATGTAACATTGCCTAGCTTATATATCGTAGAAACTGGTAGTATTTTTTTCGTAAACTTAATATGATGACATTTATTAGCGTTCATTGTCATCCTATTTGAGGCACACCAGTTATTAATACGCGACAAATCCTCTTGTAACATATGAGCGTCCATATCCGAGTTCACAGTTCTATATAGCTTTAGGTCGTCAGCAAAAAGTAAGCACTTCGAATGTTTAACCTGCCTAACTATGTCGTCAATGAATAACACAAACAATAAAGGCCCTAGGTGTGATCCCTGGGGTACCCCTGATGAAGCCAAATAAGGATCTGAAAAGTATCCATCCTTTACCACACGCTGATACCTATCTGTCAGATAAGACTTGAGCCATAAAATTATATCTTCTGAAAATCCAAAACTATTTTCCATTTTATACAATAATATATTATGATCAACTTTGTCGAAAGCGCTCGAAAAATCTGTATAGATTGCGTCAATTTGAACTCCAGCATCCAAAGCATATGATATATCACTGACATAGCACATGAGATTGGTATTTGTCGACTTCTGAGGAACAAATCCGTGTTGAAAAGGAGATATCATCTCTTTTACATGCCAGAACAATAAAGGATGAATGAGGGACTCAAAAACCTTCGCAAAAATGCACAAAAGCGTTACTGGTCTATAATTTTTAATCGAGCCATTGTCACCTTTTTTATAAATAGGAACAACATTGCTCTTCTTCCAATAGCTAGGGAATGTAGCTGTTTTTAATGACTCGTTAAATATTTTTGTCAATGGGGCAGAGAGACCGCGAGAGCACAGATTAATAAAAATAGGAGGAATTCCGTCAGGCCCAGCGCTTTTGTTAACATTAAGACATTTCAATTTTCTTAAGACCGTCTCTTCAGCAAAATATATCTTGGTAGCTATGTGAGGACTAGACTTGCACTTAAAATGTGTAATGGATGTATCGTTTGACGACTGCAGGAAAGTAGAAGAGAAGTGTGTAGCAAATAAGTTGCATATTTCTGAGGCTTTCTAAAAGTGACCCATATTTTGGATCTTGCTCTTTGATTTTGCGGACTTTTCCATTTTTAATAAAAATGGAACAAGCAGCCCCTGGGTAACAAATGATTTATGATAGTACTACCGTCAATTGTTATGAGATAATTCAAAGCCGTCTGCTGCATTAACTGTAGCAAATCTCTGCATTTTTAGGATAATATTATGTTGCAGTGGTTTAATATACTGAGTTTACCCAAGGATTTGCGGTCGGTCCATGAGCAGTGGACATCTTTCGGCTGATATGATAACAGTGATGTTAGGAATTACAGGCCAATACGAATTCTTTCTAGCTTTTCTTAAATTTTAGAGTCCTTAGTTTCATCTGTATTAACCAAGCATACAAAACTACTAATCCGACCAGAGCAACATGGCTTTCTTGATAAAAAATTCGTCCTAACCAATTTGGTCTCCTACATTACTCCTATTATTGAGAGTGTAGATAACAATCAGCAAGTAGATTCAATTTATACAGATTTTGCTAATGCCTTTGACAGAGTTGATCATCAAATTTTACTTTGCAAGCTTCAACGTCAGTATGGTGTATGTAGCGAATTGCTCAGTTGGTTTGAGTCGTACCTGGTGGACCGTGAGTACGTTGTGGCAATAAATAATACGGAATCTAAAAAGTACTTTGCAAACTCTGGTGTTCCCAAGGGATCTCACCTTGGACCAATTCTGTTCTTATTATTCATAAATGACATAGTTATGCAAGTGCAACATTGTCAGTGTTCTCTCTATGCTGATGATATGAAAATATCGCGTCAGATTAACTCTGTAGATGACGAGAAGTTACTACAAGATGACCTTGATCGAATTTATCAGTGGTGTTGTGATAATAAAATGTTACTGAATGCTGCAAAATGTTAACATATTCGATTCACTCGAAAACGGAATATTATTCAAACTTGTTTTCGCATCAATCACAATCTGATTACCACAGTGCATCAAGTGCGAGATTTGGGTATTATTCTAGACTCTAAAATTTATTTTATTCCTCAGTTTGATAACATTGTTAACAGAGCTGCCTGCTGCTATTTTTAAAACGAAATACCAAGGATTTCAAACGTACCACATAAAGATTTTTCCTTTATAATGCACTTGTGAGGAGTGTATTAGAATTTGGCAGTGTTGTTTGGAATCCTCGGGATGCAGTTCATACACAACGCATTGAGGCGATCCAAGGAGCATTCACTAGGCATCTGGCGTTTGTTACGCCTGGCTTTTGTCCTAGTTGCCCATATAGTGATCGCTTAGCAAATTTTAAATTAAATACGCTTAAAGATAGGAGAATGATGTTGCACCTTTGCTTCCTACAGAACATAGTAAATGGGTTGTCACATGCACAAAGACTGTTTGAGCGTGTACAGATATGCCTACCTAAACCTAATGCTCGGATAAGGAATAATTTTCCCTTTTTCAAGGTTCCGACTCACTGAACCAACTTAGATGCACAACTTAGGTGTCCTATAACTAGGCAAACTGCTTCGTATAATAACTGTTGGCGAAGATTAAGGCTCGACATCTATATTGACAATCCTAGACATTTGAAGCATAAAATGTTGAAAAAACATAGCTCATAACTCTATCTATTTTAATTTTATAATATAAGTTCTTATATAACTTAATTTTATTCTTATTGTTTGTCCTATTTTTATGTGAATGTTGTGCATATTTTGTAATTAGAGTAGCATCTGCATTTTGTTGTTTTGAATTATTTCTTTTACCAATGTTTATGTTTACTCTGTAAAAATTCCCTAAATAAATAAATAAATAAAGGTAAGGTGTCGTTTGACCGATGTCTTCAGTAATGATAGACAATACTTATACATATCTATTCTCAAGGCTGGTATAGAAAGACGAAGATGAAAGATCGGATCTCATCTGTTTAAAACTGATAATAAATTAGTGCACGTTCCTTTATAAGTTCGGAGCCACAACTTGTGATCCGAAGAGTTTGTAAATACGAATAGTAATTAGCGAGGTCTAACGACAGTTGTTTGTGAACAAATATCAGTGCAACTTTAACCCTCAAGTTGTGCAATATGCGATATTTCATTGTAAAGCCGTTTAAGGTACGTTCGCATTTACTGTAAGTACTTAGGTAGATTCAATTTATAAAGGTCGACGGATATGATTGTATCGTGTCGTAGTTAATCTATATATATAAAATTCTTGCGTTATAAAATTCTTGCGTTACTGACTGACTGACCGACAATGCTCAGCCGACACTACTGGGCTCTAGAACCTGATATTTGGCATGTTTGTACCTTGAGGAGCGAAGGGGTGCACTAAGAAAGAATTGTCGAAGTGCTCGAAATTCAAATGGCAACGGGAGGAAACAGTTAAATAGTCATGTTATAAGGTTAGGTATCTTGATACCAAGTCTGTCTTCTTGACTAGCGAGCTGGTTTTTTGGCTAGTGACTCACAGTACTGTGAGTTGAAAGTTGTCAGTTCCGTTCTCAGTCAGGACAAAACTTTGTGTCTTGCGCTTAGTTATTTTGTTCTGATTCTGTTGCTATGTGAGATAGGTTCCTCAAGTGACGCAGAAATTGCCTGTGTTTTACTTTAGAAGCAGACTACTGCCTACTTGATCCCTTTCAGTCACTTTGTAGAACACGCTCAAGCCTTAAGTGCCAGCATCGTCTTCTCTGAAAGTTATTTTGACGAGTTTCGATTTAATTATACCTATAACGATAACCTAAACTATAAACCTAAACTTCTGGAAAACAGGCAATCAGAATTAGATATTTTACACGCGTAAACTTCTAGGCTAATTGAAAATAGTTCAAACAGATTAAGTGTATAGATCTAAGCTCTAGAATTCTATTTAACCTTGAACTTTACTTTGTAGTTAATCATATCTATTTGTACTTACTTGATCCACTTTAAGTGATTATGTAACGTGCCTCCCTACTAATCAGCTACTTGTATACCTTTAAAGGACAAAGTTTATTTTTGTCGGTACGTTAGGATTATTATTATGTATTTGGGTATCTATGTATTTTTATATGTTCCCTATATTTTCGAAGCTACCTATCATAATTGAACAATAAGGTATTATTAGAAGTGACTGTAAGCCGGCTGAGTGACGTCAGACTATATTCAAAATGGCGTGCTTAATGTTTTGTATAGACAAATATTTTTGGAACGTGTCGATCAAATAAGAGTGATTACTGAAATCAAACTACCGCTTACGGATTCTATCTATTGGTTATATAGGTTTTACAGACACCGAATGATCTAGACACTAACTTTTTTATTAAAATCCGACGTTTCGCTTAGTTTATAGGAGCTGTTGTCAAGGCTTTTGTAAAGTAGCCGCAGTAAACCACCATTCCGTCCGATTTTTACAATATAGCCCTATAGCATTGAATGCATGGCCACAAGGCTATAGCATTGAATATATAGTCACCACGGACGTTCTTTCCGTCGCTTGATTAGTGACGAGTTCCCGTTTTACTGTTCTGCATGTGAATCTCCAAGTTCGGACACTCGCATAAATTTTATTGAGGTTCAGCTTTATGCCTTTTGGACAAAGGACACTAGGTTCTCATGTGAGGGCCATAAAATTGTAATTAAAATTGTGTCATTTGCTTTATAGTTTGTTGTTTAGTTGGATTTGTTATTTGTTATGTTTTTGTCGCCTTGATTAACTTCTTAATTAAAAGTAGAAATCATGTTTGCAATATGTTTTGTTGTTAAGGAAAAAATAATATGTTAACAGTAGTTTATATGATACTATACATGATATGCTCACGTCCTCATCAGGTTTATATGAAAAAAATGTTACGCTACAATATAATAAACATTTTGCAAAATTTGTTAGCAGAGGTGCCTATTTAATAGATTTTTTTTGAAATTCGTGAAGATCTGGGGAAAGTTAAACTGACTTGTGCTCGCGACGAATTTAATAATAGGTATATTGGAGGAGTTCTAAGAATAATTAATATACTATTAAAGAGATATCAAAAAGCTGATAAGTTTTGTTTTGGTATTATATACTAACAAATTTTCCAATATTTAATTTTTCTTCGTAACTTGATTTTCAAATAAAGTTTTAAAACATTCTAACTTCGTATTTGGAGTCGATGTGGTGTTATTCCAACTCGACGAAGTTTAGGCTGGCGAGCCATATTAGAGCACATACTCGAAATCAAAAAGATTTGCCTTCGATTCCCGTTATCGAAATCGATAAGGAGGACTATATATTCAAAGTAGACGAAAGATTCTCTGAATAGTTTAGGTGATCAAGCCTGGTGGACCTAGACCCGACTGAATTTGTCTTTATTTTTATTTATTTATTTGTTTAGGTACACAAAACAAAACATAGTAGCAGACTTATTATAGCAGTCTTGTGTCCTTTAATTGCGCGATTTAGGATGTTTTAGTGTCTTCGCAGTTCCTTCGGGGTCCGTAAGATGTCGAGTGATTGTGTCTTTTTCGTTTTACAATAGATGGCAGTAGTTATACGTAACTAACACTAACTATTCTATTGTTGTAACGTTTCACATAATGTCGCGTGACTATCAAATAAACCGGAATCATATTCGTTAGTTAAAAACTACGAATTCGGTACCTACCCTCACTTAGAATAAACAAAACAACAACTTAATCCAGCCTCTTTGACAATAAGCAAAGATGACAAACCGTCGACAGGCATATCGACCTTAAAAATAACACACATATTTAAAAAAACGTCCCTTTTGTAACGTCAACGTCACGCGCCGAAGTTATTTGGCCAAGTTTGGAGTTGTCGTTGGGGCCGGAAGTTGGCGTACCCACCGCTTTACACGGTTCCGGTGCGTATTCAGGCTGTACCAAGCGACCAATGGGCCGGAAATCGTCACGTGCTGTTTTCAACCTTCCACGATTACTTAAACACATCGTATATTGACGTATACCTTACTGATTGTTGCGTAAACTGTTATTATTGGAATGCGGTGGTAATATTTGTTGGGTGTATAAAGGTTTATTGGCTAAGGTTTTAGTTCTTATTTGATTATTTGTGTTGGAGTATTGCAGGTCTATGTTCAGAAGAAGACTGTGACAGGCTGATGATGATTCCTGGTCTATAAAATTATGACTGTTTATCTACCGCTTTGGATGCGATCAAACCCAGGGCAAGCATGGTAAGCAATTCATCGTCATCATCATCAGCCTGCCGTAGTCCACTGCTGAATATAGGCCTCTCCAATGGCACGCCACTGAGCCCGATTTTTGGCTCTTCGTATCCAGCCGCTGCCAGCCACTTTGCGTATATCGTCACTCCACCTAGGCGGAGGGCGTCCTACAGTAAGTTTGCCAAGGCGCGGTCTCTACTCTAGAACACGACTACTCCATCGGTTATCGGTTCTGCAACAGATGTGACCAGCCCACTGCCACTTCTACGTGCTAATTCTCTGAGCTATGTCGATTACCTTGGTTCTCTGTCGGATCACTTCATTACGAATTCGATCCTTCAGAGAAACTCCGAGTTCGCTGAGCGACCTTAAATTGGTGGACTAGTCGCACCGTCAGTGTCCACGTCTCGGCACCGTAAGTCATAACATAATGGGTAGGACGCACTCGTTGAAGACTTTTGTCTTAAGGCTTTGCGGTAGAGATGACGAAAAGGCTCGACGGAGTTTCCTATATGCTGCCCAGCCGAGCTGTATTCTTCTGTAGGCCTCCCTCTCGAAGTTGTTTCTACCCAACTGCAAGGTTTGCCCAAGGTAGACGTACTCCTGCATAACTTCGAGAGAGGGACCCTATTTAGGATAATCGGTTCCGGAGAGACATGTTCATGGCACCGTTTCAAATACTCCAGACCAGGTTTCAATGGAGTCAAAGGCCTTCTCATAGTCCACAAACGCTTAGCACAGAGGCTGATTATACTCCTCTGTCGTCTGTATAATCTGCCACACTGTGTGGATGTGGCCTATGGTGCCATATTCTCCTCGAAAACCGGCCTGTTCGGGCGGCTGAAACTTGTCGAATCTACACGCGAGACGGTTCGTGATGACCCTGGAAAACAGCTTATAGACGTGGCTCAGTCGAGCGAGATAGGTCGATAGTTCTTCAAAAGAGTTTTGTCTCCCTTTTTGAAGAACAAAACGACAATGCTCTTGCTCCACGCCCTTGGAGTTCTCCCCGAGAACAGGACAGAATTAAATATGCGTTGGAGCTGCACCAGTATAGGGTTTTCACCTGTCTTTAGCAGCTCCGTCGTAATTCCATCTTCCCCGGGGGCTTTTCCATTTTTAAGCTGCCTCAGGGCCACCACGATTTCGTCTTGGATGACGTCTGGCAACTCTTCCGTGAAGTGGCGGGTTAAAGTGGCTCTTGAATCCTCGGAGTCGGGTTAGGGACGGGACGCTTTCGAGGTGTAGAGGTTGCCGTAGAAGCTCTGAACCTCCGCAAGAATCTCCGGGCTAGAAGTGGCAACTTTCCCGTCTGACGTGGTCAGCTTCGTCAGATGACTTCGACCTAAATGCTGAGTAAAAACTTTCGACCCCCGAGCCACTGGTAAGCAATTGCGTTGTAGCAACACCGGTGATAGAATAATTTAATACATTCAAGCCGGTAATGTGTGCTTCGGGTCGAACACAATTATTGTAGTTCATACACAAATTAAAAGAAAAGTAAAATATTTGAAAAGATTTTATTAAACCAGCTACTAAGACACTTTAATTTAAATAGTCTGCTTCACAAAGATCAATACGGATTTACTAAAGGTAGATCCACTACTGTTGCGGGTGTTGCTCTCATAAAACACGTTTATAATGCTTGGGAGTTATCTAAAAATGCTATCGGAGTATTCTGTGACCTCTCAAAAGCATTTGATTGCGTTCATCATGACACACTATTGCGTAAGCTCCGCCACTACGGCGTAGAGGAAACCGCACTTAGTGTTGTCGAGTCGTATCTGTGGCAAATATTTCAGTGCGTCGATGTAAATGGGACTACATATTCTAAATTACCTATACAGTTAGGCGTTCCACAAGGTTCTATTTTAGGTCCTTTTCTATTCCTTGTATATATTAATGACTTACCTTTTTATTTAAAAAACATCTGTGATGTCGTACTTTTTGCAGATGATACGTCACTTATTTTTAAAGTAGATAGTAATAGGAATCAATTTGATGATTTAAATAATGCACTTATATAGGTTACACAATGGTTTACCGCAAACAACCTAGTGCTTAATTCTAAAAAGACTAAATGCGTTAAATTTGCTTTACCTAACGTTAGACAACTGGGACATAATATAGGCTAGATAGGGAGGAACTTGACACAGTTGACTCGACAGTGTTTCTAGGCATTACACTAGATAATAAGTTACAATGGGGTGCACATATAGCATGTCTTGCAGGTCAGCTCAGCTCTGCTGCGTATGCTGTCAAAAAAGTTAGACAACTTACTGATGTTGACATAGCTCGTCGAGTTTATTTTACCTATTTTCATAGTGTCATGTCCTACGGCATTTTGTTATGGGGCAAAGCTGCGGATATTCAGAATATCTTCGTTCTACAGATACGAGCGGTACGAGCAATATACATGTTAGGTGCAAAAGATACTCTTAGGGAACGCTTTAAGTCTATAGGGCTTCTTACAGTAGCCTCGCAATTTTTATTTGCTAATATCTTGTATATTAGGCAAAATATAGGTTTATTTACTCCAAAATGTGATGTACATAACATAAATACTCAAAACAGGCATAAGTTATATGCCCTTTATAATCGTTTACATAAAGTTAATAATTCTTTTGTAGGGCTAGGTATTCGTATATACAATAAAATACCAATTAGTCTTTTAGGATTACCATTTAGTACGTTCAAAAGTAAAATAAAAGAGTGCCTTATTAGAAAAGGTTATTATACCACTAATGATTATTTCAGTGATAAGGATCACTTACACTAGCCAACTCTTGATTATTTTGAATTTATATAGATACCTTGCTTTTCAGTTTTTTTTTATTTTTTATATAATATCTCTAGTTCTATTAATTTTATATTCATGTATTATTAGGTCATTCAACTTACTACATTTACATTTTCATTGTTGTTCCACAAATTTTATTAAAATTTGCTACAGTGTTAGATAAAGATAACTCGTTATCATGGGCTGGATACTAACGTTTTTGTAATTTTCGTGTATTCATATACCGTCACTTTCTGTAACATACTTTTCCACCATAGTTCTGAACATGATCGCGAGTTGCCTACATTATAAGGCGTAAGTGTATGCTCCTGTTACAGAAGGTTCACATTGGAAGACTACTACAGTACTTAGTAACTGCATATTTATTTAAGTATTATGTATGTTCTTATTTACTATTTACGAGTAATTAATTACAATGTGAAACAGTTGCAGCTCCTAACAAAAACAAAATATGTACCATAACACTGGCGATTAAAAAGAGTGGCCACGAGTTTTATTGCCCGTTCTTTCTCGTGGTTCTACCTATTGCTTTGCGAACGAAGCAGTAAATGTAAATGTAGAAGCATTAGTAATTTGCTTTAAAAGTTTGACGTTCATAAGCGTCACCTTGTGACCTATATGAATAAATGATTTTTGACTTTGACTTTTGACTTTTAAAATTGTTAATAAATTTCTTTTATGAGTGTGTTGCACTCATAACTCTCACATAGAGAGAGAGAGAGAAAGACCTAGATATGTGTATCTAGGTCACTATATTGTTGGTCGCGAAACGAAAACAGTTATAAAAACATCTTTATATGCTTACTAGTTCAGTATGGGAAAAAAAATGACACAGCTGGGATAATGATTATTTCTGATTATTCACAAAATTGGTTTCGGTAGTTGCAAGTCGTTCTGTTCTATGAAAAACTAACATCATTGGAATTTAAAATAATGTGAAGTGTAAATAAAAACTATAATATATCTAAGAATTCTTGCTTTGATAGCGTTATGGTCAGATATTGCTTCCACATTTGCGACGACAAAATATTGATCTATCAAAAGCAAAGAGCCGAATAGCCAACTTCATGACCCAATACATACATACGTACCTACTATAGTCTGAAAACTAGACGTTTTACTTTATTAACAAGAATTAATACTTAACGATATTCTAAACATTACATTATTATTATAGTAATAGATTAATACTCATATTACAAAAAATAAATACACCAGCGTTCAAGTAAAAATATAAAGAAATAACCCTTCACCATAATATTAATTAAATACTAGTTCAAAATATTTCTATTGCTCTGCATAATAATATCTTATATTAATAAGTTGTCAATACCTAAGTGTGTAATCTAAGCAAGTAGGTACCTACGTATAACAATGTTCTTTACAAAATCTCCACCCATTCCGAAGATTCGAGTGGTAAGCTTCAGATTTCTCACTATCCGTGTTGTTGAGTGTTGTAAATCAAGTGCGGGCCGGATGTAGTGCTGTATCGTGTCCGAGCCGGATCTGCGCCGGACGCTCGGCTTGACCGGTTAATTGACTAATCCGGTTACAAGTTGAGAGGTGGGCGAACAAAGAAAACAATACCGATAGAACTTTGTGACTAAATAATTTCATATTCCTTTTATTTCAGTACTGAGAATTGTGTGTACTGTGTTTTATCAAGGTAAAGAGTATAAATAAAAGAATAGTTCAACGAAAGAGCAAGAGATTGCTTTACGGAAATGTATTTTGTGAAATTGAAGGCAGTCTCGATTTTCCTGGCAATTTTGATTAAAAATGTTAAACAAAATTATTCTCGAAGTTCTTGTTGTATTTTTAAGCAATTGTTATTTTTCGGAATACGTCAAACTTTTTGTGTACAAGGTTGCAAAGTTTTGTTATTTTACAAAGTAAGCGCAGAAAATGAGCTATGGCCTGTCTGATGGTTAGCATGTAACATGCTCATCTTCAACATAAGATACCAATAATGGCAATCAGGCATCACTTACATTTTATTAAGTCCCTTCTGCTCTCCGTACTGTTTCATCTAGGAAATAATGGTAACATAGTGTAAATAAGTTGTTCGCTTAATGTGAATATATTATCTATGGGTGGCATAGATTTAAGAAAGCGTGTTATAGAAATGTAATCATTATGTTGTCAATCCGGAATAATTTCTTATATGACGAACAGTTCTTTCTCTTAACTCTCAAATAGAACCTTCTAAAGCATTCAACATTCGGGGCCAACACACTCACTCGCCAAAAGTAACACAGCATTGGATATACAGGTATTTTACGTTTATCTTCTCTGACGTCCTTTAACTATAATGCCGTTAAGTGCCAAAACCACATTTTGAGATACGCGCGAAAAACGGTGAAATAATTTCAAATGGATACTTTCCAACTTGAAGTCACATGTGAACCTTTAAAATACCAAAAAATATGTCATTAAAAGCTCTTATAGTTAATGCTGGTGCCGTTCGAAAACGTTTCCGTAAATTAAGGAAAATGAATATTTCATTTTTTCGCAAAGTAATCTTTAAAATATCTAGTCCTAAAAACATGACTATAATGCCGTTATGCATACCTTAACGGCATTTTTGCTAATGATTATATCCTACTATTGCAGTTATAGTACCGCTCTTAATAAATTCTGTATAATACACTCCTTAAAAGCCGTTAAAAGCGCTAGAGATAATATAGGTTAGCATTATTGTTTAAACAAGTAGTAGTTCGCGTGAATTCCCGTCTATATATATATTCTTAAACAAGTAGACTCGAACTACGCTATAATGCCGCTAAGTCATTTAACGGCAATCAAGGCAAGTAAATTTCAACAATACCTCAATAATATTTTTGTTATAGATAGATTTTTATTGATTACATTGCTATAATGTCGCTAAGTACAAAACCTTTTATAAAAACGGCATTTTGGCTATGCAATACACGTCATAAAATTAAAAGAGAGTCAAATAAAAACAGACAATTTAATTAAATTCTTTGTTTATTCCTTATCAAACGATAATTATTTTAAAAATATCTAATCAAATCCTTTTACATAGTGCACAAATAAGGGAAAACAATACGGCAGCATTTAAAAAGATTCATACAATGTGTTCTTTTTCTTAAATTCACCTCGATCACAACATTTTTTTTTATGAGTAACTTTGCTGAATTAAGGCATAAAATAATTAACAAGGCAGTATTAGTTACTTAAAATTACTCGGTACTATTAATTGACCTTTTTCTTATTAATTGGATAGTTTGGATAATTTTATCGAGAATTCCAGCTTCTCTCTAGTTCTGGAACTTGTATGGTCTTGAAAAATTTTAATGTCTAATATAAAATAAACGAGTATAATTTCGAAATTAAGCAAGTAATATACGTTTAATCAGTCTATAATTTGTTACAAGTTGGATAAAACAAATTTTTACCATTGAATTTTAACAACTCAACATGCTTTAGCTTTTATTACTTAACATGCCATGAATATTCAAGCCAAAGTATTTAAGAGGTAAGAATAAAAATAGTATAATAATATGTTATAAAAGCAGACAGTCAAAAATTTTATATTAAAATAGACCTCTATTCAAAAGTCCTAGCTCATGGTTTGCCATCGTGCCATGAAAAGTAGCGTGTTTATAAGACTGACGAATAAATTCAAAACACCGTTTTACACTTTTGAGCCCACATCGATTATGCCTGGTTTTGACTAAGCATACTTCATCGATGTGGGTCAAAGCGGCGGTCAAAGCGGCAAAGTTAATATGGGACAGAGTGGGAAATGTCTCTAGGATGTATCTCGAAAACTATCGCAGTCGGGCAAAAATGTAACTGGGTTTTTTCGAATTCTCAGTAGCAGTACGAAGTCTGGTGATGTGCCCGGTAACGGCAATAGGCTCGCCCCGTATTACGTGGGACCTAAAAATTCATGGCGAAATGTGGGTGTAATCTTACACCTCTGCCTACTCCTTCGGGGATACAGGCGTGAGTCTATAAAAAATAAAACAAAATAAAAACACACAAAAAATTTCAGGGTGGGAATCGGACCCATAACCTCCGCCTTAGCTTGTCACTTACCACTAACCCAAGAGACCAAATGAATACAAAGGAATAACCAGTTATTGATTTTATTATATTACATAACTAAGGTGACATATTCTCTACGTATCATGTATGAATCCGTATAATGTTACAAGTGACAAATACATACACAGTATGTATGTTACAAGTTAATACGCCAGTGCTGCAGTGGTGACACAGAATCCGCTGCATTTTTAATAAAACCCGCTTTTACGAGGTCAAAATTAGTTTATTTTGTTTCAAATTTTGTGTTTTCATGAGTTTTGGTGGTTTAGTATAGGTATTTACTCTTTAAATTATATGTCAAATTTCTAAATGCGAGTCTTATATTGTATTATAGAAATTAAAATAATTCTTGATAATTTCTTATTATTTTCAATATTATTTATTTTTCTCTTTCTTGCCTAAGTGGGCCTCCACCTTAAATTGGTTGGTTGCTTCTTACATAAATTAATATAAAAAATAACTTCCGCAGTCGGTAGGATTCGAACCTACGCTCCCAGAGGGAATCTGATTTCTAGTCAGACGCCTTAACCGCTCGGCCACGACTGCCATGCACACCTATCTTTATTTGACTTTCCAAATGGCCACGTATCTTTGGTTCTAAGTAAAAATTTAAAGAAAAAGTATTCGCAGTCGGTAGGATTCGAACCTACGCTCCCAGAAGGAATCTGATTTCTAGTCAGACGCCTTAACCGCTCGGCCACGACTGCCATATGCGACTTGACGCCAGTTACTTCTGCATTACAGAGTGTTAAGTGAAAGTTGTTTTTAACCACCTCTAATAATACAGACGTGTTTTGATACACTGTAAAACAAACAACCGACATTGGAACGCGTTATGTTAATGTGCCATTATTATATAAATATAAGTACAACTAATCGACCTTTTAGTGACCTAGATCAAGGTTACCAAGGGACCTAGAACAGATGAGGCTTGCCTCATATTTAGCTAGGAGCTAGGTATGAGGCAAGCCTTAACTCAAGCTCCTAGCTACTTTGTCCTTAAGTTATCATAAAATATCGTATAGCTGATGTTGTAATTTGTTGTAGGGTAACGTGGACACCCTGTGGATATCTACAATACTAACATATATCATAAATGTTGTATAATCTTACCAAACTTTTCGTTCGGCTATAATAGTCTCGGCTTTTAACAAAACAAATAATTCAAAGACTTAATCTACAGAATATATATGAGGAAATAAGTAGTTTACCAAAGACAAACGCAATCAAGCAAAGTTATAAAATGCGTTCAGCTTTCATCAAACAGTTGTAAAGTATGGAATTATAGTTGGAGACCCGGGACGGTCAACCCCATAGCGCGTTGACTTTGTGAGTTTACGGAATTGATTAACTATTGATGCACGTGTCGCCTGTCTTTAGCATTCATTATTAAGCGGCTATTGAGAGCCCATACGTGGATGGCTTACCACATTGCTATACACAATGTTATTTTTGTATGGGTTTACACCATACCACCACTCTTGACTGTATTTGATACTTTGAGCGCCTTTTTTGTTGCGATTTACGTACAATTTAGTATAGTACGATTTAGAAAATTTCCTAGAGCAAAAGACTTTACAACGAGTAACATCTTATGTAACGTCGCAGTGATGCTAATTTTATGTGGTAGGGAAATTAAGAGTACCGTAGCGTTAAAGATAGTTTCGTTTCTTCGCCACTAATACTGTTTGTGAATTATTTTCTCAAACCACTTACGTAAATGCTTTGAAAATGAATAAAATACAGAACAATCCAAGTACACGAATAATCTAAGACACAATTTGGGTATCAAATTTGGCTTGCCTTCATACATTCATAACTGAATGTTACTTCTCTACGTCTCTACTTTTTTATTCTACATTGATACCTAGCTAATACGTCGCATTTATGCACGAGATGCGTGCTTTTAGCGAGATATCTGGTGTGTAGGAGTTTGCTAATAATATACCTTTTATTGTACACCAGATATGAGTTACAAGGTCACATTAAAAATGTACAATAAGCAGCCTTGTCACCAAAAGTGTTGCTTCAAAACAACTGTTAGACGAACAGGAGTAGGTAGATCAGAGCAAGGGAAAAATTTGTCATCCTAAATATCATCACCTAATATAATATTGAGCTTTAAATTTCCATATATCGGTCACATTAAATTCTCAATATTAACCCCCGAACAAAAATTAGACAGAGAAGTGGCAGGCAATACAGGAATTTAATAACAAGGCGAATTTGTAATATCGTTAGTACTCTTGGAACATCAAATGATCGAAGATGACGTAAATATGAGAACGTTTTCACTTCTGTTGCCATGTGGTTCTTAGATATAGGAAGTTTCATTATGAGGTGAATGTACGACCACAGGTTTTCTTTTTTATGTTTATTTTACAACGGTGGAAGATATGATTGGGTTTCGGTTTTCAATTAGTCTAGCTGCGACTTTCCTTGTGTAGGGCTTAGAAGTAGTTATGTATAGTGTCACTAGTCTGCGTTTAGGTGCTCCGCATCGATGTCATTGTGGAGAAGACGTCGATAGCCGCGGACACCATGGGCTATCTTGCAACAGAAGCTCTGGTAGAATTTCTCGCCATGCCCATCTAAATGAAATAATCCGTCGTGCTCTTGTCGCGTCTGGCGTACCAGCTTGACTATATACTTGAACCAAATGGTTTGGTACGTTAACACGGTAGGAGACCTGATGGTATGTCATTGTTGCCTTGGAAAATGGGTAGGCCTCTAATGTTCCAAATTAAATAAACTGCTATTGTATAGTTTAGAACTGGAAAAAGAGCGGTATTCTGTCGTAATTTCCACGTAAATCTTCATTATTATGCCTGAGACTAAGCTGGAGTTATGTGTCTTAATAGATAGATAGATGTTTTTTTTATTGCACACCAAAGAACAGTCTTATCTTCTTAAACAAAAAATTGCCGAAATTCTCAAAAAATATTCCTATAATATATAAAATATTATGTCAATATTATAACATGACATGCTCGGCTTTCTAAAGTGACCCACATTTTGGATCTTTTTCTTTTCTTTTGCGGACAATGCAGCAACGCATGGGTTTCCATTGTTAAAAATAAAAATGGGACCAGCGACCCCTGAGTCAAAAATGGTTTATGATATTATTACCGTCAATTCTTATGACATCCGATTCAGAACCGCTTGCTGCATTAGCTGTAGGAAATCTCTGCATTATTAGGATAATTTTATGTTGCATGTTGGTGGTTCAATTTATTTAGTTGATCCAAATATTTGTTCTGGGAAAAATCGTAGCCACGCCCCCAAATTGGCAAAAAGCTATCAGTAAAACAAAGGCCAGTCAGTTTATAATTTATACTATAAACTATTATGACCATATATGCGCCGATCATATTATATTTATAGCATACCTATTAATTTTAAAAATGTTCATTACTGCCTTTGTAAAAAGCATTTAAAAGGAGGAGTAGCATAGTGAGATATGTAATACAATAAACAAATAAAATATGTCGTTCAACATTGAATGGCCGTAGACAAACAATTCTTTAAAACAATGGCGGCCAACTTTTTTAACCTTTATTTATAGTCGTAACGTATTGTTCAAAACGGACTAGCCAGAAAAATTTTATTAAATTTGCTCCTAAAATAGGAACATAATAACCGCTGTTATTATCTTGTTAGATTTCAGACAATAACTAAATATAACGCGTAAATCCGTTCCTGCTTTTTTCGGGGAGAAAACTAAATTAAAGTCAGAAGTTTATTTTGTAATTCTCATCGATAGTTTTTATACAATTGTTACTTTAGGGATCTCAGCACATTATGAATGTAGATGTCATACGAATTATTCGTTTGGGGATTTACATTCACTTATAACCATTATTTTTAATAATTTGTCGACCGGTTGGCGCAGCGGGAGTGTAAGCGACTGCTACGCCAAAGTCGCGGGTTCGATTCCCGCTCAAGTCAAACATTTGTGTGCATGAACATGGATGTTTGTCTTGGTCTGGGTGTTTCTATGTAGGTATATTATGTATGTATTTATAAAAAAAGTATATAATATGTATGTTTATCCATTGTCTAGTACCCATAGTACAAGCTCTGCTTAGTTTGGGACTAGATGGTGTTGTGTGAATGTGGTAAAATATTATATTATATATTATATTATAACGTGATATACATATGTTCAGAACTAATATGGCACAAGTTATAAAACATAGAGTATTGTTATTCATTCTAGGCAATATGAATACTAAGTGTAATATTATGTATTACCGATACGGACTCATAGCAAAGATTTAGATAAGTCAATTTTACTGTAAATTAAGGCCCAATTTCACCATGAGATATATGACTTATCAGACAACGGTGGAACTGGCCCTAAGAGTAAAGTAAACGTAGGTGAAGAAATAAATAACCCATTCTATTTAGGTCCTTTTAAATAAAAAAATGGCATTCTAATAATTAATTGTCAATGTCAACGGAAATCCGCTTCACGGAATTTCTGTTTCTGTATCCAGACCTATCGAAACTAACCTAACATACCAGGAATATCCTTCGTTAAAAGATCAGATAATACGGCAGATAATGAAATACGAGCTATTTTAATCACACACCCCGACTTCATCAGGGCATTATCCATATTCCACGAGTAGGTATTATTTTGTCAACACGGATGACGTATTCATTGGCTTAGGAGATCGCTTCGTCGCTTAGCAATACGCCGAGTGTCGTGGGTTCGATTTATACATGCGACAACACTTTGTGTGATTCAAACATTATTGTTGCTTCGAATCATAGTGTGTTTTTGCATCCGATTGTTTGTATAGCACTTCACAGCACAGGAATATTCCCAGCATGGCAATGGTATTTAGAAAGATTTTTGAATGGTCTTAATAATATAATCACTTGATTCGTAACAACAAGGAGGCGTTGTATTTTTATATTAGCATGCCACGTGAGAGACCTTCGAGCGGTCTATATACTCCGTCAGCAGTGCTGGAATAATTTCTACTTGAGTGCTGGCTACACTCTCACATGAAAAGAAGAAGGATAATATTTACGTTGATATCCAGTTTCCCGTCACGACAGTATAACCCATAGTAGGTCATCCTCTTAGCGTTATCCCAGTTTTCAATCTGGGGTCCGCTTTCTAGTCTAACCAGATTTGGCTGAATATTAGCTTTTCCACAGAGCGACTGCCTGTCTGACCTCCGCAACCCGAAGGGATAGAGATATTTCATGGTTTAGACTAGTGTCAGTTTATTTAGAAGGTACTGACGCCCTGTAACGACTGTCAAAGATCTTCATGACAACCGGGACCGACGGCTTAACGTGCTCTCCGAGGCACAATATAACCTATAGTAGGACTGCTATCTATTTAAAAAAGGTGAGATATCGTTTGACCGATGTCATCAGTAATGATAAACAAAGCTCATTCAAATTTGTTGGCAAGGCTGGTGTAGAAAGACAAAGATGAAAGATCGGATCTCGTCTGTTTAAAACTGATTATAAATTAGTGCACGTTCCTTTATAATTAATAAGTGTGGAGCCACAACTTGTGATCCGAAGAGTTTGTAAATACGAATAGTAATTAGCGAGGTCTAACGACAGTTGTTTGTGAACAAATATCAGTGCAACTTTAATCCTCAAGTTGTGCAATATGCGATTTTTGATTGTAAAGCCGTTTAAGGTACGTTCGCATTTACTGTAAGTACTTAGGTAGATATTAATTTACAAAGGTTGAAGGGTATTATTATTGTATCGTATCGTAGTTAATCTATATGTATAAAATCTTGCGTTACTGACTGACTGACCGACAATGCTCAGCCGACACTGCTGGGCGCTAGAACCTGATATTTGGTATGTTCATACCTTGAGGAGCGAAGGGGTGCACTAGGAAAGAATTGTCGAAGTGCCCGAAATTCAAATGAAAACGGGAGAATACGTTTAAATAGTCATGTTGTAATGATAGGTATCTTGACACCAAATCTGTTTTCTTGATTAGCGAGCTGGTTTATTGGCTAGTGACTCACAATTCTCGAGAGATGGGAATCGGACCCATAACCTCCGCCTTAGCTTGTCACTTACTACTAACCCAAGCAATGATGTTACAAAAGTAAAAAGTAGCAGATATGTTATGGGCGTACCAAAAGCAGGACGCTACACGTAAGCCAGTTGGCAAGTCTGACATATACCTAGGCGACCTAAATGTAGCCAACGCGCATTTTTAACGCGTTAATTAACGCGTAGTTGGCCATTGCCACTAACGTTAACGCTAACGCAGGTGTAGCAGTAGCATTCCGAAACATTATTCTTAAGGACGCCATATTGAGTATAGTCTGACGTCACTCGGCCAGCTTATAGTGAATTCACTACTAACGATACCTTATTGTTCGATTGTAATGGATAGCTACGAAAAAATATGGGGACACATAAAAACACATAGATACAGACAAAATACGTAAGCTTTACCCGCCGTAGTTTCATATAAAAAAACTTGGCCCTTTAAAGGTAAATATAAGTACATAGGTGAGTTTGAAGTATTTCCAATTAGGCTAGCACTCTACGCGTGTAAAATGTCTAATTCTGATTGACTGTTTTCTAGAAGCTTCGTTATAGGTATAATTAAATCGAAACTCGTCAAAATAACTTTCAGACAGTACGTTGCTGGCATTTAAGGCTTGAGCGTGTTCTACGAAGTGACAGAAAGGGATAAAGTAGGCAGTAGTCTGCTTCTTAAGTAAAACAGAGGCAATTTCTGAGTCACTTGAGGGACCTATCTCACATAGCAACAGAATCAGAACAAAATAACTTAGCGCAAGACACAAAGTTTTGTCCTGACTCAGAACGGAACTGACAACTTTAAACTCACAGAATTGTGAGTCACTAGCCAATAAACCAGCTCGCTAATCAAGAAAACAGATTTGGTGTCAAGATACCTATCCTTACAACATGACTATTTAAACGTATTCTCCCGTTTTCATTTGAATTTCGGGCACTTCGACAATTCTTTCCTAGTGCACCCCTTCGCTCCTCAAGGTATGAACATACCAAATATCAGGTTCTAGCGCCCAGCAGTGTCGGCTGAGCATTGTCGGTCAGTCAGTCAGTAACGCAAGATTTTATACATATAGATAAACTACGATACGATACAATAGTAATACCCTTCAACCTTTGTAAATTAATATCTACCTAAGTACTTACAGTAAATGCGAACGTACCTTAAACGGCTTTACAATCAAAAATCGCATATTGCACAACTTGAGGATTAAAGTTGCACTGATATTTGTTCACAAACAACTGTCGTTAGACCTCGCTAATTACTATTCGTATTTACAAACTCTTCGGATCACAAGTTGTGGCTCCACACTTATTAATTATAAAGGAACGTGCACTAATTTATAATCAGTTTTAAACAGACGAGATCCGATCTTTCATCTTTGTCTTTCTACACCAGCCTTGCCAACAAATTTGAATGAGCTTTGTTTATCATTACTGATGACATCGGTCAAACGATATCTCACCTTTTTTTAAATAGATAGCAGTCCTACTATAGGTTATATTGTGCCTCGGAGAGCACGTTAAGCCGTCGGTCCCGGTTGTCATGAAGATCTTTGACAGTCGTTACAGGGCGTAAGTACCTTCTAAATAAACTGACACTAGTCTAAACCATGAAATATCTCTATCCCTTCGGGTTGCGGAGGTCAGACAGGCAGTCGCTCTGTGGAAAAGCTAATATTCAGCCAAATCTGGTTAGACTAGAAAGCGGACCCCAGATTGAAAACTGGGATAACGCTAAGAGGATGACCTACTATGGGTTATACTGTCGTGACGGGAAACTGGATATCAACGTAAATATTATCCTTCTTCTTTTCATGTGAGAGTGTAGCCAGCACTCAAGTAGAAATTATTCCAGCACTGCTGACGGAGTATATAGACCGCTCGAAGGTCTCTCACGTGGCATGCTAATATAAAAATACAACGCCTCCTTGTTGTTACGAATCAAGTGATTATATTATTAAGACCATTCAAAAATCTTTCTAAATACCATTGCCATGCTGGGAATATTCCTGTGCTGTGAAGTGCTATACAAACAATCGGATGCAAAAACACACTATGATTCGAAGCAACAAATAATGTTTGAATCACACAAAGTGTTGTCGCATGTATAAATCGAACCCACGACACTCGGCGTATTGCTAAGCGACGAAGCGATCTCCTAAGCCAATGAATACGTCATCCGTGTTGACAAAATAATACCTACTCGTGGAATATGGATAATGCCCTGATGAAGTCGGGGTGTGTGATTAAAATAGGTATATATAGGATAAATATACCTATTATATATATGCAAAGTATTAAAAAGTAGAGACGCAGAGAAGTAACATTCACTAATGAATTGTATAAAGGTAAGTTACATTTCATTTCCAAATGTTGTCTTAGATTATTCGTGTTCTTGGATTGTTCAGTTATTTAGGCATTTTCAATGCATTTAGGTTAGCGGTTTGAGAAAATAATTCTCAAACAGAATAAGTGGTGGTATTTTACAGTATAAGTGGCGAACAAACGAAACTATCTTTATTGCTACGGCACTCCTAATTTCCCTACCACATAAAATTAGCATCACTTCGACATTACATAAGACGTTAGTTTTTGTAAGGACTCTCTATAGGACATTTTCAAAATCATACCATACTAAATTGAACTTCAACCGCAAAAAAGGTGCTCAAAGTATCAAGTACAGTAAACCCCTAAGAGCTTTACACCATACTAAAAATTACATTGTGTATACCAATGTGGTAAGCCATCCACGTAGGGGCCCTACGAATATCAATAGCCGCTTAATAATGAATGCTAAAGGCAGGCGACACGTGCATCAATAGTTAATCAATTCCGTAAACTTACAAAAGTCAACGCGCTATGTGGTTGACCGTCCCGGGTCTCCAACTATAATTCCATACTTTACAACAGTTCGATGAAAGCCGAAGGCGAAGTTATTTTATAACTTGGCTTGTTTGTGTCTTTGTTAAACTATTTATTTCCTCATACATTTGTTGATTGAGTCTTTGAATTATTTTGTTTTGTTTATTCCTTATGAGAGTAGGTACTGGATTCAAATTACAGAACTAACGAACGTGATTCCGGTTTATTTGATAGTTACTTGATATTACATGAAACGTTACAACAATAGAAAGTGTTAGTTAACACTTTCACGGACAGTAAACGCCTATAGGCGTGATAACAATAAAACTTCAATTGTGTCTCGTTTACTGTCCGTGAAAGTGTTAAGTATAAATACTGCTATCTATCGTACAACGACAAAGCCACAATTACTGGACAGCTTACGGACACTGAAAGTATCGCGAATACCCACTAGAAGATCCTAAATCGTGCCATTGAAGGTTTCACACGAGCCTGTTATAATATTGACAGGTTCTTGACAATATCAGTCGGATCGTGGTCCACCAGGCATAATTACATAAACTATTCAGAAAATCTTTCGCCTAGTTGGAATAATACCTCATGGACTTCAAATACGAAATTAACATGTTTCAAAAGCACCCCTATTTGAAAATGGAGTTACCGAGAAATATGATTACCAAGTTAACCAGCTTTTTTATATATATTTAATAATATATTAATTATTCTTGGACCTCCTCCTATATACCTCTTATTAAATTCGTCGTGGAGTTAAGTCAGTTTAAACTTTCCCCAATTCTTCACGAGTGTCAAAAATGTGTGTTTTAAACAGGCACTGCTGCTAACAAATTTTGTAACATGTCCATCATATTCTAACGTCACTATTTTTCAAATAATCTGATGAAGAGGTAAGCGTATCAGGTCTCATCAATCAGCCTATCGCAGTCCACTGCTGGACATAGGCCTCTCCCAACACGCGCCACAGTACACGGTCCTCAGCCTTCCGCATCCAGTCTGTCCCAGCCACCTTTTTCAGGTCGTCGGTCCACCTAGCCGGGGCCCGCCCTACCTTACGCTTGCCGAGACATGGTCGCCACTCTAGGATACGCTTGCTCCATCGGCTATCAGTCCTTCTACAGATATGGCCAGCCCACTGCCACTAGAGCCTACTGATTCTGTGAGCTATGTCGGTAACTTTGGTTCTTTGTCGGATAACTTCGTTTCGAATTTTATCCTTCAAAGAGACGCCAAGCATAGCCCGTTCCATAGCTCGCTGCGTGACTTTTAGTTTGTGGACTAGTCCCACTGTGAGTGTCCACGTCTCGGCACTGTACGTCATAACAGGTAGGACGCATTAGTTGAAGACTTTGGTCTTCGGGCATTGCGGTAGGGGCGAAGAGAAAACTCGACGTAGCTTGCCAAACGCTGCCCAACCCAACTGGATCCTGCTGTCGATTTCTTTCTCGAAGTTGTTTCTACCAAGCTGGACTACTTGCCCAAGGTAGACATACTCTTGAACAACTTTGAGCATCGATCCGTCGACATAAACCGGTCCCGGCACAATGTGTTCGTTGAACATAATCTTGGTTTTATCCAAGTTCATGCCGAGACCGACCCGTCGAGAGGCTCCATTTAGACTGTGCAGCATCTCGCTCAGCTCTGCCAGGCTCTCTGCCACGATGACGATATCGTCGGCAAACCGAAGGTGGGATATGTACTCGCCATTAATGTTGATGCCCCGTCCAGTCCAGTCCAGCGTCTTAAAGACGTCTTCGAGTGCGTTGGTGAAGAGCTTAGGGGATATTACATCCCCCTGCCTCACCCCTCTACGCAACTCAATGGGGCTGGTTTTATTGTCCTGGAGCTGGACGGTCATAGTGGCCGTGTCGTACAAACGTCTCAACACCTCGATGTAGCGCCAATCGAGGCGACACCGCTGCAGAGTATCCAGAACCGCCCAGGTTTCGATGGAGTCGAAGGCTTTCTCGTAGTCCACGAAAGCCATACACAGCGGTTGATTGTATTCGTTGGTCTTCTGTACAATCTGCCGAACAGTATGGATGTGGTCTACGCTGCTGTAGCCTTTTCGAAACCCAGCTTGTTCCGGTGGCTGGAAATCGTCGAGTTTTCTGGCGAGGCGATTTGTTAGGACTCTCGAGAACAACTTGTAGACGTGACTCAGGAGTGAGATGGATCTGTAGTTTTTCAGCAGGGTTTTGTCACCTTTTATGAAAAACAGAACCACCGCACTCCCACTCCACGCCTGAGGTGTTAGGCCTTGGTGGATAACGGAATTAAACAGGCTCGCCAGCTCTTTCAGAACTGCTGTCCCACCTACTTTTAAGAGCTCTGTGGTGATTCCGTCATCCCCTGGAGACTTGTTGTTCTTGAGCTGCTCGAGAGCCACTCTTACCTCGCCCTGGTTGACATCAGGGATGTCCTCCGTGTAATGGCGCGTGAGTTGGGCTCTGTGGTCATCATCGCTGGGTCTCGTGGGTTTTATCAGGTCTATGTAGTATCATATAACCAACTATTAACAATTTTTAAAGTTCCGTACCTCGAAATGAAAAAACGAAACCCTTATAGGATCACTTTGTTGTCGATCCGTCTGTCAAGACCCTTTTTCTCAGAAAAGACCACCCATGTAGGTATCAAACTGAAATTTATATCAAATAGTCAAATCTACTGTCCCTTGAAGCTGTGAAAAAATCTTAGTTCTATGTTTATGCTGCTAATTTCCGCAAAGTTTCGAAACTCGCAAGGGAATCAAAACCTACAGGGTACTTCCCATAAGAATAAGAATCTTGAAATTTGGTACGAAGCAACGTCTTATAGCACAAATAAAGGAAAGATTGCGAAAACCGTAAATTTCTAATTACATCATATCATAAAAATATCTAAAAACAAATAAAATTGGAGTGTCTGTTTGTGATATTAAAATAACTGCTTTTTACTTAATGCATATGGATGTATACACGGTACATATACCGAAATGACATTTATTACACATTTTGTCTGTCTGTCTGTCTGTTTGTTTGTTCTCGCTTATCTCTGGAACGGCTGGACTTTTGACGAGACATTCACTGGTGGTTAGGTGATGTACCACGGAGTAAATTAGGCTATAAATTAACTGGGTATGCGAAGTAGTTCCCTCAGGACGCGGGAGAAGCCGCGGGAAACAGCTAGACTTTGATAATTTTAAAGTTATTACCATTTTCTCATGAACACGTAGAGCTATTAAATTGAAATTCATATCAAATAATCGGGTCTATAATACCTTAAAGCTGTAACAAAAGCAAACTTGTATCTCAACGCAATCAAAAGAAACAGCAATTTTAGTATATTTTCAAACTCAAAATTTTTTGTTTCATCAAATCATTAAAATATTTTTAATAATTGTTAAAGTTACTACTCCTTTCCTCTTCAACCCGTAGAGGTATAAAATTGAAATTTATATCAAATCCTAAAGTCAAGACTCAAGTGTACTTCCAGTCGATCTAGAATCTTGAAATTTCGCATAAAGCAACGCAGAAAGCCTTAAATTTTTAGTTACATCACATATTTTTTTGAATAATTATATATACATACCTACAGGTTTGTACCTACCCTCGGTCCGCGAATCCGACTCGCACTGGGCCGGTTTATTTTTCATAACAACAATATTTTGCAAACAGGATTTTTTACTTTAAATTAAAAAGTTAATCAAGACGACAATAACATAACAAGACCAAAATTAAAAATAAAGCTCTCGATCTCCTGACTTCTTATTTGGGCAACAGAATCCAGAAGGTCGAGGTTAATGGTAAGACATCTCCAGGTTCTGCTTTGAAAATGGGTGTCCCGCAGGGTTCAATTCTCGGACCATTTCTATTCTTGATATATATTAACGATTTACCTTATTACGTTAAGAATAATCATGAGATTGTATTGTTCGCTGATGATACCTCTTTGATTTTTAATATTAAACGACGATAGAGTAACTTTGACGAAGTAAACAATGCACTCTCTAAAGTTGTTTACGGTTTTCGCAATATTACCTTTATTTGTGCTATAAGACGTTGCTTCGTACCAAATTTCAAGATTCTTATTCTTATGGGAAGTACCCTGTAGGTTTTGATTCCCTTGCGAGTTTCGAAACTTTGCGGAAATTAGCAGCATAAACATAGAACTAAGATTTTTTCACAGCTTCAAGGGACAGTAGATTTGACTATTTGATATAAATTTCAGTTTGATACCTACATGGGTGGTCTTTTCTGAGAAAAAGGGTCTTGACAGACGGATCGACAACAAAGTGATCCTATAAGGGTTTCGTTTTTTCATTTCGAGGTACGGAACTTTAAAAATTGTTAATAGTTGGTTATATGATACTACATAGACCTGATAAAACCCACGAGACCCAGCGATGATGACCACAGAGCCCAACTCACGCGCCATTACACGGAGGACATCCCTGATGTCAACCAGGGCGAGGTAAGAGTGGCTCTCGAGCAGCTCAAGAACAACAAGTCTCCAGGGGATGACGGAATCACCACAGAGCTCTTAAAAGTAGGTGGGATAGCAGTTCTGAAAGAGCTGGCGAGCCTGTTTAATTCCGTTATCCACCAAGGCCTAACACCTCAGGCGTGAAGTGGGAGTGCGGTGGTTCTGTTTTTCATAAAAGGTGACAAAACCCTGCTGAAAAACTACAGACCCATCTCACTCCTGAGTCACGTCTACAAGTTGTTCTCGAGAGTCCTAACAAATCGCCTCGCCAGAAAACTCGACGATTTCCAGCCACCGGAACAAGCTGGGTTTCGAAAAGGCTACAGCAGCGTAGACCACATCCATACTGTTCGGCAGATTGTACAGAAGACCAACGAATACAATCAACCGCTGTGTATGGCTTTCGTGGACTACGAGAAAGCCTTCGACTCCATCGAAACCTGGGCGATTCTGGATACTCTGCAGCGGTGGAGGTGTTGAGACGTTTGTACGACACGGCCACTATGACCGTCCAGCTCCAGGACAATAAAACCAGCCCCATTGAGTTGCGTAGAGGGGTGAGGCAGGGGGATGTAATATCCCCTAAGCTCTTCACCAACGCACTCGAAGACGTCTTTAAGACGCTGGACTGGACTGGACGGGGCATCAACATTAATGGCGAGTACATATCCCACCTTCGGTTTGCCGACGATATCGTCATCGTGGCAGAGAGCCTGGCAGAGCTGAGCGAGATGCTGCACAGTCTAAATGGAGCCTCTCGACGGGTCGGTCTCGGCATGAACTTGGATAAAACCAAGATTATGTTCAACGAACACATTGTGCCGGGACCGGTTTATGTCGACGGATCGATGCTCAAAGTTGTTCAAGAGTATGTCTACCTTGGGCAAGTAGTCCAGCTTGGTAGAAACAACTTCGAGAAAGAAATCGACAGCAGGATCCAGTTGGGTTGGGCAGCGTTTGGCAAGCTACGTCGAGTTTTCTCTTCGCCCCTACCGCAATGCCTGAAGACCAAAGTCTTCAACCAATGCGTCCTACCTGTTATGACGTACAGTGCCGAGACGTGGACACTCACAGTGGGACTAGTCCACAAACTAAAAGTCACGCAGCGAGCTATGGAACGGGCTATGCTTGGCGTCTCTTTGAGGGATAAAATTCGAAACGAAGTTATCCGACAAAGAACCAAAGTTACCGACATAGCTCACAGAATCAGTAGGCTCAAGTGGCAGTGGACTGGCCATATCTGTAGAAGGACTGATTGCCGATGGAGCAAGCGTATCCTAGAGTGGCGACCATGTCTCGGCAAGCGTAAGGTAGGGCGTCCCCCGGCTAGGTGGACCGACGACCTGAAAAAGGTGGCTGGGACAGACTGGATGCGGAAGGCTGAGGACCGTGTACTGTGGCGCGTGTTGGGAGAGGCCTATGTCCAGCAGTGGACTGCGATAGGCTGATTGATGAGACCTGATACGCTTACCTCTTCATCAGATTATTTGAAAAATAGTGACGTTAGAATATGATGGACATGTTACAAAATTTGTTAGCAGCAGTGCCTGTTTAAAACACACATTTTTGACACTCGTGAAGAATTGGGGAAAGTTTAAACTGACTTAACTCCACGACGAATTTAATAAGAGGTATATAGGAGGAGGTCCAAGAATAATTAATATATTATTAAATATATATAAAAAAGCTGGTTAACTTGGTAATCATATTTCTCGGTAACTCCATTTTCAAATAGGGGTGCTTAAACTTTTGAAACATGTTAATTTCGTATTTGAAGTCCATGAGGTATTATTCCAACTAGGCGAAAGATTTTCTGAATAGTTTATGTAATCATGCCTGGTGGACCACGATCCGACTGATATTGTCAAGAACCTGTCAATATTATAACAGGCTCGTGTGAAACCTTCAATGGCGCGATTTAGGATCTTCTAGTGGGTATTCGCGATACTTTCAGTGTCCGTAAGCTGTCCAGTAATTGTGGCTTTGTCGTTGTACGATAGATAGCAGTATTTATACTTAACACTTTCACGGACAGTAAACGAGACACAATTGAAGTTTTATTGTTATCACGCCTATAGGCGTTTACTGTCCGTGAAAGTGTTAACTAACACTTTCTATTGTTGTAACGTTTCATGTAATATCAAGTAACTATCAAATAAACCGGAATCACGTTCGTTAGTTCTGTAATTTGAATCCAGTACCTACTCTCATAAGGAATAAACAAAACAAAATAATTCAAAGACTCAATCAACAAATGTATGAGGAAAAAAATAGTTTAACAAAGACACAAACAAGCCAAGTTATAAAATAACTTCGCCTTCGGCTTTCATCGAACAGTTGTAAAGTATGGAATTATAGTTGGAGACCCGGGACGGTCAACCCCATAGCGCGTTGACTTTGTAAGTTTACGGAATTGATTAACTATTGATGCACGTGTCGCCTGCCTTTAGCATTCATTATTAAGCGGCTATTGATATTCGTAGGGCCCCTACGTGGATGGCTTACCACATTGGTATACACAATGTAATTTTTAGTATGGTGTAAAGCTCTTAGGGGTTTACTGTACTTGATACTTTGAGCACCTTTTTTGCGGTTGAAGTTCAATTTAGTATGGTATGATTTTGAAAATGTCCTATAGAGAGTCCTTACAAAAACTAACGTCTTATGTAATGTCGAAGTGATGCTAATTTTATGTGGTAGGGAAATTAGGAGTGCCGTAGCAATAAAGATAGTTTCGTTTGTTCGCCACTTATACTGTAAAATACCACCACTTATTCTGTTTGAGAATTATTTTCTCAAACCGCTAACCTAAATGCATTGAAGATGCCTAAATAACTGAACAATCCAAGAACACGAATAATCTAAGACAACATTTGGAAATGAAATGTAACTTACCTTTATACAATTCATTAGTGAATGTTACTTCTCTGCGTCTCTACTTTTTATTCATTAGGTAATACTTTGCATATATATAATAAGCAGCGATAGCCGAGTGGTGAGACCGACAGACTGCTACGCAGAGGGTCTCGGGTTCGAATCCACGGCACGCACCAATAACTTTTCGAAATTAAGTGCGTATTAAAATGTTAATTATCGCTTGCTTATCGGTGAAGGAAAAAATCGTGAGGAAACCTGCATGTCTGAGCGTTCTCCGTGATGTTCTCGAAAGACAGGTGAAGTCTGCCAACCTGAACTTGGCCAGTTTGGTGGACTATGGTCTTATCCTTCTCATAGTGAGAAGAGGCCCGTGACTAGCAGTGGGACAGTATAAAGGGCTGATCATGAGGTAATACTTTGCGCTTATGTACGACGTGCGTGCATGGGTTTGCTAATCTTATACCTTTATATTTACATACCGTAGATATGAGTTGAGGTTCCAGACTCAGACTCAGAAATGTACAAAAAGCAGCCTTATCACCAAAAGCGGTTGCTTCAAAGTAACCTTTGGATGTAAAGTAATGGATTAGAGCAATGGAACCAAAGAATGGTGCCACCCTAAAAGTCATCACTTAATAATTATATTGACCTATAAATTTTCATATGTCGGTCACATTAAATTCTCAATATTAACCCCCGAACAAAAATTAGACAGATGAGTGGCAGGCAATACAGGAATTTAATAACAAAGCGACTTTGTAATATCGCTGTTACTGTCGGAACATCAAATAATCGGAGATGATGGAAATATGTGAACGTTTTCACTTCCGTTACCGTGTGGTTCTTAGGAATAGGAAGTTACATTATGAGGTGAATGTACGACCAAGTTTTCTTTTTTATGTTTATTTTATAACGGTGGAAGAAATGATTGGGTTTCGGATTTTAATAATTAGTCTAGCTACGACTTTCCTTGCGTGGGCCTTAGATATATACCTAATTATTTATAGTTTAAAACTAAACCTAATTGAAAAAGAGCGGTATTTTGTCGTTATTTTCCCTTAAATCTTCATTATGATGCCTAAGACTAAGCTGGAGTTTGCGTGTCTTATGGATAGATACATGTATTTTTTATTGATTTGACGATTGTCCTTTGATGTGCACCAAAGGGCAATATTATGTTCTTAAAAAAATTGCCGAAATTCTCAAAAAATACTCCTATTTTTTATATGTAAAAATTATGACATGACATGCTCGGCTTTCTAAAAGTGACCCATATTTTGGATCTTTCTCTTTGACTTTGCGGACAATGCAGCAACACATGGGTTTCCATTGTTAAAAAAAATGGGACAAGCAGCCCCTGGGTAACAAATGGTTTATGATATTACTACCGTCACTTGTTATGACATAAGATTCAAAACCGCCTGCTGCATTAACTGCAACACCACAGGAGTCACAAGTGCGTTGCCGCCCCTTGGGGATGGGAAAAGGGATAGGATGAGGAGTGGGATGAGGGAGAAGGAATAGGGTATAGGGCCTTCGGCACTCTCACTCACCGAACGAAACGCAACAGTTTAAGTACTGTTACATTACGTCTATTTTCTGTGAGAGGGTAGTACTTCCCCTGTCGAGCCGACCCATTCATGCTGAAATCAGCAAGGCTCAACTACCTGTTAAGTAGTAGAGCCTTGCTCTACTACTTAACAGGTAGTTAAGTAGTAGAGTAGATTTATTGCAACATCCATACTATGTATGTTGCAATAAACCAATACAATATCCATAATATGATGTTGCAGTGGTTTATTTTACTTAGTTGACCCAAAGACTTGCGGTCGGTCCATGAGCAGTGGACATCTTTCGGTTGATATGATGATGATAATCATAAAATATTTGTTCTGTGTGAAAATAGTACCCGTAGTCTCAAAGCTATCAGTAAATACTAAAACAAAGGCCAGTCAGTTTATTTTTTACATTAAGACTATTATGACCATTTTTGCGCAGATCATATTATATTTATAGCAGACCTACTAATTTTAAAAATGTACATCACTGCCTTTGTAAAAAGTTTTTAAAATGGGGAGTAGCTTAGTGAGATTTGTAATACAATAAAGAAATAAAATATGTCGTTCAACATTGAATGGCCGTAGACAAACAATTCTTTAAAACAATGGCCGCCAACCTTTTTAACCTTTATTTATAGTCGTAACGTATTGTTCAAAACTGACTAGCCAGAATAATTTTATTAAATGTGCTCCTAAATTTTTATTGTGGATTTAGATTCACCTATAACCCTTTTTTGAAAATAAACGTGATATAAGTTCAGAACTAATATGGCACAAGTTACAATGAATAGGGTATTGTTATTCATTCTAGGCAATATAAATACTAAGTGTAATATTATGTATGACCGATACGGACTCATTGCAAAGATTTAGACAAGTAAATTTTACTAAGTAGATTAAGGCCCAATTTCACCATGAGATACATGACTTATTAGACAGCAGTGGCCCTAAGAGTAAGAGTAATCACAGGTAGTAGAGCCTTGCTGATTTCAGCATTAATGGGCCGGCTCGACCGGGGAAGTACTACCCTTTCACAGTAAATCGACGTAAAGTAGGTAACAGTACCTAAATATTTGCGTTTCGTTTGGTGAGTGAGAGTGCCGGAGGCCCTATCCTCTATTCCTTCTCCCTGATCCCACTCCTCATCCTATCCTTTTTCCAAACTCCAAGGGGCGGAAACGCGCTTGTGACTCCTGTGGTGTTGCTTGTGTCCATGGGCGGCGGTAATTGCTTATCATCAGGCGATCCGTAAGCTCGTTTGCCGCCTATTACTATAAAAAAAAATGATGGTGATGAAATACTTAACCCATTCCATTTAGGCCCGTTTAAATTACAAAATGGCAGTCTAATAATTACCAACTATCCTGTGTCAATGTCAACGTAAATCCGCTTCACGGAATTTCTATTTCTGTATCCAAGCCCACAAATAACCTATCGAACCTAGCCTAACATACCAGGAATATCCTTTATTTATAGATCAGATAATATGGCAGATAATGAAATATGAGCTATTATAATCACATACCTCGATCTGTTTGGGCATTAACCATATTCCCCGAGTAGATAATATTTTGTCAACACGAATGACGTTGTCATGTGCTTAAGCGGTCGCCGGGATACTGGGATAGATTTATTTGGCCCCATAGTAAAAGTTGCAATAAATGGTTAGTACTTTCGTTTGGAATAGGTTTCAATTATGCACAATAGGTTTCATATTTTTGGACCAGCAGTCAAAGGAAAAGTTGCATTATCTTTTTACTTTGCAAGCTTCAACGTCAGTATGGTGTACGTAGCGAATTGCTCAGTTAGTTTGAGTCGTACCTGGTGGACCGTGAGTACGTTGTGGTAGTAAATAATACGGAATCTAAAAAGTACTTTGCTAACTCTGGTGTTCCCCAGGGATCTCACCTTGGACCAATTCTGTTCTTATTATTCATAAATGACATAGTTATGCAAGTGCTACATTGTCAGTGTTCTCTCTATGCTGATGATATGAAAATATCGCGTCAGATTAACTCTGTAGATGACGAGAAGTTACTACTAGATGACCTTGATCGAATTTATCAATGGTGTTGTGATAATAAAATGTTACTGAATGCTGCAAAATGCCAACATATTCGATTCACTCGAAAACGGAATATTATTCAAACTTGTTTTCGCATCAATCACAATCTGATTACCACAGTACATCAAGTGCGAGATTTGGGTATTATTCTAGACTCTAAAATTTATTTTATTCCTCAGTTTGATAACATTGTTAACAGAGCTGCCAAAATGCTTGGATTTTTAAAACGAAATACCAAGGATTTCAAACGTACCACATAAAGAATTTTCCTTTATAATGCACTTGTGAGGAGTGTATTAGAATTTGGCAGTGTTGTTTGGAATCCTCGGTATGCAGTTCATACACAACGCATTGAGTCGATCCAAGGAACATTCACTAGGCATCTGACGTTTGTTACGCCTGGCTTTTGTCCTAGATGCCATATGAGGCATGCATTGTGTATTGTATAATTATAATAACATGTATATATTTATTTATAACCTATTAATAATTTGAACACTATATACGTATATATTGTATATATAATTGTGTGTATATATATAATAATTTTTCGCTATTTTATTTTTATTTCATTTACTTATAGGTAAATTTAAGCTAGTAGGTAAAATTATAATGGCATATATAGGCCTGCGAGAATACCAGCGTTGCAGTTATACAACTGCAACAATAGCTGACGCAGCTGAAGCAGACTTGAAACAAACCCGTAACTATACTATAGCACGCTGGCCAACCTGTTTGGCCAGCGTGCTATAGTAGGCCAATTCCTCCTTTCAAAGGAGAGGCCTAGTCCAGCAGTGTACTGTAAGGGGCTGATGATGATGACGCTTAAAGATAGGAGAATGATGTTGGACCTTTGCTTCCTACAGAACATAGTAAATGGGTTGTCACGGATACAAGGACTGCTTGAGCGTGTACAGATATGCATACCTAAACCTAATGCTCGGATAAGGAATAATTTTCCCTTTTTCAAGGTGCCGACTCACTGAACCAACTTAGATGCACAAGGTCCTATAACTAGGCAAACTGCTTCGTATAATAACTATTGGCGAAGGTTAAGCCTCGACATCTATAATGACAATCCCAGACATTTCAAGCATAAAATATTGAAAAAACATAGCTCATAACTCTATCTATTTTAATTTTATAATATAAGTTCTTATATAAATATAATTATTTATTCTTATATTCTATAAAATAAATTAATTTAATTATTATTGTTCGTCCTATTTTTATGTGAATGTTGTGTATATTTTATAATTAGAGTAGCATCTGCATTTTGTTGTTTTGAATTTCTTTTTACCAATGTTTATGTTTACTCTGTAAATATGCCCTAAATAAATAAATAAATAAAGGTAAGGTATCGTTTGACCGATGTCTTCAGTAATTATAGACAATACTCATACAAATCTATTCTCAAGGCTGGTATAGATAGACATAGATGAAAGATCTTATCTCATCTGTTTAAAACTGATAAAAAATTAGTGCACGTTCCTTTATAAGTTCGGAGCCACAACTTCTGATCCGAAGAGTTTGTAAATACGAATAGTAATTAGCGAGGTCTAACGACAGTTGTTTGTGAACAAATATCAGTGCAACTTTAACCCTCAAGTTGTGCAATATGCGATCTTTCATTGTAAAGCCGTTTAAGGTACGTTCGCATTTACTGTAAGTACTTAGGTAGATATTAATTTATAAAGGTCGACGGATATGATTGTATCGTGTCGTAGTTTATCTTGTATATATAAAATTCTTGCGTTACTGACTGACTGACCGACAATGCTCAGCCGACACAACTGGGCTCTAGAACCTGATATTTGGCATGTTTGTACCTTGAGGAGCGAAGGGGTGCACTAAGAAAGATTTGTTGAAGTGCCCGAAATTCAAATGACAACGGGAGGAAACGGAATAATTACTTAAATAGTCATGTTATAAGGTTAGGTATCTTGATACCAAGTCTGTCTTCTTGACTAGCGAACTGGTTTATTGGCTAGTGACTCACAATACTGTGAGTTGAAAGTTGTCAGTTCCGTTCTCAGACAGGACAAAACTTTGTGTCTTGCGCTAAGTTATTTTGTTCTGATTCTGTTGCTATGTGAGATAGGTCCCTCAAGTGACGCAGAAATTGCCTCTGTTTTACTTTCGAAGCAGACTACTGCCTATTTTATCCCTTTCAGTCACTTTGTAGAACACGCTCTAGCCTTAAATGACACCATCGTCTTCTCTGAAAGTTATTTTGACGACTTTCGATTTAATTATACCTATAACGAAGCTTCTAGAAAACAGGCAATCAGAATTAGATATTTTACACGCGTAAAGTTCTAGGCTAATTGAAAATAGTTCAAACAGGTTAAGTGTATAGATATAAGCTCTAGAATTCTTTTTAACCTTGAACTTTAGTTTTAGTTTAGTTTTGTAGTTAATCATATCTATTTGTACTTACTTGATCCACTTTAAGTGATTATGTAACGTGCCTCCCTACTAATCAGCTACTTGTATACCTTTAAAGGACAAAGTTTATTTTTGTCGGCGGGTTAGGATTATTATTATGTATTTGGGTATCTATGTATTTTTATATGTTCCCGTATATTTTCGAAGCTACCCATCACAATTGAACAATAAGGTATTATTAGAAGTGACTGTAAGCCGGCTGAGTGACGTCAGACTATATTCAAAATGGCGTGCTTAATGTTTTAATATTTTTGGAACGTGTCGATCGAATAAGAGAGATTACTGAAATCAAAGTACCGCTTACGGATCCTATCTATTTAACCAATAGGTTTTACAGACATTACAATAAACTGGATGATCTAGAAACTACATAATTCATTAAAATCCGACGTTTCGGCTAGTGTATAGGAGCTGTTGTTAAGGCTTTTGTAAAGTAGCCGCAGTAAACCACCGTCCCGTCCGTTTGTCTCAATATACCCCTATAGCATTGAAGGCATAGCCACAAGGCTATAGCATTGAATGTAAAGTCACCATGGACGTTCTCTTCGTAGCTTGATTCGTGACGAGTTCACGTTTTACTGTTCTGCATGAGAATCTCCAAGTTTGGACACTCGCATTAATTTTATTGAGGTTCAGCTTTATGCCTTTTGGACAACGGACACTAGATTCTCATGCGAGGGCCATAAAATTGTAATTCAAATTGTCTCATTTGCTTTATAGTTTGTTGTTTAGTTGGATTTGTTATTTGTTATGTTATTGTCGTCTTGATTAACTTCTTAATTTAATGTAGAAGACATGTTTGCAATATGCTTTGTAAATTAATATGTTAACAGTTGTTTATATGATACTATACAGTATACCTGATATGCTCACCTCTTCATCAGGATTATATGAAAAAAATTGTTACGTTACAATATAATAAACATTTTGCAAAATTTGTTAGCAGAGGTAGAGGTGCCTATTTAATAGACATTTTTTTGACATTCGTGAAGATCTGGGGAAAGTTAAACTGACTTGTGCTCGCGACGAATTTAATAAGAGGTATATTGGAGGAGTTCCAAGAATAATTAAAATACTATTAAAGAGATATCAAAAAGCTGATAAGTTTTGTTTTGGTATTATATACTAATAAATTTTGCAATATTATATTTCTTCGTAACTTGATTTTCAAATAGGAGTGCTTAGATAACCTTTTAAAACATGCTAACTTCGTGTTTGGAGTCGATGTCGTGTTATTCCAACTAGACGAAGTTTAGGCTTGCGGACCATATTCAAAATCAAAAAGATTTGCCTTCGATCCCTGTTATCGAAATCGATTAGGAGGACTATATATTCCAACTAGACGAAAGATTCTCTGAATAGTTTAGGTGATCAAGCCTGGTGGACCTAGACCCGACTGAACTTGTTTTATTTTTATTTATATATTTATTTAAGTACACAAAATAAAACATAGTAGCAGACTTATTATAGCAGTCTCGTGTCCTTTAATTGCGTGATTTAGGATGTTTTAGTGTCTTCGCTGTTCCTTCGGGGTCCGTAAGATGTCGAGTAATTGTGTCTTTTTCGTTTTACAAAGGTGGCAGTAGTTATACGTAACTAACACTAACCATTCTATTGTTGAAACGTTTCACATAATGTCGCGTGACTATCAAATAAACCGAAATCACATTCGTTGCTTAAAAACTATGAATTCAGTACCTACCCTCATTTAGAATAAACAAAACAACAACTTAATCCAGCCTCTTTGACAATAAGCAAAGATGACAAACCGTCGACAGGCATGTCGACCTTAAAAATAACACACATATCCAAAAAAAAACGTCCCTTTTGTAACGTCAACGTCACGCGTCGAAGTTTTTTGGCCAAGTTTGGAGTTGTCGTTGGGGCCGGAAGTTGGCGTACCCACCGCTTTACACGGTTCCGGTGCGTATTCAGGCTGTACCAAGCGACCAATGGGCCGGAAATCGTCACGCGCTGTTTTCCCCCTTCCACGATTACTTAAACACATCGTATATTGACGTATACCTTACTGATTGTTGCGTAAACTGTTATTATTGGAATGCGGTGGTAATATTTGTTGGGTGTATAAAGGTTTATTGGCTAAAGTTTTAGTTCTTATTTGTTTATTTGTGTTGGAGTATTGCAGGTCTATGTTCAGTAGTGGACTATGGCAGGCTGATGATGATTCCTGGTCTATGAAATTATGACTGTTTATCTACCGCTTTGGATGCGATCAAACCCAGGGCAAGCATGGTAAGCAATTAATCATCATCATCATCAGCCTGCCGTAGTCCACTGCTGGATATAGGCCTTTACAATGGCACGCTACTGAGCCCGAATTTTGGCTCTTCGTGTCCAGCCGCTGCCAGCCACTTTGCGTATATCGTCACTCCACCCAGCCGGAGGACGTCCTACACTACGTTAGCCAAGGCGCGGTCTCTACTCTAGAACACGACTACTCCATCGGTTATCAGCTCTGCGACAGATGTGACCAGCCAACTGGCACTTCAACGTGCTAATTCTCTGAGCTATGTCGATTACCTTGGTTCTCTATCGGATCACTTCATGACGAATTTGATCCTTCAGAGAAACTCCGAGCATAGCCCTCTACATAGCTCGCTGAGCGACCTTAAATTGGTGGACTAGTCGCACCGTCAGTGTCAACGTCTCGGCACCGTAAGTCACAACATAACGGGTAGGACGCACTCGTTGAAGACTTTTGTCTTAAGGCTTTGCGGTAGAGATGACGAAAAGACTCGACGGAGTTTCCTATATTCTGCCCAGCCGAGCTGTATTCTTCTGTAGGCCTCCCTCTCGAAGTTGTTTCTACCCAACTGCAAGGTTTGCCCAAGGTAGACGTACTCCTGCACAACTTCGAGAGGGACCCCATTCAGGATAATCGGTTCCGGAGAGACATAATCATTGAACATTATCTTGGTTTTATCCAAGTTCATCCGGAGAACGATGCGAGCAGAAGAATCAGCCAGGCTGCTCAGCATATACTGCAAGTTTTGCAGGGTTTCAGCCACGATAACGATATCGTCTGCAAATCTTAAGTGTGAGAGGTACTCGCAGTTTATGTTAATACCAGTTTCCAGTGCAGCGTCTTGAACATATCCTCCTTTGCATTTGTGAACAATTTGGGGGAGATAACATCCCCTTGTCTCACGCCTCGATGCAGGTGGATAGGTTCAGACTGCTGGTTCTGTAGTTGGACGGTCATAGTCGCGGCGTCATACAGACCTCTCAGCACTTGGACGTATCGCCAATCGATTTGGCACCGTTGCAAAGACTCCAGAACAGACCAGGTTTCAATGGAGTCAAAGGCCTTCTCATAGTACACAAACGCTTAGCACAGGGGCTGATTATACTCCTCTGTCTTCTGTATAATCTGCCGCACCTTGTGGATGTGGTCTATGGTGCCATATCCTCCTCGAAAACCGGCCTGTTCGGGCGGCTGAAACGTGTCGAGTCTACGCGCGAGACGGTTCGTGATGACTCTGGAAAACAGCTTATAGACGTGGCTCAAGAGCGAGATAGGTCGATACTTCTTCAAAAGAGTTTTGTCTCCCTTTTTGAAGAACAAAACGACAATGCTCTTGCTCCACGCCCTTGGAGTTCTCCCCGAGAACAGGACAGAATTAAATATGCGTTGGAGCTGCACCAGTATAGGTTTTCCACCTGCCACCACGATTTCGTCTTGGCTGACGTCTGGCAACTCTTTCGTGAAGTGGCGGGTTAAAGTGGTTCTTGGATCCTCGGAGTCGGGTTAGGGACGGGACGCTTTCGAGGTGTAGAGGTTGCCGTAGAAGCTCTGAACCTCCGCAAGAATCTCCGGCCTAGAAGTGGTGTCTTTCCCACCTGACGTGGTCAGCTTCGTCAGATGACTTTGACCTAAATGCTGAGTAAAAACTTTCGACCCCCGAGCCACTGGTAAGCAATTGCGTTGTAGCAACACCGGCGATAGAATAATTTAATACATTCAAGCCGGTAATGTGTGCTTCGGGTCGAACACAATTTTATTATTGTAGTTCATACACAAATTGTTAATAAATTTATTTATGAGTGTGTAGCACTCATAACTCTCACGTAGAGAGAGAGAGGAGAGATAGAGAGAGAGAGAGACCCAGATATGTGTATCTAGGTCACTATATTATAACATTTACCGTAAGCATTCGACAGTTACATAATATGCAAAGACTAGTAAATTTCCATGTGTTCGTGTGGACGCAAGAAAAATCAGTTTTCGGAACAAAGACCTAGTTGAATCTGCGAGTTGGTCGCGAAACTAAAACCGTTATAAAAAAATCTTAATATGCTTACTTGTTTAGTATGGGAAAAAAAAATTACACAGCTGGGATAATGATTATTCCTGATTATTCACAAAATTGTGGTTTCGGTAGTTGCAAGTCGTTCTGTTCTATGATAAACTAAAATCATTGGAATTTAAAATAATGTGAAGAGTAAATAAAATCTATAATATATCTAAGAAATGCTTGCTCTGGTAGCGTTATGGTCAGATATTGCTTTCACATTTACGACGACAAAATATTGATCCTTCAAAAGCAAAGAGCCGAATAGTCAACTTCATGACCCCAAATCGAATGCATACGTACCTACTATAGTCTGAAAACTAGACATTTTACTTAACTAACAAGATTTACACTACTTTATGATATTCTATTCATTACATTATTATTATAGTAATAGATTAACATACTCATATTACAGAAAATAAATACACCAGCGTTCAAATAAAAATATAAAGAAATAACTCTTCTCCATAATATCAATTAAATACTAGTTTAAAATATTTCTATTGTTCTGCATATTTTGCATTAATAAGTTGTCAATAAATGTGTTTAAGAATTTCTTCAGATGTCAAACCCAATAATAATATCGAAGTGTGTTATCTAAGCAAGTAGATACCTACATTTGACAATGTTCTTCACAAAATCTCCACCTGTTCCGAAGATTCGAGTGGTAAGCTTCAGATTTCCCACTATTCGTGTTGTATAGTGTTGTGAATCAAGTGCGGGCCGGATATAGTGCTGTATCGTGTCCGAGCCGGATCTGCACCGGACGCTCGGCTTGACCGGCTAATTGACTAATCCGGTTACAAGCTGAGAGGTGGGCGAACAAAGAAAACAATACCGTTAGAACTTTCTGACTAACTATTTCATATTCCTTTTATTTCAGTACTGAGAAACTTCCATGTTTTATCAAGGTAAAGAGTGTAAATAAAAGAACAGTTCAACGAAAAAGCAAGAGACTGCTTCACGGAAATGTATTTTTTGAAATTGAAGAGGCAGTCTCGATTTTCCTGGTAATTTTGATTAAAAATGTTAAACAAAATTATTCTCGAAGTTCTTGTTGTCTTTTTAAACAATTGTTATTTTTCGGAATACGTCAACCTTTTTGTACAAGGTTGCAAAGTTTTGTTATTTTACAAAGTAAGCGCAGAAAATGAGCTATGGCCTGTCTGATGGTTAGCGTGTAACATGCTCATCGTCAACATAAGATACCAATAATGGCAATTAGGCATCACTTACATTTTATTAAACCCCTTCTACTTTCCGTACCGTTTGTTTCATGTAGGAAATAATGATAACATAGTGTAATGAAGTTGTTCGCTTAATGTGAATATATTATCTATGGGTGTTGGGTATACTAGTAGAGTTAAGAAAGCGTATTATAGAAATGTAAGCATTATGTTGGCAATCCAGAATAATTTCTTATATGACGAACAGTTGTTTCTCTTAACTTCCAAAAAAGAATCTTCTAAAGCATTCAATATTAAGGCCTGACACACTTTCTCGCCAAAAGTAACACAGCATCGGAAATACTGGTATTTTACGTTGTTCTTCTGTTAGATAGTGCTACTACTCCGGTTGAGCAAAAGCACGGTACATATTCAATTATTCATGCAATAACCAGCGTGACTCTACATCTTGAAACAAAAACTTTAAGTTACCAGACTTGATGTTTGGCATAGTGGTTTAAGCGGTCGACTTGCGGTTTGACACTACGCAGTGCTATGGGTTTGATTACCACAGAGAAATAACACTTTGTGTGATCCATAAATTGATGTTGCGATGTTGCGAGTGTGAATGTTAATTGTGTCCGTTGGTTGTATTTTGGTAAAGTTCTCCGAAAAATAGGAGTTGCTTAAAAAACCTTCTTCAAAAGATAGCAGCATGTTGCTGAAATAGTAAGTAGTGAATGCGGGGAAAGGCCAGGTAAACATTGAATTAGTTCAGACTAGGCTAAATATGTTGACAATAAAGTGTATTTTCTGTAATAAGCAACGGGGCACATTCATTCCATAAATTGGGTCTTCAATTAAATCATCTTGTAATATTTATTGGTTCCGAGATTCATGTGGTAAAGTGATTTGATGTACTGTAAGCAAGCAACAAAATACTAGCTTTTGCCCAGGATTTCGCACGTGGTTTTCACACTACAGGCGAGGCGTCGTCACACTACTTTCATTGCCAAGCTCTTATCTATTTGTAAGCTGAAACGTATTGACTTGGTTTGAGTCGATTTGAAGCAAAAACAGTTTTTTGCATTTGTAGTAATGATGTATTAGTAGGGATCAAATGTTAGCGACTTGTCCTGCGTTTTCACGAGCATCGATTTCACCGTTTATTTTATCGTGTCACTTTCTGCTGTTCACATAGACAAGCTTGAAACAGACTGTATTTTAATCATCTGTAGAAATACAATTCTTGCGTTACAGCCTGACTGACAAAATCTATTAGAAGATGAAATTTGGCATGTATGTTCATTGGCAACCGAAGGGGTGCAATAAAAAGGGATTTCCTGAAATTCCCACGAGAACCAACGGATAAATAAATATAATAATAATACGGGCGTAGCTGCGGGCATCCTCGAGTAAGCAATAAAAAGCAGCTAGAATCTTGCTAATTAGCTTTTACGCTGCAACACTTGTAGTAGGTACATTGTTCCAAACATGTGCTACAACGCTCTTCACAACAATGTTTACAAGTTAAACACATATGATATTGTGCACTCTACCGATAATTAAGTAAATGAAAAGAATGCGGACGAGTTACAGCTAGTCATTTCTGTAATAACAACCGAGTTTTAGCCGTTTTTTGTAATGGACAGTCCTGGGGTTCGGGTGAGTTCGGGTAAAGCTATAGGGACAGTCTCAATATTTTATTTTTTATGTTCGTTGCAAATATCTTATCGGCTGATTATACTCCTTATTATGAACAACTTTTGTTCTGAGACTTTCCCAGATCGAATATAAAATCATATGTTCCAAATTCAATTGAACTTTAACCTTGGCAAAATGTATGGAAATGGAACAGCTGATTTTGTCGCGAAATCTATACAAAGTTTCTACTCCATAAATATAACTTAAACGACAAACAGAACGTATGGCATTGCCGAAAGTATTATTGTATATCCCTTAAAGAAAAAGCCTTGTGGAAGCCTATTTTCCTGATCCACGGCTTAAATTAAAACCTTCATCGTGTTCTCCCTGTGCGTGCATTTTCTATGTATCAAATGAGGGTAGCGAGTGACGTAATGTTCGCATTAAGCCCTCTACCCCTCAATTTGTCACTATTTGTGCAATGTCGCTATATTTCCACTTCATGTTTTTGTGGGAATACTCTCTCACATAAATTTTGCTAATTTGATTTTGGTAATAAATCCTATCCCTAGCTATTATTAAAAGTCAAAAAAGAATTAAAAAATTAAATCTTTTGTTTCAGGATTTTCAAGGCGTTACTCTTAAATCAAAGTCTCTAGGATATAAGTAAAATAATCCTTATGTTTTCGTTTAAATTGCAATACGCCAGCTATCCATCAAGATCAATAGGTGGCAAAGGTTAACAAAATGAATTACTACAACCGCCACTGTCACTGGCTAGTGCATTTATTTAGGCTGGCGTTTTATGACCATTTCTCTTTTCTATGCAATGTGGAAACAAAAAGGACGCGCGCAGTCGGTAGGATTCGAACCTACGCTCCCAGAGGGAATCTGATTTCTAGTCAGACGCCTTAACCGCTCGGCCACGACTGCCTTGCACACCAATCCTCTATTTGACTTTCTGAGTACGTATTTTTGTTCCTAAGAAAAAGTGTAAGCACAAAAAGTATTCGCAGTCGGTAGGATTCGAACCTACGCTCCCAGAGGGAATCTGATTTCTAGTCAGACGCCTTAACCGCTCGGCCACGACTGCTGTATGAGCATGTCTTTAAATTGTACTACACACATAACATGTTTCGGTAGAGTAATTGTTTATTATTATGTCAATGTCATTTGTGTTATGAATTGCCAGATGCGGTGAGATGCGTACCTGATACTGCACGCGCATTGTCACCCACGACTGTCATGCACACCCATCCTCTATTAATTGTTGTTTGTATTAGCCCTGACTGTTAAGAGACAGTAAAAGTAAGTAGAAATAATCAGACGCAGTTCGTAGGATGCGAACAAACATCAAAGGTAACTTTTAAAGATTTCATAGATCAGTCCAGTTATTGTAAACATTAGCGGGTAATAAAGTCCTATCAATGTGAAAATAATATTATTTTCTTTACAGTATAAAATAAAAACTTGTTGGCAAATATTTGGTCAGTAAAATTATTGTGACCATTAAATAGTTTTTTTGTCCTTTATCGACTCTACATGGTGGAAACCCAATTTACAGGCTGACTCTCCACCTAGCATACTTTTGGAGCGACCACGACCACAATCATGCGTGTCCATGATGCCAGACCAAGTGGAGAATAAAAAATACGTATGTATCACTGGCTTTTCTATTACATTCGACGTATGTATAATCGAAATCGTGTATTTCGCACAGTTTTCCGTACAAGCTCTATTCTAGAACATAATAAACTAATATCAATGAAACCTTAGTATGTTTTTTTTTATTAGAAAAAACCTGTCAAATTGACTTCACGCTGCCTGATGGTAAGCTGTCAGTGAAGTCCTATTGGGAAGGCCACTATCCCCAATTGCTGGTAAAGCAATGTGACATGACGGCCCTCACTTTGACGGCCTTGAGAGATGCTTTTTCACGCCCCGCTTAAAGGACCCAGGATCAAGGGAGGAAGGAAACACGTGAGCTGGCAGTGAGTTCCACATCTTTATGGTACGGCAAAGATAAGATGTACCGAACCTTTTCGTACGTGACGGTATCTGATCTACCGTATAAAGGTGGCACCTTAACCCGGCACGTGTTGTTCGGGATAGGAAAGGAGAGGGTGGGATGAGTTGAAAGAGTTCTTCTGAACACTCACCGTGATACAATCGGTAAAACACAGCCATTGAGGCTACGTCCCTGCGTAATTGCAGAGATTCAAGGGTATTAGTAGCTTCAAGGTCACCTATGATACGGACAGCACGCCGCTGCATCCTATCAAGGGCATCTAGCAGGTACTGAGCGGAGCCGTTCCAGAGATGAGAGCAGTATTCCAGACCAGTATTACTCATGTATAACAAAATACCAAATTGTAAAGAAAGGGTGAAACTTTTTTGGATAATTTAATTGTTACAACTATGTTTTTAATTTTTACAACTATATACACATACTTCCTTCAGAATCTGTCAATTCTTTATCATAAAACAAGTCTTCAATAATTATACGAAACATCGTTTAGAACAAAAATTTTTAAAGGTATTTTTGTAGACATTGAAAACATTGCCGATGCTGGGCAAATTTGTTCAGCTTTGTACTGTTATTGAGCTAAACGGTAACTATCATTTTATATAGACAATGAAAACTAACCAGATTTAGGATAAGTGGAAAATGAGATTACTACAGAAATACAATACACTCCCATTGTCCACTTACTTGGCCATTTAAATATCATCAGTAGCCCTTTACTGTCCCACTACTGGGCACGGGTCTCTTCTCAGTATGATAAGGGTAAGGCCATAGTCCACTACGCTGGCCAAGTGCGGGTTGGCAGACTTCACATGTCTTTCGAGAACATTATAGAGAACTCTCAGACATGCAGGTTTCCTCACAATGTTTTCCTTCACCGATTAGCAAGCGATAATTAACAATTTTATACGCACTTAACTACGAAAAGTCATTGTTGCGTGCCGTGGATTCATACCCGAGATCCTCTGCGTAGCAGTCTTCGGTCTCTCCACTCAGCTATCGCTGCTTTCACCATTTAAATATGGTACCCCATATTTATTTTTACATTAAGATTTTAATAAATTGTGCTCAAGATCGTTTTGTGTGGAGAACTAAAGAACCTTGGGGGAGGCCTATGTCCAGCACTGGACGTCTCTAGGCTGACATGATGGTGATATTGAGTTGCATTCGACCTCACGAGAGTATTGAAAATACTTAGGGTGATTAACATATTTTATATGGAGCTTATGTCAAACATGTATCTCTAGTAGCCAAATTCATGGATAGAACAAATATTCGGCCGGCCGTTAGTATTGACCGCAACCGTGCAATCTCATTATCATTTATCTAAGCATTTTCCCGGTTGCGATTCAAGGCTCTCGCCCTGAAATGCGGGGTCCTCTTTCCTACTACAACGTCTCCGTTTCACCCGGTTTGCCGCAAGCTGAGTGGTAAGTTAGGTTGTGTAAGATAGTGTAGTCAAGTAAATTGGCATGCTTATCACGATGTCAAGCCAGCATTCCAACTTTTAGGAAACAAACAAGGTATAGGATGCTATACAAACTTTATTGATGTATAATTCCAATTCACAGTGTCAGTAAAATGGGTATTTTCTGCTTCAAGGGATTGTTGCGAACAGCAGTAATCATGACCTATTATCGTATAAGGATATCTAAAGCACTGGCTATATCACCAGGCGGCTGGCTGCTGATAGATTCAATGTTCAGAGACATGAGGTGGTTGGCAAAACCCGATTCAGGTAAAAGAATACCTATATATTTTCACTGTAGTCCGCACGCAGAGTAAGAAATTTTGGAATAAGGGAAATGGTACATGACTACATGGTACATAAATATAGTATATTTTACTAATAGAACTATGTATATGACTCATCAAATACTACACATTAATTTACTCGGGTATAGCTATGACCTTCAAACATAGTTATTTGTATTATTTGCTACATACCTAATTATTTTTCTCGTGTTATTTTGTTTAAATATTTTGAAATAGACTGCCTTTTATGTGAAGGTAGCAATAGCATAATGATTAAGACACTTATTTATCCATGCTAGAAATGTGCTAGAAATACCGTTTTCAAACTGTGCTAGAAACAGTTGAATCCATGATTCGGCTATTTTATCACGGCCCCTAGGTTGGGTTCACCGATTGTAACGGATGACCAGTCAACCTAAAATAAAAAAATAATCTAATATCAATCGCAGTAAAAGCTCTAAATAAAGTGATTTAAATCTGATTCTTTGGGCATTTGCCCGGATTTGAGATCGAGGAATTTTATGTATGAAAATCAACAAGAAAGATAAGACTAGATTATTTTAGTAGGTATAAATACTGAATGAGACAGCAACAAAAAAAAGACATAAATAAGCCCTTATCGCGAGTAAGACCCGCTATATAACCTTGTATAACTGATAAAAATGTTCATACAAAAAGAAAATTCGCAGTCGGTAGGATTCGAACCTACGCTCCCAGAGGGAATCTGATTTCTAGTCAGACGCCTTAACCGCTCGGCCACGACTGCCACACACAGATGAGATGAATAGAACATCTACTCACTGTGGATACGCACATCACTTTCACTTTTAAAAACTTGTTTGCGCGTACACGTAGTGAAAGGTCTCTGTGTGAAGAAATAAAGATACGCGAAGGTTGTTCTAATTATAAATACGTTTGCAATAAAGGGGCTATTGGTGTTGTAATAATGTCTCATCTGCTATCGATTTATAATTCCAAGTTTCGTGCAAGGGGAGGTTTTTAAAATTTTATTACTATCTACAAAGACCGAGTTTTTGGAAGTTTTACAAAAATATATCAAAATCTCTTCTCCAATTCAAAGTCGAGTTTTAAAGATTAATGATCATATTTTTTATTAGAGTAGTAATGGAGATGTGTTACAGTTGAAAAACATAAGTAGGTTTATAGTGTTATTCGAAATGAATAGCTTGATGTAACGCTATCCACCTTTAGTAAAACTGTGATTATTAAATACAGAAATATATTTACCATCGCTTTTGTGTTGTTAAAGTTAAAAGTGTAGATAGAAATATAATTATTGGTTATATTTTAGACACCATACATCACTCTTCATTCTTCATCCTAAGGTAGGTAATTCTGTAATCGTCAATCGATAAAATTTAGGAGTGGACTCTATATGAAGATCGTCTCTGTATTGGTTCCTTCGGATCTTCTTTTGGTAGGTATAAATTATGTTACATCATGCCGTATTATTTTTGCAGCGAAGTAAGTGCTTATTGTATAACAGAGTTGTTGATAATTATCTTTGTCTTTTTCAGAAGTGGGTGCTATCTTTCGTTATCAGTATTATTATGTTTGTTATTTTCTGATAACTTTGCAGTTTGTGGCATATAAGGATATTAACTTTAATTGAGTTTATTTAAAATTTTTGTCACGACATAATTGTGTTTGTATAATATATTTGAAAACTGAATGAAAACTTAACATACATACAAACATACATACATAGACTCACGCCTGTTTCCCCGAAGGGGTAGGCAGAGGCATATTAAACGCCCACTTTTCGCAAGTGTTTTGATCCCACGTAATAGGTGGCGAGCCTATTGCCACTTATCGGGATATTTTGTTTGCCAGAGCCTCGTCCGTTGATCGGCAGGTGCACCACTTGCAGGTGAGGTTGGCTTGGAATCCTAAGTTCTTGGTGGGAACCCTATGCATTCAAAAAAACTTAACCTATGTTTTAACTGGTAATTAGTTACAACATTATGCATTTGAAGGCTACAAATTGTCATACTTGCGGTAGCAGCTCTGCTGGACTTCACAAACTGTTCATCATCGGCCGGGAAAGACATGATGGTGGTCTATATGCTTCTGTTGCCTCATTCGACGATGTTCAGGGCGGCAATTTTGGTCTGGGCCAAAATAAGTTAATTTTGTACCCATAGGTATCTGTGAAGAAATGTGTCTATGTGTATTATGAAGAAGAATAGCTTTCGCACATGGAAATTATGACTTTTATCATTCCTGCAAAAGTTCTGAATTTTAAAAGGAACCTACGTATTTTATACATTTTATATCCGCTACAGCTGATTTATAAATCAAAACATGCCACGATACTAAGAAAGTTGGTCAGCTAGTTTGCACGAGCGTTGTGCGAATTATGTATTCGGCTTTTTCAATCGCTGTAAGTAGCGAGTTGCAGGCATATTAAATAAATTCGTTGGTTTGTATTGTAAACTTAAGACATTTATAATATGTTTTTAGAATTCGAACAAGATGCGGCACAGATAATATTACCGTAATAAAATACTATTAAAGTATACTACTACCGGTACGGCAATAGGCTCGCCCCTTATTACGTGGGACTAAATTATATCTGGCGAAAAGTGGGTGTAGAAATACACCTCTGCCTACCCCTTCGGGGATAAAAGGCGTGACGATATGTATGTATGTATGTATATATACTACTTTTTATTTTTAAACACATTGCGTTTAAACCGAAACATCTAGAACTATATTATTTATAACTATGATTACAATGTGTTTTATTCGCGTAAAAATAATAAATTACTTATTAGTTTTAGTCTTTATTTACTGTACAAGCTCTGACATTTTGTGCTCATAATTCTTGCTACGTAACACTTGAACAAACACAAAAAATATGTTATATTTGCTTTTAAATGCAGCCGGCGCATCGGCTCGTTAGTACCTACCTTCTCCTTACAGCGCAGCAATTAAATTAATGCTGAAAAACAGTAATTAAGTGAAAGTTTCTTCATATCGGTATTTTCGAAGAAGATTTTATATGGACACTTTTCTTCATTACTTTTAAAACGTGTGTAAACAATGTGTTTTTTATTATGCAAAATAAGACATAACTTTGTTAGTCTTTAATAAATAATGAGTTATGACTAAAACGTTCAATTGCCAATGTATTTATTGATTTCTTATCTTTGAGTGAAAACAAATGACAATAGTCCTCCACGAGACCATTCAAGTGCCACTAGAGCCTGCGACCACTGAAGAATAAAGAGGAATTAATACTCTTTGCGCTGCAGTACAAAAAATAAAATTGCGCTGCTCTACAAAAAATAAAATAAATGTACGTGTATATTATATAGGTAACGTAACATTTTATAAATCACAAGAGGACGCTCAGCTACGCCAGCACATTTTATTTTTAATTTGATCCCTTCTTCTCAAATTTTAGGTTCTTGTGCCCAGTAGTTTTGGCTTTGCATCGTCTGTTAGACAGTAAAGCAAGGATCTTATTACAAATTGCTATTGTATAACATGTTTCGGTACTGTAGAGACTGAATGTTACATAATGTGGACGTGTTAAGCACAAGTCAGAAAAGATCTTATATAATCTGTAAGCACCTTTATACACAAAGTACTTTATAACAAATATACCTTGACGACACAAATTATTTGCCATGTCTAGTTACTAATTTGCTGCCCATAATTACGCTTAAGCTGACCATTTGATAAATCAAATGTCGAGTCAGTTGCTATGATAGAGTTCTGGTCTAAAATAACACAAATTGATCTCACTGCTTTGATTTTCACTGTTGACTAAACAGGGTTGTTGATAAAATAAATGAAAATGAACAATATTAATTGTGGACCATTTATGAATTTCACAGAAATTATTTACTCAGGTGCAAGCCCAGTTTTTTCTATGATATAAAAGAAATACAAGCACATGAAATCTGTAAATCAAAATTAAATTCAATATTCAACGCTTGTCCAATATTCAGCGCTTCTACACTATTTAACGCTTTTACAATCTGTCCAATAAATAAAAAATATTGCCATTATAATTGAAATAATACGAACATAGATATTAATTTTATATGTGATAGACAATGAAACTAAACGTTTGAATGCAATAGATTAATTTATTATTAAATATATAAATATGTAGAGTGCAGACCTTTATTATTTCAACAAACATTTTCTGAAATAGAATATTAATTTATGAGAAAATCTAAAGTCTAATTTAGCATATTCGTATTGCGAAACAAATGGTATTAATAAATATTAATTGCATTAATATTTATTAATACCATTTGTTTTTTTCATTTGGATCTTTATAGTAATTAGTAAATGTTATTGAAGTAATATTAGCGCTTGATTAATAATTTAAGCGTTATTTTAAAACTAATCTAATGAACAATCTGTTAAGTTACAATTTACCTTGAATACTTTTAATCTTTCTCGACTTGTGCACATAGTAAATACAGTCATCTCGTGACCACGGTTGGTGTAACTCATGGCTAAACGTCAAGGGAAATATTAGGTATTTTAGGTACCTACATATATTTTCAAATAATTACGCGACATATACCTAACGTAATTATTACTATTATTATATTATAGCTTGTAGAAAAATACCATAAATATAGCAATCACAAATTTGGTCTACAGATCAAAGTCAAGTCAAAGTCAAAATCCTTTATTCATTTGGGTCACAATGTGACGCTTCTGAATGTCAAAATAATAAATTTATGAAATAATTACTTAAGACTCAACATTTACATTTACTGCTACGTTCGGAAAGCAAGGGAGGGTCATTTTGGAATATGCTAGTTTTTGTTTTGCACTATCAAGCTATCTTTATCTATGGTTTGTGAATTCGTTGAGATCATTTTAAGAGCAGTATCGGCTAAAAGAACACGAATATATTAATTTATAATTGCTAAGAGTATGATCTCCATTGCGTTTTGAAGTAAAGGATTGGTGTTGACCGCAGCATTAAGTAATCTTTTAGTACTTTGCAGAATTAAATCTGCAAAAGCGCAAGCAAATTCGTGAGACGTCTGCTGATCGATAGATACCTGATATTTTGTGATAAAAGTCTAGTTGTTTGCCCGGTCATGTTGCTGAAATTGCAGCAACATAATATTGGGCTCTATTCCCTGTATGGAAATAGTAGCTTTATTATCCTGGGTTGAAAAGGACGTGCAAGCCTTTTATGCAACTTAAAAACGGTTTGAGATCCTTAAAAGACTTGCACATTCTTTTATTTAATATGTGACTCATAAATATAGTGTGATAATGGGTTACACACCTACCACTTAATTTCAGACGAGCCATGCCGTTTGCCAAAGTGCACAGAAAAAACAAATAATATAGGAGTAATTTATTCTCTATGAAAATTTGCCTTTGAGCCTCAAGTCCCCCTCGTAAATATTTTTAGAGAAACATATTTTACTAGAGCCACTTAACTTCTCTATTCAAAAGATTTATTGCTTTGCCTAGAATGCGAAGTCTTAGCTTCGTAACTACACATTAGTGGGGTCAGTTTAAAAGTCACCGATGCAATGTCAAGTTCTGTTTAGGACAGCATCACGCGCACGCAATTTAAAACTTAGGTTTACTGAGTTATAGTGCTCAAAAATTATTGTTGCAAATATATTGTTGTATATTTCAAGCTTCAAATTATTTAGGCATTAATGAATATATTTCATAAAGGTAGGTACGATACGAACGTCAAAGTCAGAAGTTCTGACCCGACAATCATCAGCCCTATAAATAAACAGTCCTGCTGCTGGACAGTTTGCACGGTGGGGAAGGATTAGGCCATAGGACACTACACTGGCAAAGTGTGGGTTGACAGACTTTGCATGCCTTTCGAGAACATTAATTTGAAATCTCAGACATGCAAGTTTCCTCAAGATGTTTCTTTCACCGTTTATCAAGCGATAAATAATTTAAATTATAAAACTGAAGAGTTTTTTTGGTCGAACGCGGTAATCTCGGGATCAACTGGTTGAATTTTAATAATGTAATATGTAATGCACGGATGCGGTGCAGTAGCTCTAAATAGTACCTACTGGTATAGCTGAGCCCACCAGCTAGTAATTTAATACGCACATAACTTCGACAAGTAATTAATGCGTTGGATTTGAACCCGAGACTAGTCGGTCTCGGGTTATCAAGTAATAACCTAGTGGATAAACTAACAGGGGTGTAATATTTACACCTTTGCCTACCCCTTCGGAAATACAGGCGTGAGACTATAAATAAAAAAAAATTAACTAACAGACTTGTATACATACGTATAGCAGTCTGTTAGTTCCTGCACTAGGCTATTACTGCTATTGACGAGCTCAAGTGTCAGTATTCTTGTGTGGCGTTGGTTTAAATATACGTGGCTATCGTGCATTAAGAAACGGAGTGACATTGAAAAGTGTTTTTTTGTTGTAGTGAATCGTCACTACAGATGAGTATATGCACAGTGATTATGATTATTAGTCCGTGTGGTGACGGATTAAGAATACGGATTGTCCCCACCCCATATCATCCCATGGGTGTCGTAAGAGCCGACAGAGGGAGCATACTATGCAGAGAACAGCACTGTAAGAGAAGGAAAACTTGATACAAACCCTATACCAACCCGTTTGGCCAGCGTGGTATAGTAGGCCAATTCCTCCTTTCAAAGGAGAGGCCTAGTCCAGCAGTGGACTGTTACAGGCTGATGATGATGATGATGATGACAGTGATTACAGTATACGAAGCGGAACAGAAATTTTAGCGTTGATCAGTTTATGAGACGCAGTCAGCGGTAGCCATGTTTGTTTCCACTGATTGAGGCTTGTTTGCACGCTGGCGCCGGCGCCGCTGTGCCGGCTGTCACATAAACAAGTTTAATTAGTTATACAGTTCCACTTGATTGGCTTTTGAATGTTTTAAGTTTGACCTTTGTTTGAGCGGTTTTTTTTTATTTACATGTTGCCCGTATTTTGTACCGCACGCAATGTAGCGCACATTGCAGTTGGGGAGTTTATATAGATAGAGTCTGGTATGGCGTGCCGGCGTTTTAATGTAACTATAGTATTTCTGTGTCTACGATTTCTGTAAATATGCTCTAGAAGGTTTATACCAACTGTTCAAGTAAGTAGTCAAAAATCACCGATAGTTCAACTCTACGTTACCAGAGGATATCTGATTTCTAATCAGACGCGTTATTACTCATCTACACTCCGTACCTAATATGTATGTTAAAAGGGACAAAAAGACACGTTCGCAGTCGGTAGGATTCAAAGTTCGGTTCAGATTCTGATTTCTAGTCAGACGCCTTAACCGCTCGGCCACGACTGCTGTGTGAACATGTTTTTAAATGACAATCATGTTTTGGAGAGGCACGCATACACCGTATTCTAAGTGAAAGCAACAAAGAAAACATAAGTCATTAGACTTCACCCCGTGTAGAATGACTTAGCTCCTTAGAAAATCTAATTTCAGTTTTTCGCGTTCCGTAGTTTCGGCCGTGCATTGCCTGTCAGTCAGTCAGTAACACCAGAATTGTATATGTACAGATTAAGAGATAAAACAGTATGTAAAATCGTTGCCAAACCCGATGTAGTTTACACTCATATATGTAATTTTGAGAGCAGATCAGCAGCGGCCTCATCACCCTTATCGTCTCCTCATTAACACCACTATTAACTAGAATCAAGGCGCAGCCAGCCAGTTTCCTGCACCAAATCCAGGACCAGATCACGCCTGCAGCCAACTCGAACGTCAGGCCTTCTCTGCAGTATTATTAGCTGTGGGCAACTCAATGCGAGCACACGCTGCATCTCTCGGATTCGCCATAGGAACATCCCATTTACGGAGCCTACTAGCAGTATTCTCAACAGGAACTTTAAGATGCCTTTAAGAGTGAATTCAAAAAGTCTTGCGGGACAGTGATGTAGCGGCTACTACATACCACCGATGACATCTTTAGTTTAATAACAAATATAAAAACAGGAGTGACATCATAAGGACACCGACAGTACAAAGAAAACAATAAACAATTGAATATTCTACATAATTGTAATTCTACAAATTGAATATTCTATATTCTACATTGAATATTCATTTAAGCCATGTGGTTAACGGCATAGAATACAAGTGTCACCACCCCCTATCTTCCCGTGGGTGTCGTAAGAGGCGACTAAGGGATAACACGATGCAAATACCATCTTTGGGTAGAGACGGAAAACTCGATATCAAACCCTATATGACTGCCTCGTTGGTCTCGCGGCATAAATGTGCGCGTGGGATCGGGAGGTCCCGGGTTCGATTCCTGGGTCGGGCAGTGTTATTGGGTTTTTCTGTTACGAAATTCTCAGTAGCAGCACGGAGTCTGGAAATTTGCCCGGTACGGCAATAGGCTCGCCCCTTATCACGTGGGACTAAAGTATATCTGGCGAAAAGTGGGTGTAGAAATACACCTCTGCCTACCCCTTCGGGGATAAAAGGCGTGACGATATGTATGTATGCATGTATGTATTCTACATCGCATTATTATAACTTTCATACGCGATTGCCCAATATGTATATATGTATTTATTTATCAATTTATTATTTTACATCTTTTTATGGCTGATACTTATAAGCTAGTGTTTAGTGCTACCTTTCTTAAAGGTTACAACGGCATGCATATAACAGTTAGAAATATTATGGTTACCAACAAATTAAAACCTAGCGGTACAATAAAAACGGAATAAAAACATTAACAGAAGAACAAGACGAGAAGAATACAATTTTCAACTCTTTCTCAATGCCGTGAGCAGTATTGAGAATTGTGGCCTTGAAATTGCTAATGTTTTAACCAAAAATGTCAATACGGCCATTAGTCTTGGAAAGGGCCTTATATTGTGATGGTTGAATATTGGCATAGATATATTGAGATTGCTTTTGGCTTTTTTGCGTACAAAGACGGAGTATTTTGATCTATCTCTTAAGATCCACGATTTAAGTTGTCAACTGTATCCTTTGAGCCTAACCTGTGCAGAAGATCCTTCTATTTAATTTTAAAGGTTATATCACCTCTTGAACCTAATACCACTTTTAGTTGTAGCACATAATAATTTTGTGATTCTGCTAGAACCGTTTTTCTTAATAGGTCCTCGCATCTAAGAGTTGTGGGTTGGCTAGTCTGACAACAACGATTGTCCATTCGTCTTGAGCAAAGTCCGTGATCGTTGACATTTAATCAGCTGTTTATGTTTGTAACCGGCTGTCTAGTTCAGCTTTCACGTTCACCATACAGACCATACTCCAATTGACAGTTAAAGTGCTAAAATGTTTAGCGCGTTTAACCGTCGGTTATCCGCATTTTAAGTCAATCTGACAATGCGCGTGCAGTATTAGCAATGAATACAGATTTACTTAGAAGCGCAGTTCTTAAAGATTTCGTGTGCTGATTCCAAATCAGACAGTCCAAGATAATCCCCTGTCTCCAGTTTAGTTCGTAGTTGGCGCCGTTGGCGGCGCAGTTAAGATACACTCGATGAACGTTCGTCCCTCTTGCTCTCGTAGAGACAGCTGTCACAGCGTGACTGCCACGCTGCCACGTGGCAATTTGGGTCACAGAAAGTTTGTCTTCAGAGCGCCCATAGGAAATGGGCCTGTATGTAAATATCTGAGCTCTTTGGTATTAGGTTCGTATCTCACCGCATCGGGCAATGCGTGCGCATGACATTCATAACACAAATGACATTGACATAATAATGAACAATAATCCTACCGACACATGTTGAAACACGCTTAGTCTTAGTCCTCTTTTGTAGTACAATTTCAAGACATATTCATTCAGCAGTCGTGGCCGAGCGGTTAAGGCGTCTGACTAGAAATCAGATTCCCTCTGGGAGCGTAGTTTCGAATCCTACCGACTGCGAATGCTTTTTACTTTACACTTTTACATAGGAAAAAAGATACGTGGTCAGTTAGAAAGCCAAATAGAGGATGGGTGTGCATGGCAGTCGAGGCCGAGCGGTTAAGGCGTCTGCCTAGAAATCAGATTCTCTGGGAGCTGGGACTGCGACTTTATTTTCCTGAATCATTTTACATTTTTTCGCTTACCTCAGAAATAGCACAGCCAAATCCGTGTATGTGTAATATTATAATAACCATTATACAATATTATATTTTCAGTGAGGTTACGTGATTTAGCTAATTAAAATTCAGGGAGTATTTAGCCCGCAAAATTTCCTGTTAAAAACGTTTCGTAATATGAGTACATTCACTTATTTCTTGGTAAAGTTGCGAAAAAAGGATTAAGAACCGGACAATTAAATGGTTAGCGAACTGCAATTGCTGACTTGCTAGTCTAACGGTTGTTTACAGCGGGAAGTGTATCTAGTGTAATAGCGATTTGGTGCTTCGTTTGGCCTTTATACAAGGGATTACTGCAGTAGCCATTTGTTTTCCGGACACTTTTTGCGGAGTTTAGATCGGTACTAACCTAACCGAATAGTGTGTTAACTTGGAGTATTGAATAAGAAGTACTTTATAGTAAGCTTCGAGAGTATACAATTATTTAGTTATATAATTATTATGCAGAACAAAATATAGCATATTTTTATTTCATGGTTAATATTAACATACAAATTACCGTTTCATCCTTTAAATTCTAATGGAATAAGAATACATTTTGGTACCTGCTGATTGGCTATGCTCACTTAGTGCTTATTATTATTAATTTTAGCGCAGTGTCTTTATAAAACAATCATGTAATCCAGAATACTAAAATGTGACGTTACAAGTTACCAACACCATAATACTATTGAGTCGATCACAATACATCAAAGCAATCATAATACTCCTTAGAGAAACTCTTGAAGTCGCTACGCTTTTAGCCGCCCAAAGCCAATGATACACTCGTAACGACCAATTACAGTTTTCAAAGTTACGGGTAGGCTACAAGGGGGGTAAACGGGTAAAAGGGGTGAAAGGGATTGAGGGGTGACACGGGAAGGCTTCTAAGTTGAATGCTTTGGGTGACGTCATTGGGCGATTTAGGTAATCGCCTAGACGCGTTTAGTGCACACCGCGATACTTTGCACGTTCCAACAGGAATGTCTATTGCACTCACTAAGGGTTTACATCTTTGTGGGAAAGGTTTTATTTCCCGTTTAGGTTAAGTGATAAGTGTTAGGTTTGAGTGAAGACTTTTCTCTTATTTTACTTTACCGGATAGTACAACTGGGTTTTCGTTGTGGTAGGTATGAAATATACGTCTATCGTTGACTAGAGTACAAGGAAATATAATCGTTTTACACATGTCGTTGAATGTTATGATGCTGATCAGAGTAGCAAAGTTGTTACATGTTGAACCAACAATATAATTTACGGAATATGCTACGATTGCGCACCTGGATAGTAGGCGACCTTGTCGTTAGGTCGTTAGTAGATGCATTGATACCGCTGGAATACAATATAATGCTGAAATCATTACCTAGCTGAAATAATTTACAATCAAATAGAATACATAATTCCTTAGGCTGAGTTAAAGATATTGAATACTGTTGAAACCTAGGCAGGTGGCGGCTAAATTACAAATAGTTTACTAAAGTTCTGACTTCGCATCAGTTGCGTTTAATTAGGACTAAACTGTCATAGTACTCTACTCTACTAGTGATACTTAGTTATGTTATTAATTTGTATTATATGCTTCCATATAAATTATGTTATGGCATTTTGCCAGTAAGTTAAAAATGGTTTTCCTTTTTAAAGGTAAAACCGTCACTAGTGTCACCTAACTATCATCATCATCATCAGCCTACAAGAGTCCACTGCTGGATAAAGGCCTCTGTAATGGCACGCCACTGAGCCCGATTTTCGGCTTTTCGTGTCCAGCCGCTGCCAGCCACTTTGCGTATATCGTCAGTCCACCTAGCCGGAGGGCGTACTACACTAAGTTTGCCAAGGCGCGGTCTCCACTCTAGAACACGACTACTCCGACGGTTTTCGGTTCTTCGACACCTAACTACACCTTTTTTTTTTAGTTTTTTTTTGTTGTCGGGTTGGAAAATCCTCATGGAGTCCGGAGATGGACTGTCAGACTCTTACTGACTAAAAACCAACCCGTGCTCCTCATGTACCCATGTGTCGGAGGGTAGGGTTTCACCGAAGCATTCCTCGCTACCCCCCGACGGGTATTAGCCCGCCAGATGGTCAGGCGGGCCCCGAACGAAATCCCCATGGCGGCGGATGAAGGTGTTGGGCTCCGCCGCCAGAACACCCAGCGGCCGCACAGTATAGGGAGGACGGCAACGCAACACCGACACGCCTCTCCTCCCGCGACCGCACCCGACTGCGAGGGACAGACAGAACTGTCCCCCGCACCCGCACCTTGGGACGTATCCTACACAGGCCTCACGCAAGCCCACGTGGAGCGTCCCCTCCCGGGATCCCGCTTAGCTTCACCGTGGGTGTTGTACCTCAAACCTACGGTTACTGAACCGCCCCCACCACGACAAGGTGGAGATCCCACGGGGGGGGACCTTACTATACCTAGCTTTAATGAAAGATGATGAAAGTCTATAAAGCTTTTTATATTTCAGAGGTCTAACTTTATAGTTAAGGAGAAATTGCCATTTTAAAGTGTACTTAAATGTTTTGAAGACTACTGTATACCTAAATGTATTTTTATTTCACCATTAAAAATTTTCTACAACAATGCACTAAAGTTTGACTTTGTTATTTCTGCGTATCCATAATACTTCAGTTCTGGTAAGGCTACTAGAACCATAGAAATGCTAACTGATCATCAATATTTTAGCGCTGTGCCCATTGCGATCTAAGATCTTCGCCTTAAAACCCAAAGTCATGTGTAACATACACATTACATGGACATGCTAATGCCAGCGACAGGGTAGAGGAGTTACAAACCCACTACGCGTACCACTGCCTTTTCGAAGATATATGCGTATCAAATTGTCAGTTATGACTTTCCCCGTGACCCCGCAAATACTAAGCTGTAGGTCCGGGCTGTCACGCAGATCTTTGACAGCCGTTATGGAGAGACAGTATTATTTGAATATATTAAGTTTCGTTTAAGCCATGGAATATGTTTTTCTAAAGGGAAAGCGATATTCCATGGCTTTGACGAAAGTTTAGGCAATTACCCAATGGGAGTGTCAAAAATAATATTGAACTGATTAGCCTAGAAAGCAGACTTCCAGCTTCAAAGTAAAACTCGGTACTTCAGGGTTGTCCCTCAATGCGATCGATATTGCGATAGCTCAAATAAACAGAGAAATACTAACAATCGTCATTAATAGTTTGTAATCGTAGAGTTTATTCCATCACTGAAGTTTATTATGTAAAGTAGAAAACGGTTTTCATCTATCCAACAGGAATCAAAGTTATGACCACGATCACCGCTACCGCTTCTCCTAAACAATTTGCCGTTTATTTTCCAATAAATCTTTTAAACTACAGCCATACATACTCAATATCGTATAAAACGTGATATAATAGAAAAAACGTGGGCACGACGAATGTGCGTCTTTAGACGAGTGATGGGCTCCACTCTATCGGTGTGGTGACGATATAACAGTTACGTTGACGAGTTTGGTTTAAAGTAATGTAGTATGGGAGTTGGCTAAAATAAATCAATTTTGAACTGAAAAAAGTGAATGGTGCTTTTCATTGCCATTAATGATTTTGCCCAGCTGTATTGTTCAACGTGTTATCGTTTGGTTCAAAGTGCTTAAAAACTCCATTCAGAATTTAAGCATTACGATTTCAATTAATATTTTAAATTGCATGCTTCTAATCTGATTATCATATGTTATTCATATGTAAGCAAAATAAAGAAGTCGAATAATTTTTATATTGCCACACAGCAGAAGTAATAAATGAGTAAATTTTAAAGTTTGAAATAATAAAGCTAAAGCCTTTGATATGCATATAATATCAATGAAAGCAATTTTCCCAAATATTTTTTTATTAATCCACAAACGTGAAAATGTTTGGTGAATACTGTACTGTTCAAATAACTAAATTGCTAAACAAAAAGTGGTTAAATGAAATCGGTTTCATCTAATTGCTTGATGGTCGACAAAGCTAACAACTGAGCCCTGTTTAGTTGATGGCTCTCATTTGACAATAAAATTAAGAGCGTACACTGTGTAGGTACAACACTAATTGAATGGATTTAAATTGCATTGCTATTCAAACAATGTCTCCTGATGCAAACTTTTTAGGATTAGTTATGCTACAATTTATATTATTATTTTTACGTATGAAAAAGAAAAAAATGTCTTTTAAATGGACTCTTAGTAAAACGACAAACTACATGCAAAATTTTGTACAATACTTTATTTGTCTCTCTGACTGTTTGTTCTTGGCAATCTCCGAAATAACTTGACCTACTTCTTAAGTGCTTTACTGGCATATGATGTCATAAAGTGCACTGCTTTAACTTTACGATATAGGATAAGTAGGTATTCCTTGCAAAATACCTCCACATCTTATTTTTATACTCTAGTCATAAATAGGATGAAGCTGGAGGCACAGTAAATCATAGCTCTATTTTGTAACCTTAATAATTTTGTAGATAAAGTACATGGATCTCCACGTATTTGAAACACGCCAAGTCTTACCTTACATTTACCAGGCAGATTATAAGTTTAAGGGTATATTTTAAATAAAACTTTGTTAATAGTATCAGCTAATTTGTGAAGAAAATATAATTACAACGACAAGAAAAGCATTTATTTTCTAAGATGATCAAAAATAAAGTTTCCTCTTGAATTATTGCGTCTAAGTGAGTGTTAATTGGAGGATCGTTTCTTTCACCGGCCGAGTCTCGGCTTTCGGCATGCGGCACTCACCGGCCAAATCGCTCGGAATGCCAATTAATCCAGTCATTAGCCAAAACAATGGCCGAACGGGAGCAAGACGAATTAATCACACATAAAAATTAAATTACTCAAATTATTAATCTTTAGAAACAATGAACGAGGGTTTGGAACAGTTCACGAACCCATTTAAAAGCATACGCCTTAAATCAAGTGTACCTAAGTAAAGCCACTAGAAAACGATCATATTGAATGATATTACGAGAACAAAAACAGGATTTACTTCAATAAAATAAAATAAATATTTTTATAGGAATAAAAATCAATATAAAAAATGGCAAATCTTCTAACAAATCCACTGGATTTTTCTGAGAAATTGTGAATTACGGGATGATTTTTACATGTTCTTAAGGCGCTGTGTACAGTACACTGAGTTCAGCTGTTGCTGTCACTGTCGGATTGTATACATAAGAAAGAGAAGCGCAATGACGACGGGACGTTCAGAACGAGTTATTTATCATTAAATACATTAATCCTTACAAATATCTTATTCCAATCGATAAATAAAAACAACAGTTCCCTTTATTATTATATATTACATCACTGTTATTAATATTATCATGATTTGTTTATAAATAATACAGTTACAATTGCTACAATTTCGATTTTAATGGTTATTTTATGGTTTTTTTTTATCGAGAAAATTTACCGAAAACGTGTTTTAAACACAATGGTCCCCCCATTAATATGATCAAGATTAACATATATTTTTTTAGCTGCTCTAAAATGTATACATTTGGCCACAGATGTGAGAAGTATCAGATATAGCGCATTCGTCCAACTAAGTGTGGCACGTTGACCTAGCTATGTGTGCGTGACCTTTGGTGACTGGCACTGTACGGACACACGCGTCTATGTGTGTGTAAAGTTGCCAGATTATGAATAATCTCCCAGTATTTTGCATATAGTTATGTAATATTCTTATATTCATTTGCGGTTTTGAAGAATTTACCATGGATTTAATTAATGCTTTTATAAATACATTTCTTAAATGTAGGTACCGAGTTAAGTTTTAACTATTTCGTAAATCTGTATATATAAAATCCTTGCGTTACTGACTGACTGACAGACAAGCTACAGCCGAAACTGCTCGGTGCATGAAGCTGAAATTTAGCATGTATGTTTCTTGGGAACCGTAGGGGTGCACTAAGACGGGATTTCTCGAAATTCCCAAGGGATCAGGCAAAACGAGAAATACGAAAATATGTGCGTGCGAAACCGCTGGCGTTGATTAGTTGAGAAATAAATAGTATGTATGTACACACGGCACCAAGTCAAGCTAAACAGTTGCTTTACGATTTTGATACTTATTCCCTACGCCATAAGTATGTATGTACACACGGCGCCAAGTCAAGCTAAACAGTTGCTGTACGATTTTGATACTTATTCCCGACGCCATAAGTATGTATGTACACACGGCGCCAAGTCAAGCTAAACAGTTGCTGTACGATTTTGATACTTATTCCCTACGCCATAAGTATGTATGTACACACGGCGCCAAGTCAAGCTAAATAGTTGCTGTACGATTTTGAAACTTATTCCCTACGCCATAAGTATGTATGTACACATGGCACCAAGTCAAGCTAAACAGTTGCTGACTGCTGTACGATTTTGATACTTATTCCCTACGCCATTAGTATGTATGTACACAGGGCGCCAAGTCAAGCTAAACAGTTGCTGTACGATTTTGATACTTATTCCCTACGCCATAAGTATGTATGTACACACGGCGCCAAGTCAAGCTAAACATTTGCTGTACGATTTTGATACTTATTCTTTACGCCATAAGAAAGGTGCAAAGGTCAAAGTTTATAAGCTTGACGAGTAGCAGGGTGTACACGAATATTTGGATCGTTTGGGGATCGAACTCAAAACAATATTATGTAAGGTATATACTAATGGAAATTGAAATTCTATTACTATATTTATGAGAAAGAAGATATATCTACAGTATACTTTTATAATACGGTAATGTATTTTTCATTAACATGACAATCATTATCACATAATCAATTGACAAGTGCGTTTTCCCTAATTCAGGCAGAACGGCGTCGACAAAAACTGGCAACACTTACATATTTCTTGCACAAATACGAATTTTATCGAAATTAAATTAGGAAACAGTCAAATTATCAATAGTTACCTGTGAAAAGATATTCCATTTTCCTGTTTTTGTTTTTAGGAACAACTTTTACAGTGTTTAAAGAACACAAGACGGCATTTTGAGAATTTAAAAGTTGACGTGATCGTGACGCGTGAACTGTACGATGCTTCGTAGCGCACTGAGACGAGTTTGTATTCGCTTTTCAATTTTGTATTTGCTTTAGTGGCAGCACGCAACTGTGCCGTGCGTTACATCTGATACTTCTCATATCTGTGCATTTGGCTAAAAAACTGTTTTGTGAAGCCTATTTTGACTAGGTACAGCGCCTTAAAAGCCATCTAGTGCCTATTTCTCTTGAAGATTTTTTTACAAATCGCTTTAAGACGTTTTTCATGTGTATTTTGTACACGCTTATATAATCTCATAGAAATAAATTTTCTTTCGTAGGTACATAGACTATGTATTAACTTATCGTCTAGATTTTATGTTTAGAGTTTGTTTAGAGTACTAAAAACTTACAGCTCATATTTTTTTAATATATTTTTATAACTGTGGCGATGTGTATGCATGCCAGTATTTTATATAGTTTTTTATATAGTTATATAGTGATTTCTCAATCGCGTGATAAAAATAAAGATAAAGTACCTTTTATTGGCCTGATGTTTCAGTCTGGGGTTCACCCCCGTTGGTCACGGCAATTGATGAGTACTTGTGGCTTTCTTTACATTTGGAAATCACTACATAGTATAAAAAAGTCTGTCTTCTGTCTGTCTGTCGCTATGTAAAAAAAAAACTACGCCACGGATTTTAATTCGGTTTTTTTAATAGATAGAATGATTCAAGAGGAAGGTTTATATGTATTAACGCGGGTGAAATTGCTGGCGGCGTCTAGTATAATTATAAACTTAGTTCTTTAAAATGACTACACCAAAATTTGAATGACCATACGTGGACAACCGAACTCGCATCAAAATATTGTTGGACTCAATGAAGGATATTTTTGTTTGGTGAGTTAGACTCCTCTTTCTTGACTTCCTTATACAAAGAAGTAGAAGTTGCTGTAATGTTATGTTCCAACGAGCACTTTGCGGTGCTTATACCTTAATCTACTTAAACTTTCAGAGCGTTTATTCAATGAAAAATGTTTCTTGGGTCACCATGTTGCTCTCTCTCAAGAGCTTCTATAGAATTACGTTGGAAGAACAGTTGATAAACTTTGTATACATATAAGTTCACAAATGTGCTGTAAGCTTTAATATAAGACAGCAACACGTAAGCATACTGATTTGGTTGAAACCATACAGATCGAATCATCGATGCTCCTAAACAGATTGATGCTGATAAAGTGATCTATCATTATCGTAGCAAATGAACCGTTTGATTTGTTCCACAGCCTCTTGAGAATGAAATGCTCTGTTTTTTATTTGTTGTTTCTGTTACATCGCAATTCACAAGACACCGCATTTTAAAGGTCATCTGCCCAAACTTTTTGGTTAAAATCCATCACAATAAAAAATACAAAAGATTTTTCTTCTATACCCATCGTAAATATTTCTGAGTTTTAGAGAGACTACCATAAAACTTCAGCATAGAACATAATTTTTAGTCTAGCCTTCATAGCTAATACAGCGGAGGTATTTATGATAGGTACATGATTTAGCTCACAGGAATGCACTTGCGACGGAACGAAGCAACTGCATATTCAGGGTGGAGACAACTTTTGATTTGTTACAATAAACTCACGTCTTGAGAATATGAAGACTAGACTGTGTTGTGAACACGCTTTATAGTTTTAGCTAATTGTGGTCCATTGAAATGTTATTTTTTTTGGGCTTAGCGTGCATTTGTCAGAGGACGCAATATTATTTCATAGATTGTAACGTTATTCCTACTTAGGTGTGGTTAAATGAAAATCGTAATTGCTGTTACAATAAAAAATCGGTTTAATTCATTAAATAATTTAACACATCCTTTAGCAAAACACAAATTTAAACATTATTAAGGAAATTCTATAGAACCAGGGTCGCGTGATTCGACGATAGTAAGGGATCTTGCTGGGGATTCGCTTCCGGGGTCGCTCAGGAAGAGTAGCTGCTGTACTTAGCTTCTGCTCGCCGCTGTGCAGCCGATCCAAAAGGGACTAGCGCTCCCAACGCCTCCGTATTTATTTGAGCCCGAGGTGTGGTTTCTGAGGTGAGGGAGGGGCAACGGCCAGCCAAGTGGAGTGGGAGAACGGTGTCATCGCAACGTCACAGCGACGTCACAAGATGTCAAGAGGGGGCTAGTGTAAAGTTAAATCCAAATTTGAGGGGTTGCAGCTCTTGTCCTGCGACCGCCATCTTGAAAATAGTGGTACAAATGGGTTTTCTAATATATGTGGCAAACTATTGGCCGCACAGAAAAAAATGAAAACATAATGAGTTGCAAATTAAATTCTCTACAAATTTGGACTCTTAGCATGAAGTAGTAAAATAAAAAATAACAAAGTTACAAACGAACATACAATGAAATTTGCAACAAATTTTCTTTTCAATGTGTTGTAGCTTTTTCGTCCTCAGTAACAAAAAATATTTTATATAATAATTATATATATAATAAATTTAATAAAAATTTATAATAATTTGTCTTTACTGCCTTCAAAACAAGAGCCAGTCCTCCAAATTGAGACTCCGCAGCCTCTGTGGCTACCATAAGGTCAAATTTTTACTCATTACAAAAACCATGAATAAATGGGTTGGTAAAATATGGACAAAGTTCTAAAACTACTCGCACACAGGCACTCTGTGGGCTTCTGAGGTTGATGTTCCAGCCATACCAAGGAAACTGCAATGTTCTGCAGCACCTCAATGTTCTGAGGAGAGATGTAGCAAAATAATTGAAAAATCAGTGGCCATTATGTTTCACCGACAAAATGCGGTTTTTCTATAGTTCTTCATCAATCATTGAATACCGAAGCTCCATTAGATCATAAAACGCAGCGTGGCTCATAAAAAGACTAAAAACACACATCATGAATAAACGTTATAATAACCTAAAGAAAAGAATATCATAGATAATCTTTTTTATTTATGGTTTTTCGACAAAAAGTATAAGAACCAAAGTTGTAGAGAATTTATTTTGCAGCAAAAATGCTTGGACAAGATCTCTGTGTGATCAATAGTATACCAGATAAATAAGAAAAATCATCCGCGTCTGTACTCTTTCCAAGATGGCGGCCGAGGGATAAGAGGTACGAAACCACAAATTTTAATTAAACTTTACACTAGCCCTCCCTACATCCACATCTGTAAAATAAAATTGCGTCCTCTGACAAATGCAACCCGAAATGTAACTTTTCAATGGACTAGTGTACGTACATCAACAGAGTAAACAATTTGGCAACAAAAAATAATTATTGCTATTGCAAGTACTGTTTCAAGACATGGATTAAATGTCTACTAAAAGAGGCATAATAACATGTTAGGAGGATATGACACAAATTACAAAATTTACGATGAAGGAAAAAGATGGGAAGGGAAAGAAATGTAATAATAGGAACACTGCTACTATATGTCGCGCCTTCGTGAGAGAGTGATAATATCAGCTGAGCCGTCCCATACATGAAAACTCCAGCGTGGCTTGACCGATTACTTTCGTGACTACGTACATATTTTAACACTCGCTATAGAAGACACCAATTATGTTATAAAAATAAAAGCTACCGATTGAACTCGTATACATATACACATTACTCATCATGCTCGTGCATGTATTTAAGTTTGAGAAAAGTCTTCAGCATAAATAACATAAGTACAAATTTAAGAAAATATAACTCCTACCTTATTTGCTTTATACGTTAAAGCTATAATAACATTTCTTTTAATCTTTGTCTGGATGTAAGGATTTGTGTGAATAATGGCTCATGTTAACTTGTCTGATTTTAATAATGTTACCTTTTTATTTGTGTATATGAATTAGGTCTTCTTGCCTGGAATTATATTGAAGTGTATTTTAGCATATTTGAGATCATGAAGTCGCTATGTGCGTGATGATTACTGTCATCAACCTAGCTGTAACGGATGCCAGGAATCGAACCTTTGCTAGTCCGCTACAGTGCGCTGGTGGTGTGTTGCTGACGTGTTCCTACGACGATATGTGTTCTTCTATATGTGTGGACTATATGGCTTCGATGGCTTCTATCTATACGGGGCTTGAGAAATGGAACATCTTCATACGTTGAGAGCGTTGCTGTTCAGGTGTTCGGTGCTTGATGGTTACATATCGTCGGCGTCAGTGCAGGACCTTCTAACTACAACTTTTGGTGAAAACAATGTTTTGGTCAAAATGATTAGATTATGTATATTGCCATCTAGTAATGAAATAATAAACTACAATCTAACCATTTTTTGTCGGTAAAACAGAAAAATCTAGGACCTTCTAAATGTCAATTTGAAAATTTTAGTGCAGTATCTTATAACTACAGTTGTAAAAAGGCGGTTAGAGAAAAAGTGTTAAAAGTTTATTTTTAATATATTATCAGCTTCAAAAAGTACATGTAAGTAATATTTATACATTATTTATATTAATTATTGTTTACATAACGAAATATCGTACCTGTTTAAAACATATAGGTAAGTAGTTTAAGTAAATACACTTTTAAGAAAAATAATTATACTTTTTTAGAAGTTTAGGAGCTGCCATCTTTGCGATCCGCCAACTCTGCAAAAAAATATCGAAATGCACATAAAAACTTGCACATGGTTTTTGTGGACCTCGAAAAGGCATATGATCGGGTACCTCGTGAGGTTTTGTGGTGAGCCCTTAAGAAGAAAGGTGTACAGTAGATGTACAACCCATGTCCAGTCTTCAGCGGGCAATACCGGCAACTTCAATGTGGCTGTAGGCTTGCACCAAGGGTCGGCTCTTAGCCCTTACCTCTTCCTGCTTATAATGGACGTCCTTACGGAGGACATACAGGAAGAGGCATGGTGTTTGCCGATGACATTGTGTTGATTGCCGAGAGTGGACCTGAGGTCCGGAGCAGACTGACAAAATGGTGGCAAAGGATGGAGAGCAAAACTGAGTACACATTTTGCGACTTCGGCGGTCTCTCCAGTCCCGCGCCCATATCCCTTGGTGGAGAGCCCATATCGGTCTGCTCCGACTTCCGGTACCTCGGGTCACTTATCCAAGGGGACGGGAAAATAGACCGCGACGTCACGCACCGGATCAACTCAGGTTGGATGAAATGGCGACAGGTCACAGGAACAACTTGTGACCCACGGATGCCCCTCAGGTTAAGGATATTAGGGTCTGAAAGTTGCACCGGTGCAAGAAAAGCTGAAAGGAAATCGTCTATCGTGGTATGGGCATGTGATGAGGAGGGATGAAAATCATGTGACTAGAAAGGTGATGAGGATGAAAGTTGAGGGATATAAGGCAAGAGGAAGACCAAAGAAAAGATGTGAAGGGTGACATGAATGAACAAGAAGTGAATGATGAGATAACGTCTGATAGGAGAGAATGGAAGAGAAAGACATTCTGCGCCGACCCCAAGTAATATGGGAACAGGGCAGGCAAAAGAAGAAGAAGGACATTTATTTGCCGAGTGATTACCACCTTATTTCGCAGGAAGCAAGAAAACGGAAATATCATGTTTTCGTTGCAACCTTAAAATTCTTCCGCAATTATGGACATAAAACTTCCTTAAAATTCTCGTCTATACGCCCTGGTCGAGGTGTTGGAGATCCGCATTTTAAATACACCGGTGAGGGTTTATTTTATAAACTCTGGTTTGATCAAGACTACCAACTTTTACCACATAGACCAAAAAATATAATTCTGGCTCAAGTTATAGAAAATTTAAAGAAGAAAATTGTAAGAGATTAAAAATGTTATCCCCAGGGACTATGGTCATTCTACGATACATTACCACATCGTAATTAATTTTAAAGTTACTTAGTAATTAAATTATTTTATTTTGTTGATTTCTCTCAATTTTTATTAAAATTATTTGATTCCTAATCCAGTTTTATCATTATGGCTAACACATTACCTTGTATCTGCTAAAATTTTATTGATTGAGTTAGTGCATTTTCTTCTAAGTGTATTATTGTATTAATATAATTTTATTTTGCACCTTTTAATCATTTAAATATAATCTCTGTACTATAAATAGAACTAAAATGTGAACAAAATACTTTTGATTTGTACATGTCGCGTTTAAGACAGTTTTTATTGTATCCTGTAAAATTTACTTTTTTGCATATAGAAGGTCCTGCACTGACGCCGACGATATGGTCACAAGATGGTGGTTGGGACGCCAATGAACTGGCCGAATACATGGTCGCTTAGCTACCTCGAAACTTTACCTTAACGACGACCATCGCACCGAACACGTGCACAGAGAATCTTAGTTTATTTCTAATTTTATATACAGTACAAATGTCTATTTATATTAGGTACTATGATACATACATATATGTTCTATACATCGTTAGATAGGTCTCATAAAGTTCTATCTATCGGTATACAATACCTAAACATACCTACTAGCGTCACTAAGTTATTCCATAAAAACCCACTATATTTTCTATTGAAAAACTATTATACTAAATTTATATATGAAATTTTAGTAGGCCGTTGTGTGCAACTATATGGGGCATCTATTAAAACAAACACCATGAAAATATCTTTATTCAATTCGAACTTATTACATGAAAACCTATGTTGCATAAGAAAAAATACAGATTTTTATCGTACATAAACAAAGTTTATGATAAACATGCAAATGTTTGTTATTATGTTCATTTTAACTATATAAGGTAATAACTAGTAATAAGAAAGTATCTAGACATGATTTTAAGCCTATACGAAGCTAAAAAACACTTAAACTATAAAACGACTATGTAAACAAACAGCCGTTTTATCAAGTATTAGTTCTTATGATTCTTATCTGTTACAAGTTTACAACTGATAACACTATTTATGATCGATATCTAGGTCCCTACAGTTAGCACAAGTTTTAGACTAATGTTCATGTACTATGTAGTACTTTATATTAACGATTTAACTATTTACACTATTCTACCTTTATTTTAACACTTTGACGCGTCCGGGAACCGAACCCGGTGTACCGCACGATTAGATAACACTGATTTTATACGATTTTCACTCGCGGTTTCGAATACACTATTCACTGTCATCGTTTTTAATATCTGTCGCGAACATCTCTCCCGCCGTGCAGCAACGCGCGCGACCCGTCGTGTGTCGGTGCTGCAGAGCACCCGGTGAGCGACGCCTCGTCACTTGGGCAGGGGGACCAGCTTCTTGGCCGGCCGTTTGAGTACACGTGCTGCTGTGCGCTCCTCGACAGTGCGTATGGCGCCGTCGGCGCCCGGGTAGACAGCCACAACTCGACCGCGCGGCCAGGTATTGCGCGGGAGTTGGCCGTCGGCGATCAGGACGGGGTCGCCGACCTCGAGGTTGAGCCCAGACCCATGGGGCTCCCGCCGGTGTTGCAGCTCGGGTAGGTACTCGCGCACCCAACGGCGCCAGAACATGTCGGCGAGGATTTGGGCGCGCCGCCAGTGCTTGCTGCTGTTGAGGTCAGCCTCGCTGAACTCGCCCAGCGGAGGGAGGCGAGCAGAACCACCGAACAGGATGTGGTTCGGGGTGATGGCCTCGCTGTCTGCTGCGTTGACGGAGACGTGTGTGAGGGGTCGACTGTTTACTGTGTACTCGACCTCACACAGTAGTGTAGCTAGGACTTCTTCGTGCGGATGGCGCTCGTGAAGGACCGTATAGAGGGCGGTCTTCACGCACCTGACAAGGCGCTCCCATGCGCCCCCCATGAATGGCGCTGAGGGGGTGATGAAGCGCCATATGATGCCACGGCGACTCGCTTCTTCGGCGACGGCGTCTCTCATTTCTCGGTCGGCACCGTGCATGTTGGTGCCGTTGTCCCTCGTTGAACCTCGGCGCGCTGCGAACCTGCGCAGCGCCAAGATTGCGGAGTCGGCGCTCAGGCTGGCGGCGACCTCCAGATGTACTGCCCTGGAAGTGAGACATGTAAACAGTGCCACATAACGTTTGTGACGCTGTCTACCGACGGTTACGGAGAGCGGCCCGAAATAATCAAGACCCATGTAGGTGAAGGGCCTCTGATGGTGAGCAAGGCGCGTCTTCGGATGGTCCCCTGTGGCTGGCTCAGGCGGCTGCGTTTTTCTAATGCGTAAATCTATGTACTATTTTCTTTGTAGTCAGCCGCAGACGAAGAATCCAATAGTGTTGGCGTATTTCATTGATTACCAACTCTGTACCGCTGTGATGTAATTTTCTATGCGTCCAATCTATGTATAGCTGTGTAATGCGATGATCGCCGTCTAAGATCGGCGGTCTCTTTGTTTGTTCGGAGATTTCTTGTGTAGCTGTTATACGACTGCGTAGAGTGATCATTACGTTGTTCATCTCCACGGGTAAAGAATACAGGCGGCTGTCCCTGGCGACACCTCCTCCGCGCCGCAGCTCCCGAAGGTCGGCGCCGAAGGAGTCCTCTTGTACCGCCTTCACAAGAAGGTCCTCGGCGCCGCGGGTGTGTTCTGCGGAGAGAAGCACGAAGTTTCGGGAGTCGGCGGCTGGACGAGGTGCCGCTCTGCCCGACTTGATGTTGTGCTTCGTCTTCGTCACGTGACGCCAATCTGGATCCTTCTGTCTATTTTTCTGCGTTCTTTTATATAGAACCTTCTTTGCGGTTTTCTTACACAAAGCTATAAATTGTAGAACTCTCGCTGTTGCTCGTAAGAGCCTTTCCCATTTGGAAAATCTATACGGGTCCGGTACGGCTTCTATAATTCTATGTGTTTGACGTTTCTCTACAGCTGTCATTGTGCGCTCTTCGCCTGTCGCGTCAGGGGCGATGTGCTTCTCTACGGGCCATAGTGACGGGTCTTCGTACAGGAACGACGGTCCAGTGTACGTCGTGTTTGGCACGTCGCGTGTAGCCGCATCCGCCGCGTTCTCGTAACTATCGGGCATGACGATGTCTTCTTTTTTCCACAGAAGAGCCGTCTCTATATGTCTATCTTCTAACTATTTCATATGTTTTTCTAACATATCTGTAGCCCGCTTCTCGGGGTCCGAGTTCGGTCGACGTGGGTTCACTATGAGCGATTCCAGAGCGAAATATTCTTTCAGTTGCGCTTCTATGTTTTCATCTGTGGCGGAGAGACCGTTGACGAAGTGTACGGTGTTTCCCAAGGTGCGTGAGCGCACGCCGTGCAGCACCCACCCCAGCGACGTAAGCGACGCCACCGGTTGATCGTTGGGTCCTCTTCGTACTGCGTTCGCTATGAGCAGGTGCCAGTTGTCTTGACCTATTAGCACGTTTGCAGTTATTACGCTTTGCAGTCTATCAGGTCCTCTTCGGTGATCTTCTGCGGCGATAGGTGCAGGCTGACTACGGTGCGCGCACACAAAGGCACTTGTTTGCTGTCGGCGCCGGCTCCTCGTATGTGTATGTCTACGCGTCGTGACGTTGGCATGTCGATCGACGTATCGCCTATGGCACGGATTGTAAACGGGTCCAGGTTCCCTTCCGCGCCGACTTCCTTGGCTATGTCTTCGTCTATGAGCGATACGGTGCTTCCGTCGTCGAGTAGAGCGAACGTAGACGCCTCTCCCGCCGGTCCGACTATCTGCACGGGCACTATCTTTAAGTATGCTTGAGCCTTTGCACGTATGCACGAACTGGCGACCGTTTCTTGCTTTTCTATATTCACGTCTTCGGTTCTATGGGCTCCTCTATCGTAGTGAAGCAACTGGTTGTGTGTAGCGCGGCATCCCTCTACATCGCACTTCTTGGGCTTGCACGAGTGTTCTATTCGGCGTATGCGTAAGCAGCGAAAACACAATCCATGCTGCTTAGCTAGCTGCCATCTCTTCTCTGCATTGGCGTTACGAAACGTGCTGCAGGCCGACGAGTAGTGTCCTTCGCGTTCACCTATTCTGCACTTCGCGTAAGACGTGTCCGTAGGGGTTCGCTTCTCCGTCGCCTTCGCCGTGTATGTCCTCTGCACGTACGTCTGCTTGGCGGCCCATCGGTGATGTTTTCAGCCGGTGCGAACGCGCTACAGTAACGCGCGTACTCCGTCACGAAGTCACTGAATCGGCTGAGATCTGGCTTCGAATGGCACTTCTCGGTGTACGTCTTGTACCACTGCACACGTAGCGAGTTCGGTAGCTTCTCGGTCAACACACGCACTAGCTCCACATTGATGAGGTAGTGTTCCTTTTTCAACGCACGAAGTGTGACGACGCCGCTTCTAATCTTGCTCGCGAACGCGCATATGTCCTTAGTTGCTTCGCTACAGCGTGGCAGGGTCCTCAGCTTGTCCGTTGCTGCCTGTGCGATCGAGTCTGGTCGTCCAAACTGCAGCTCCAACTCCTTCATGATTTCATCCGGTCGCGCATGCCCAATCAGTTCCGACCTAACTGTTTCTAACGCTCTTCCCTTGAGACTTCTTCTCAGTCTCGCTGTATTCTCCACGTCGTTGAAGAAATTCTTGGTGGTGTCGTATATCGCCTTGAACAACAGCCACTCGGTGTGCGCGCCGCCGAAAGTCGGTAGCGTCATGATGACTTTCGAAACCGCCAGGTGTGGTGTAACTATCGATGTGTCCGGTGGCTTCCTGTCGGCGAGCGCGGCGATCGCGGAGGTGAGATCCGTGATGAACGGCTTCAGCGAATCACCTCCCTGTTGATGAACGTCCATCTTCTGTGAGGGCGGTCCATCTTCTTTATCTATATTCTGTGCCCCGTCGACGTCCCTCTTCTTAGCGGGCGCCGATATCACTATATCTATATCTTCAGGGCCGGGCTGGGGTTCCGGAGCCTTTTCCAACCACGAACGTACGTAATCTTGCTTCGACTGTCCATCCTCATCGTAGTCATCGGAGTCCGCCTCCTCTTCAGCCTTCTGTAGTGCTAACTGTAGTTTTATCTTCAAAACTTCTTCGCGGGCCAACAACACATTTCTATTGGAGCGTCCCGTAGCTGCTGAGCGTTGGTCGCGTTCCCTCGTTGGCTTCTTTCTATCTCTATTTTCTATTATACTATGTTGCGCTGTACAAACGCTCGATCTATCGGATGGTTGCAACGTCCTTTCCTTGCCGTCTTCATTTCGACTGCACCTCTGCTCGCTCCCTTGCGTCTTGAAGCGTGATGTTTCGTTCGTCCCTCACCGCGGGGCCGGGGGGACCCGACGGTGGCGCGTCGCTCCCGACTGTTGTCGACGGCGATCGCGGCGGCCCGTCGTGACGGACGACCGCGGCGGCTGGATTGCGGGCAGGGGCGGTGCGGGCGGGGGTACTGGAACTAGGCCCGGCGCCGGCCGCTCCTCCGGCGACCTCGGGAGCACGACCTCTTGAACGCGTCGTAGGCATTCTATCTTCGATCCGGCTTCGCAAGGACCAACAAATTTGACGAAGCCGCAGCAGGTGATCCTCGGCTCGAAGCGACCAACAAATGTAACGGATGCCAGGAATCGAACCTTTGCTAGTCCGCTACAGTGCGCTGGTGGTGTGTTGCTGACGTGTTCCTACGACGATATGTGTTCTTCTATATGTGTGGACTGTATGGCTTCAATGGCTTCTATCTATACGGGGCTTGAGAAATGAAACATCTTCATACGTTGAGAGCGATGCTGTTCAGGTGTTCGGTGCTTGATGGTTACATATGGTCACAAGATGGTGGTTGGGAGGCCAACGAACTGGCCGAATACATGGTCGCTTAGGTACCTCGAAACTTTACCTTAACGACGACCATCGCACCGAACACGTGCACAGAGAATCTTAGTTTATTTCTAATTTTATATACAGTACAAATGTCTATTTATATTAGGTACTATGATACATACATATATGTTCTAGATACCGTTAGATAGGTCTCATAAAGTTTTGTCTATCGATATACAATACTTAAACTTAACTACTAGCGCCACTAAGTTATTCCATAAAAACTCCCAAAAAATGCAGTCACACAAGGGCCCGCCCACTATATTTTCTATTGAAAAACTATTATACTAAAATATATGTAATTTTAGTAGGCCATTATGTGCAACTATATGGGGCATCTATTAAAACAAACACCATGAAAACATCTTTATTCAATTCGAACTTATTACATGAAAACCTATGATGCATAAGAAAAATACAGATTTTCTTAAGTAAACACTATCGTACATAAACAAAGTTTATGATAAACATGCAAATGTTTGTTATTATGTTTATTTTAACTATATAAGGTAATAACTAGTAATAAGAAAGTATCTAGACATGATTTCAAGCCTATACGAAGCTAAAAAACACTAAAACTATAAAACGACTATGTAAACAAACAGCCGTTTTATCAAGTATTAGTTCTTATGATTCTTATCTGTTACAAGTTTACAACTGATAACACTATTTATGATCGATATCTAGGTCCCTACAGTTAGCACAAGTTTTAGACTAATGTTCATGTACTATGTAGTACTTTATATTAACGATTAAACTATTTACACTATTCTAGCTCTATTTTAACACTTTGACGCGTCCGGGAACCAAACCCGGTGTACCGCACGATTAGATAACACTGATTTTATACGATTTTCACTCGCGGTTTCAAATACACTATTCACTGTCATAGTTTTTAATGTCTGTCGCGAACACTAGCGTTGTCTCAATTGCGATCTGAGACGATATCATTGGGCACAGCGTATTTGTCGTATTGCTATTCTTATTAGCTGGCTTATTATCAACATGAAGAAAATAAGGTAAACACTAACCAGAAACTACCTAAAACCAATACAAAATCCCAGTTATTTATATTTGGAGGACAACAATTGTCAGGGTTGGCTACACGACTAATACAGTCCAGGCAAAACACTAAATACGAGAATTATCAGATTTTTTCTACCACTAAACCGTATGCCACCACAGAGGAAATCCTCAAACCTATCTATAAACTGGAAGATTCCAAAGATAATTATTTAATTATATGCATAGGTGAAAATGATACTAACCCAAATAGGATAATAATAGAACTAGTAACAATGTTAAAAACCTATTAACAAACTAACATTCTAGTATTAAATATTTTAAAGAACAGGTATTTAAATGAAAGTATGCTAAATAACAACTTAAAAATTATGTGTAACAACTTTAAGAATTGTTCATTTATTAATTTAGAATGTTATTATCCGTACAATAAAACTAAACACTTCTATTTATTGGATGCATGTAAAATAATTAATCTTAAGATTGACTCACATTTTTATGATGAAAAATTTTTATGTTGTAAAAATATGTTATTAAGGAACGAGGTGGAAACAGAATGAACAACTATTCCTAAGAAGGGCACAATTTCATTTTATTTTAATTCTATTAAAAATATACATTCAAGGGACAATTATTATCATGCAGTTTCGTCTAACAATGACTCTCTATACAAACTGGAGATAATATCCAACGAAACTCATAAGAAGGGAACCATACCTTATTATTTTAAAAAAAGGACACCATGTTTAAGTAGGCAGTCTGACACACAGTTGACGTCACAAGCGAAAAATTGTTTTCGTACTTAATTCAAAATATAACTTTAAAATATTTCACCAGAATATTGCTGGTGCTAGAAGCAAATCTGAAGAGTTTACGTTTGCAATCCACAAGCTATCACAAACAGGTCCAAGAATAGATGTCGTCTGTTTGACGGAAACTTTCATTAAAAAAGGTACAGAAATGCTTTTAAAAATTCCTGGTTTTAAATTAGCTGCATCATATTCACGTGACACTAAAAGAGGAGGGGTATGCATAATGATAAATAGCAATATAAAATGTAAATTGTTGACAAATATTAATGACTTGACATGTAAATTTAATTTTGAATGTTGTGGCGTAGAAATTGATAAAATTATGATTATTTGCTTATATAGAACGCCTAATAGTAGCCCACAAATATTTCTTGGAAAACTAGAACAATTACTAGAAAGGCTTACTAGAAAGCAAAAAAAAAATATTCTTTGTGGCGACTGGAACTTGGACATTCTAAAGCCAAACAAAAGTTGCGAAGAGTTGAAAAGTATCTTAAAAAACTTGAACTGCACATTAAAACACCAACAAGGGAATTGTCATGTCTGGATCAGTTAGCAAGCAACATTAAGCAAGTTAAAGCAGTGGTGCATCACCTTGCACTGTCTGACCACGAAACAGGGCAAACTCTCTCGCTGAAAACTACTAAATCATACGAAATATCCAGTTGGTATGAGGCTGTAAGAGATTTTAATGGGGAAAATATGGAAACTTTTTGTAGTTGCATGTCGTCTCTTACTTTCTTCAACGTATATGAAAAAAAGAACTTACAAGAAGCATTTACTGAATTTCATAGTCTCTTCAAATTATTTTTTGATCTGTGTTTCCCAATAAATAAAATAAAAAGGTCAACTAAAAAAGGGAACCACAAATGGCTAAGGAAGGGTTTAAGAAGGTCCTGTATAAGAAAGAGATATTTATACTTAACCCTACAACACAATAAAACAAATGGAAAAATGTTAAATAAAAAATATAAATCATACAGCTGTATACTAAAAAAGTGCATATATAAGTCCAGACAAATACAAAATAAGAAATATATAGACAATAATAAAAATAAATGTAAAGCCACATGGGCAGTAATTAATGATAACATTGACGACCAAAATGCGAGAACACAAATTGACAAAATATTTTTAAATAATCGGACATATGAAGACCCTAAGGAAATAAGTGACATATTTAATAATTTTTATATACAATTGACAAATAGTAATAATTTTAAATTTAATGTTGACGAGATAAACAAATATATTGATATTAATTGTGAACATACAATATTTCTCCAACCGACAGATGCTATGGAAATATTATGCATAATTAAAAATCTTAATAACACCAACGCAGCAGGAGTAGATGACATAACCACCAATGTAATAAAATGTTGTGCACCATACATATGTCAGCCGCTGTGTTATCTAATAAATTTATCTTTTGAGGAAGGTACCTTTCCAAACATACTGAAAAAGTCAATAGTTAGGCCTCTTTATAAAAAAGGCGACAGCACTGCCATGAATAATTCTGGACCTGAGATGCATATGGTCGTATCTGCAGATACACCCAAAATCACTTTTTACCATCACAATGCTAGGTTTCTTTTTCTCTTTCTGGCAAACTAATTCTTATAATTCTATCTTTATTTACTGTGGAGATAATTACTTTCATAATGTCTGATCTACCAATTTACTGAAATATTTGTGTGGCATTAAGCCATATTTTAATATGCACCTTTTTTCCATAAATAACTAATATCTAACAGAGTCGCAAATCCATATAATTCTTTATGCTTTCCAAGCGTTTTTAACAGTCATGCATGTTTTCATTGGATGAATTTACAGATACGTACTTATGACTCTAAATTTTGCAACATATACCATCAAATAATATATAAATTTACATAAATTACACAAATATAATACATAAATTTTGCAATATATAACATACACCATCATGCTTTGAAAATTATGTTTTTAACTTATAATACATAAAGTCGAATGCAATAATAGGACTTTCTAGCTGTAATATAATACTCATTACATCAATTTTTTTGACTGTATGTTAATATAAATCATTATGTTGCCAACTTTTACTTAATTATCAAGTCAAAGCTTGGTCGGTATTGAAAATACCTCCGATTTTTCTGTTGTTTGTGCGGGCCGTTTGGGAGCGGACGGGAAGGCGAATTTGTTTGTCTCTCTTGTGCCATTGCTTTTAAGCGTGACAGAATGAGATACAAGATATTGTGTTATGATTTGATTAGTATGGTAAAATTAGAAGATTTTCCATATAAATCACCTGATATTGTTGTTATTTTACCTCATGCAAAATAGCCATGTCAGGAGAAAATTATCATCAATGAAAATGATAACATGTTTTATTACTATAAGCAAATTGTTCCAAATTTCTAGTCGTTTATCAAGCAAATATCAGTAAACTATCAGATATATTCTTGTCAACTAAAATGTTTGGCGACTCAAATAGGTTCCACTGCTTGGGTTATAATTCGAATACACCTTTATATTATGTTGTAATGGCTGTGGACTGTGATGGCACAAAATATTTGACAACACTTCGAGGACAGACAAAGAAAGCTATGATCCAGTAACTAAGCATAAAGTAAAGAAACCAGTTGTGAATCCATCAGCATAGAAAAAAAACAATATTGCAAGATAGAAAGGATCTCCATACCATTCTACAGTGGTTAAAAAGAATCGAAGTAGAAGACCGTACGATCAAATTTCCTTATTAATGTCAAGCAAAATGTCATCTAAAGCTTATATTTAACCATTTTAAGAAACAATGTAAAAGATGGGATCAGCAAAGGCATATGGATAAACAAACATATTTATATATATTTTTGTAAATACATACATATTATACATAGAAACACCCAGACCAAGACAAAAAGCGATGGATGAGACGGGAATGTAGATTCGGACTGTAGAAATTTGTTGTATCCTGACAGTCTTACTATTGGAGGCTAATGTGAAAATGTTTGCAAGGTTAAGTATTTGAAAAGACTTTCAATTGGAGAAAAATTTAAAAAATTAAGCCTCTGAAAACAATTAGAAGGATAGAGAAGGCCTAATGATTGGATATCAGAGAACCAAAGGTGATCCAAGAAACAAGTCACCTGAACTTAAGATTAAAATGGTAATGTATTATATTCAATTTTACTCATCTTATGAAAGCCATTCTTGTCAAAAACTGAGAAAAATATATTAAAAGACCAGATCTTAATGTTGCCACTATGTATGGCCATTATAAAATACAAATAGAAGAAGGGAAGACACCTAAATATTTGAATGCAAAAGAAAGTTTATTTTTACCTAAGCTATATAAACCTCAGTAGATACATGATTGTGATGATGGTTATGCTTTTCAAAATAAACTTTTTAATATGATACTTGCACATTTTGAGGACTTAACCTCTTTGTATAAAAACAATGGACCTTCAGTACAGCGAAAGAAAAACTTAGAAGGAATGAAGTACAACATGTCAGAATGTGTATTCTTGTTGTTAAGAGAACTGCAACCGGGTGTCCTTTATTATAAAAAAAACTTTTTAGTTGATTTTTCTGATATCTTTAGAATGAAATGCGTCTAGAGGAGTACAATTGTTTGCTGACCTACCGTGTTTAAGAAAGAAAGAAAAACCAATATCTTCTGCGAAACATAAAGATTTAGTTGCCATTGCGCCACAAGAATTTCACGAATATTAAAAAAATTAAAGGGCTGTGCTAATGAGTCGGTTTTCCTGAGGCTTACTAGATTATATTTGCTAGGTTTTTAATTTCAGATAATTTTCTTTGACGATATTTCTGTGATTTTAGATTACATTACCTACTGCCTTCGTGGTCCAGTGGATAGCATATGCGACTGCTGATCGGAAATGACGGGTTCGATTCCCGGGTCGGGCAAAAGTGTTACTAGATTTTTCCGAATTCTCAGTAGCAGCACGGAGTCTGGTGATGTGCCCGGTAACGGCAATAGGCTCGCCCCCTATTGCGTGGGACCTAAAAATTCATGGCGGTATGTGGGTGTAATATTACACCTCTGCCTACCCCTTCAGGGATACAGGCGTGGGTCTATACAAAAATATTACCTACTTATAATAAAAAAAATATAATTGAGATATTTTTTATAATTTGAGGCCACGCTTTCAGTGCAGCAGTGAATTGTTAAGGCTGATGATAATGTAGTGGCCAGGATTAAAGAGACATCAAACACTGAGTATTGTTTCGAGGTTTACACATTAATGTCTTGTTTCAATATAAACATACATACATACATCATACATACATAGACTCACGCCTGTTTCCCCGAAGGGGTAGGCAGAGGCATATTAAACGCCCACTTTTCGCCAGTGCTTGGATCCCGCGTAATAGGTGGCGAGCCTATTGCCGCTTATTGGGACATTTTGTTTGCCAGAGCCTCGTCCGCTGATCGGCAGGTGCACCACTTGCAGGTGAGGTTGGCTTGGGACCCTAAGTTCTTGGTGGGAACCCTATACATTCAATATAAAATTACAGTTTAATCATAAAAATTGCTAGCATACAGACGTGTGATATTATAATTTCGAAAAGTATTATTAATGAACGATTTATTACAAGCATAAAGTTGGATTAGAGCAAAAAATTAAAATAAATGCTATTTACCATAGTATTTTAACATTAAGATTTTTCGAATTGTTGCAAAATACAAGATATAATTGTTACCCATAAATATAATTCATAAAATTGTTCCAGTTTGCTGGTAAATATTTAAAATTGGCGAAAATGTTTTCCAATTGTGTTCTGGCTCTGCTGAAAACCTCACTTTTTTCAGATCCGACCATATGCATCTCAGGTCCAGAATTATAGACCAGTGACGCTGATTCCAATTATATCGAAAATATTCGAGAAGGTCATGCTGAAAAGGCTTCAAGAATTCACGAGAAGTCAGAGTCTACTTAAAGATGAGCAGTTTGGGTTTAGACGGAATAGTAGCACTTCATTGGCATGTTTCAATTTGATTAAAATTGTCACTCAAGCTATAAATGATGGCTTACCAGTCGCGGCGATCTTCCTAGATATGAGCAAGGCGTTCGATTTTGTGGACCACAAATTGCTCCTGCACAAACTAGAAAAGTATGGGATAAGAGGAAAAGCAAACGACTGGTTGAGAGATTACCTAAATGATAGACAACAATGTGTGGAAATCTCTTAAATCCATAACAATGACAAAAAAGTTGTATATAGAAGTGCCTATCAGCAAAATAATTTTGGAGTGCCTCAAGGCAGTATATTGGGACCATTCTTGTTCCTCATGTACATTAATGATCTCCCAAATACGGTTTGCCATAAAACGATCTTGTTTGCTGATGACACAACCCTAATAATACAAAATGAGAACGCCAACACGTATGAATTAGACATAAATAAAGCAAAAGAAAACATAATACACTAGTTAAATTCTAATAATTTACAAATTAATATTGATAAGACAAAAATGATCCAATTCCAGACATATAAAAGAAAACCATTGACATTAAATATTAAATATAATAATACGAAGATTGAAGAAGTTGTAAGTACAAAATTTCTAGGTATAAAGTTGGATCAGAATTGCAACTGGAAATCACATATAGATTACGTTTGTGACAAACTCGACAGATTTGATTATGCTATAAAAAGGTTAAGAGTTACGGTATCCACAGAAGCAGCTCTGTGTGCATGTCACGGATACGTCTCGTCCGTACTCTCATATGGTCTCTTACTGTGGGGAAATTCGGTGGAAATTATAAAAGCGTTCAGAGTGCAAAAAAATGTGTGCGTGCAATCTGTGGAGCCTGGCATACAGACAGTTGTAAACACTTGTTTAAAAAATACAATATTATGCCATTACCATGTATGTACATTAAAGAATTATGCCTATTTGAACAAAAACATCCAGAATTATTTATTAAAAACAAAGATGTAACGAAACGCAATGTTGCTCCCAGAAATAAGCATAAATTATGTTTACCGCAATGCAAGCTCGAATTGTATAGAAGGCATTCGTACGTAAATGCCATAAAGGTATATAACAAATTACCCAATGTCTTTAAAGATTTACCTTTGATCTATTTTAAAAACAAGTTGACAGAGTGGTTAAAAGATAAATGTTTTTACGATCTAAATGAATATATGCCATATCGCGGAGAAGAAAATTAATCTATAATATTGGTATATACCTTATGAGTTATGACTTTAGTTAATGTAAGATCAAAAAACTTTGACATTTAAAATGTAATTGTGGACTGAATTAATTATTTATTTATTTATTATTATTATTATAGACAAAATAAAAATAATTTCTTTCTATCTCTTGTACATATTATTACCTTGACATTGTTTAATTAATCAGTATCACAATTAGCATTTAATAAGAGTTCATATTAATTTGTTGTTTTGTTAAGGTTGTAAAATAATTAACATTAAAATAATATCATTTATGTTTGTGTACTAAAACAAATATTTGCATACCATATGTAATGGTAGAATGTAAATGGGCCATTTTATATTTAAGATCATACTCTGTATACCTACATTCTGGCAAATAAAGGACTTTGACTTTGACTTTGGCGGTGGCGAATAATTAAAGAAAATAAGGAGTTAAATGTGCTGCCAAAGATCACCATGATTACATCCGTACAAAGAAAGTTCAGAGAAAAATTGGTTAATTAATCAGCGCGACAAAGTCGTAAGTTTTAAGCAAAAACATTAGTGCGCAACAGATTTCCAAATACCTGGAAATACCTGCCTTATATAAGTATCGCAAACAAAGACAGTTAACAAATAGAACTTTCTTAGCAGATGCAACCTGAAGTTAAATTAATTAGGAACCTGACTGGCATCCGGTAGCACTGCTCCGCACTAGCGGTAAAATCTAGTAAAGGTATCCTGCAAACGCCTGATAAGAAAGTGTATTGATGGTCTATAAACTTGACGGATTCACCCCGACCCATCGATTTTTATTACAAATATTTACTATGTTCTTAAGAAAATTGAACAATATTTTTGAATTTCTGATAGCGCGGTGACGTTTTTTTTGGGGCGGAAACAAGTGCAATGGGTACTCTGTAACTGAATACATATTATGATGAGGTGGACAATTGGGCACGTCTATATTTAGCATTTTAACATCGTTACATAATCTTACTGGAGATTAATAAATAGAATTACAATTATTCAATGAAATACATTTTTCAGCATGGCAAAGAACTTTCAACAGTAACACTTACAATATATGTATCTATAAATAAAAATCATAATCACTAGGTACATAGTATAAAACAAAGTCTGCCTTCTGTCTGTCTGTTCCTATGTATGATTAAATCTTTAAAACTACGCAACGGCTTATATGCGGTTTTTTTTTAATAGATAGGTAGAATGATTCAAGAGGAAGTTTTATAATTATGTATAATACATCTATGGCGGTACGAAGTTCGGCGGGTCAGCTAATTATTTATAAATCGTTTTGTTAGCGCTATTAATAAACTGATTGTATCACAACTATTACCTACCAAACTATCCCAATAGTACAATGAAAATGTGTAGGCAACGCATCGACAGAAACAAACCAAAATAAAAACAGTAGCACAAACTAGAAGCCGCCTCAATCCATCAGTTCTACACATCTGGGCACAATTAAAATCGGATCCCGCTGAATGGGAAAGTCAAATCCCAGGCACAAAGCTTAAGATAATTGCTGATGATTGTCGCCGCCCTAAGCCATTGCCAAAGTTTAAAGAATTGACTACAGTTATCTCGGTTCAAAATTGGCGCTGGTTAATGTGGGTAGGCAATCAAACTTGGTGATCCCGGTGCCGTTTGTTCTTGGTACTGATAATACCAACACTGTTTGTTTTTACTGCTAGATTTGGGATCGGAATCATATTAAATGGATTAGACTTGGATGACGGACGGATTAATGTTTGGAGGAAGTCGCTTAGATGAGTCTTGAATAATGCTAATGTGTTGTTTCATTTAATGTATTCACTGGTGAACGATTTTGAACACCCTAAGTTTATGTAACGGGTATTTGGCGTTTCAAATGGCTTACATTGGTCTTGGCTGAGTTGGAGAATATAAATGTATTTATACCTTACATATGGTTAGTACCCGTTCAATTCTGTATGATGTATATGTTGACGGATCATTAAACTGTTTAATACTTTTACGTCGTTTTATTTTTAATTATTATTACTTGACACTTGAGCCGTGATAATAAGTTTAAACATTAATGATAGCTCCGTGTCTAAGCGTTGTTTCTTTTTGTAGTATCATTGTTGTAATTATTTAATTTTATTTCTTACTTTCAAAGAGTTCGTAATTTAATATTTATTGATATTAGACAATATTCCACGTTGTTGTTTTTACATGAAGATTATTTGCGAGTAATTCTGAATGTCGGCCATTTTAACAACAAAACATAAAACTCTTGAATTGTGTTTGACACAGACAAAACTTTGCGCGATTGGGAAATTCTAACAAGATTATCCACAATTCTGCACTTGTGTCTATTCATAGACATTTTATATTGTTTGAAATTTTTAAACAATAGAAATGATAACATAGTTTCAAAGTTTATGGTATGGTTTAGGTAATTTTTTGTACGTGATAATTTTTGGAACCCTCAAATTCTTAATTAATACAATATTTCTTCGTGTATTGCATTTTATTTGTAATAACTATATAAATGGAACCATTAATTACTACCCGCGTAATATTTCAAGTGGTCACCACGCCATTTAAAATAGTGTCTAGTATTGTGGGTTTGACCCCCACGCATTAAGTGTTTTATGTGATCAGGACATTTCCTGATTGGGGTCAGTAGTCCTTTGTGTCTGATGATTCAATTATTTCTAAGTTGGTTTTGTTGTGATACATTACATACAAGATTTATTCCTAGAGCGTAGGATCCACGTTCGCTGAATTTGCGAGGGGGATATTGTGAATCTGATCTCTAAAGAAGACGAAAAGGTGGAAGAGACCACTACTGTCCCGACTATTGAAATGAGGTACAGGTTTCATTTTCTGTTTAACATCGAATTCAAAATGTTATGTCAGAATGCTTACCGGTTCTTGAAATACTTGTGAAAGTATGGAATTGAATATAAAGGTAGGTATATGGTGTGGGCGTTGACGTATGGATAGTTATCTTAATCCGTATATTGAAAATCATAACATCCTACGCTTTCCAAGATCTTAAATACCAATACAAAGTCATAACTCCATCAGGCGGAAAGGAATTGTACTGCCAATAAAATACGTTTAACTGTGTTTTCAAACAGGAAGTAATTGATGGGGTGGGGTGGACGTTCGGAAAAAGGGGATTCTTATTGGTAATTACCAGGCGACGAGGCACGCAGTTAATTCTGACGTCTACTTGGAAAACTCAAACAAAAGGGAGAAGACTTCAAAAGGACCCATTAAGTTGCTTCTCAAATAATGGTGGTCGCTTTTATAGGCTGGGAAGGCTTGCTGCAAGCTGTTTCTGGTAATCTTCAGCAGTTGTATTAATATGAGAAGGAATTAGTTTGCTTTGCTCCTTTTGACGACATTTTGGTTATACTTTGGTGGTATTCATACTATTTATAGGCATAAATAAGTTCGTTAGGTATCTCAGTAGTCTGTATCATTGTGTCTGCTATTAAGATGTTTCCTATTGCATCTGCTGTCCTGCGTTCAAGTGTCAGAATGTGCAATACGCAAGTTTTCATATACCTTTTTTGGTATACTAGCGTTATCCCATACTTTCAATTTCAATTAAGGGATTGGCTTTCAAGCCTTTAAATCAAATTGGTAACCATATTCTATGGTTTAGATGAGTACGTTAATTACATAATTTTCCTCATAATATTATCATTATACGTATTATACGTACATAGTAAAACGTTTTTATAATTAATTCATCCTTGTGCAAGTTGCGCAGTTTTGATAATATATCAATTATTATTGTCTGTGCTTCACACGCGTAAGGTGCCGTTGATATTACTAAAAATATATTTTTATTATACTTATCACTTAGTAAATAGTCTCACATATATCTTTACCTTCAAATTTATTTGTTATTTATTTTAGTGGTCCAAGAATAAGTCCGTATATTGGCGTATTTTTCCGCAATTACCTAATACAAATACGGCAACGGGAGACTAATAAAAGAACGGTCGAAGTAAAACAAATACTTTCATTAAGACGGACAACAAATCAATGCGGTCCAAAATTAAACTACCCAAGCCAACTTAATCAATGAAAGTTACCAAAACGCTGATTTAAAGTTTGTGGATACAACTCTAGGTGAAACCTTTGACCTTTGTTTATCTCTTGTAAGAAGATTACACGCACGCAGCATATTTGTTCCATTACTATACATTTACGACTAAAATAAAAAAAGTGAAATACGTTGTATTTACTTCGAAGTTTTGATGACGTTCTGTTGTAACGCATTGGATGTCCCTAATTCCTGGTCGATAAATATTTTTTGACATAAAATTTGGAGTTAAGCTTTACAGCACTACTTAACCAAATCGATAAATTGTCCATAAGTTATGTAGGCATATTTCATTTTGATTGATAATATTAACTATTCGCTTCAAGGAAAATAAATAAATAGACGACCGGTTGGCGTAGCGGGAGTGTAAGCGACTGCTACGTCGAAGGTCGCGGATTGGATTCCCGCTCGAGTCACACATTTGTGTGCATGAGCATGGATGTTTGTCTTGGTCTGGGTGTTTCTATGTATAATATGTATGTAGTTACAAAAAAAAGGATGTTTATGTATGTTTATCCACTATCAAATACCCATAGTACAAGCTTCTGCTTAGTTTGGGACTAGATGGTGATGTGTGTATGTGGTAGAATATTATTATTTGACAAAGAAATCTATGAAGATATCTAACATTCTATTAAGTTTCCAATAAGTCATCGGCATCTCGCATCTTATCTCAAAATCTCATACTGTAAATAGCCTGCGCCTAGCAGTAAGTCAATTCATGGGTAGCACTCATTTATCAAGTATATGTTCCTAACGCAACATCTTCAGTTCATCAAAAATAGAATAAAATGTTTATTACCCAAGTATTCATATTGGTAATAAAACTTATATGTCACAATATTCCATATGACATAGGTACGTTAACGAATTGTTTATTAACAGGCCGAGGTGGAAGGGCATAGGTCACGTTAGCGTGTCCCAAATTGACAAATTTCATATACGAACTATGAAAATTTCGAATAAACTTCACAAATTAAATACTGTTGGTCTCCTTTATTGTTTTAAAACGTGAATTCTGAATATTTTTGGACCATTGAACTGATTGCTTGTTAATTTTGAACTCAATAATTGTTTGTGATTATTATTATATGCATTGATGCTTTCGAGATGTGGTGCTGGAGGAAGATGCTGGGTATTTCCTGGACAGCACACCGCACCAACCTCCTACAGGAGCTCAATATCCCGACGAGGCTTTCCACTATCTTCCTGCGCAGCGTCCTGTAGTACTTTAGGCACATTGCGAGGAAAAGCAGCGATAACTTGGAACAGTTAATAAACACTGGCAAAGTGGAAGGAAAAAGACCTAGAGGCAGAAGCCCGTTACATTAGACCGATCAGATCCGCACCACTCTTAACACTGACACGGCGTTACACGACGCTCTCCACTCAGCAGCAGATAGAAATAGATGGCGGCGAGTGGTCCGCAATAGACTGTTTCCAAAAGGTGGTCACGACCCTCAGCATTGAGGAAACCGACGCGAGAAGAAGAATTATAATAATTATGCTTTAGATTAAATATTTTTTAGGAATTTTGTACCTATTATAGTGCTTTGTAAAAATAGAGGCAGCTTTGGTATGGGCATACCAGTAAGACGGTATCAAATAAAAACAGTACTACTAACATAATGTGAATAATTCGTTTAGTGTGAAAATGTTGAAATAAGGTCCTTAGATAAAAATATTATTGTATCAGTCAAATGCGACAATTGGGTCATAAACAAATCTTAGGGGTAGTAAAAAATAAATAAAAAAAGTCTCAATTTTTCTTCCAAATCAGCATTTATTATAAAAATACCAAAAGTATTAACTTAAAAATAATTTCAGAGATCGTTGACTTGGTTTCTGGCAAATATGTGATCTTTTAATTTTTTTGTGTCCACAGAATAGACTACAAAATCTACAGAAAAGATAATAATGAAAGTTATAATTAACAAAGGTATTGACAAAACCTTCGAAAGCTTAACTAAACTATCAATTGTGTTGTACTCCACTGATTAGCAATTAACTATAAAAATAAAATCAATCACATTACGTGCAAAAAAATAATTATTTTTGGTCTACAGAAGGGACTTCCCTTCTGTTGACAATATGATGATATGCAATAAAATGAAAAATAAAAACAAGAATAACAAAAATGGTGGATCCATTGACATGTATCCCTTTAAAATATAGATTCATCATCTTCGCTGTCTGTGTATGGATCAATAAATGGCTTTTTATGCTGTTGTGGACGAATAATAAAGTCGACTTCATCTGCACTCGACAGTGAAGATGAAGACGACTGTATTGTATGATCAACTAATAATTGTTTACCATGTTGCGGTGATGAAATAGAATCTAAATCATCAGAATCTGAAAGGAGTCTCAATGTCTTGTAAGGACGTGAAGGGTACGCTTGAGAAGGTTTGTCATCTGGTGTAGTTGGGCTTAAAAGGTATGATCTAAAAGATACAGTAGAAGCATCAGGAGTGGGTATATGTCTTGAAGCTAAGCTGCTGCGATTTGATTCAAAACTAATAGGAGTACTCGATCTAGAACTGGATTTTTTTGATGGTGAACGTAACAAATCAGTCTCAATTTCTATTTGCCCAATCTCATAGTGGCTGCATTTAGCATGAGCAGCACAGATTATACAACTTAACCGTCTTGCATGAAGTATATTTGGTTGCTTTTTGGCCCAGGAAATTTGGTGAATTTTAAAAGTGCCTTTAAAAGGGCGTATTGTATTAGAGGCGGCAATTTCTTCAATTTCTGGCACATCAGAATCATCTATGCCAATGGCTTCAATGCCTTTACATTTACTTTTCACGCAAGACAACAAAACATTAAAATCTGATATATCGGACCCAGCTGCAACTGACTGGTCACAGGTACGCTTAATACAACCTCCCACACCATCGGGAGCTCCTTTACCATGGCCTGCTTCACTATAATGCCATGTTATAGTCTCAACATCTAAAAGTTTACTTAAATAGTTAACAATCAAATAAAACATAGTTTTATTTCGGTATTGCGTGGTTGGCCCATCGCTTATTATATGAAAATGTGTAATATTCGGTGACAATTCTTTAATTTTCTGTAAAATTGGTTTAAAGTGAGCACAAATTAAGACGGGATCATGTCTCAGATTTTCGGATAATGTACACATTGAGATTGGTTTCACTATGTTGTTTGGCGGATCAGAATGAGTGTAATAGTACACACTTGTGTGTAAACTTATTTGTGGTTTCGATCCACCAAAATGAGCAGACTGAATTTCAGCTGCATATTTACACATATAATTTTCCGAAAAATCAATGTGTAGAAGACCGTCCGAGGGTGTCAAATTTTCTTTAATGAAGCGAATTGCCTTTGTCTGATTAATAATGTTGGCACAATGTTGCATAAAAATAGGAATATTAGAAAACAAGAGGTTTACCAGCACCTGATTCTTTGTAATTACTGTTTCTTTAACCGTCTTTTTGCAAGTTTTTTCATGCCCTCTAACAACTGTAGTGACCGTTTTTGTGATCCATCTACTGTAGGAGATTGAGTCATTCTTATGGAAGTTATTTAGTTGGATAGTTTTCTCAGAACAAATTTGACATTTTCTTTCTAAACAGTTAACTCTTAGAACATTATCGCAGCATAAACTTTTAGCAACTTCAGTTGCAGTATTTTGCAAAATTATTTTTGAATTACGTAGCGCATGAACAACTAAATTATTGTTAGTATGTATTGAGCACAGACAAGTATCCCTTGATAAGACTTTTGGGAATATAACCCAAAAAGGGCGATTTCGCCTAAATGTTTGGTAGGACAATTTAATTCCTGTTTTACTCATAAATATTTTGTGCAAATTTAGCAAGGAGTCATTAAGGAGACGTATTTGCATTTTTTTCTTATTGCGAGTAATAGTTTCTTTTTTGCCCGCTGTCAGTCTGCTATACTCATCTTCTTGCAAAAAATCGTGTATTTTATTTTTAATTGATGATTCCTTTGATTTATTGGAAAATGTAGCACCCTTTTTACTATTTTTACAGTTTATTTGTGTTGCCCTTCCTAGGCGCATTTTATATTTCGCCAACTTAGACTCTAGAATTGTTAACCGCTCCTTCAGGTAAAGATTCTCAGCTTTTAGTTTACGCTTATTACGATTAATCACTGCTCTACCTGATGCAATTCGAGAATAGGACGACACAGAGGTAGTCGGTGTGCTACAGCTTGTTAATTGCTCTTTCTGCTTCATATCCTCACGACGTTTTCTTGCTTTATCTCGCCACATCTTTCGGATTTGGCGCTGTTGACGCGGTGTGTACTGATCAATAGTCTTGACTAATCCCTCCGCTTTCTTTTTATGATATCTTTCTCGGTCTTTTCTTCTTCTTTCTTCAATCGCTGCGTCATCCAATCTTGCCCGAGCACGGCGCATACTTTGTTTTTTCTGTTCGCGGCGCCTTCTCCTTTTTTCTTCCTCTGTCAATTTTTTTCTTGGAGGCATGTTTGCTATAACAAAAAATGCTACATGCAATATATGCGTCCGAAACCAAAATCAAGCCAAACCGCACATACAAACAAACAATCTGAGAGAATAGTCATTTTGTAGCACGGTGCACTTTAAATCAATCCGTCTCAAGTTCTCAAGGCTAATGTCACACCTTTACGGGCCAGTTTAAAATAACTCTTAAAAAAACCGACCGATCGACGTAAGTCAAATTAGAAATAGGTTATCAAGAGGTTTCTGAAAACAAAACAGAAGCATAACCACTAGCGCAATGTCGTTATTATCCCTTCTGTTGACCGATGTCCCTTCGGTGGACAGAGAAGCACAGAAAAGAATTCCACAGAAGGGACGGTCTTGTATAAAATCCCAAATAAAGGCGTCATATTTTAGGTTAGAAAAACAACAATATAAATTTCTTAAAAAAGTTCATTCGACTCAATAGAATAGAGCTTTTTGTAAAAATTGAGTGTTTACTTACCAAAATATTTGATGGCAAGGAAAGACACACGATCTTTGATGAAAATTTGTTGAGCTAATTTTTTCGGTTCTATAAAACATGTACACCATTCACTTCACGTCGGCACAATGACAAGTGACAGCTACATAGAATTGCCAGTGTAAAAATAAAAAAAAATCGACTAATTTTTGTGAAATCGATTTTTAATGTCGGGTATTTTAGGACCACAGAATGGATACACATTCAGTAACGAACTGTTTAATCCGTTTTTTTATTATAAATAAGTTAGATAAATTTTGATTATTTCAACAACATAAAAGTTCAACATGTTACTGATTATATTATTAACAGACTGCTTATGCCAGGAAGCGTTTTTTATTTTTAACATCCATGCAAAGTTCCTAACTCCTAGTAGTAACAAGTCCACAGAAAGGGACTTTATTATACTGTGTGCATAAAAAAATAGATATTTAATGAAAATAACTTAAAAATTCTTTATCGTAAATATAGATTAGTGCTGAATCCATATCCATATTAAAAATATATTTACTAAGTCTAATAAATTTTGAAAAATTTAGTGATAACATTTTTTTCGCTGGTTTTGATTATGACCCAATTAGTGTTTCTCATAAGTTATAGTTACTTAAAATGTAACAATACTAGTCAATTACTCTGATCATCGTATAATGCCATGAAACAATCAACTCCATATATATACATTGGGGCCATGGGGTCCAAGTGCGCGATCACTTTTTAGAGATCTCGCAAAGAGACTTATAGACGCCTCGCGTGACCAGAGGGCTGGCACGTATTTGGCTCAAAAAATAAGTATAGCCATCCAACGAGGCAATGCTGCCAGTCTTCTGGGCACGCTTCCAATTGACTGCGATGCGGATGAGTTTCATGACGCCTTCTAAATTTTAATTTTTAATTTTTTGAATTTTCCCTTGTATATATTAATTAGTTTTTTTATTATTTTAAGATTTAATTTAATTATATTGTTAATTGTAAACAAATATTATAATAATAAATACAATATCTAGTCAAAAAAAAAAAAGAAAAAACTCCATATTAAAAGAAAAATATGTTTATACCTTTGTCAGTAATTTAAATATGCATGTGTAATACTCGTAATATTACTATTTGAATATTTAATCTAAGATATATCATTTATTTACCAAAACCCTAGTAGTTAGATACATGTGTATAAATAAAGCTACAGCAAAAGATAAAGTCATAATTATTAGTGCTTGGAAGTAAACCTATATTTGCGCTGTGAAGGTTGTTAGGTTGTCAATGTATATTTTATAAATAACGTTTCCGTAGTGTAGCGGTTATCACGTGTGCTTCACACGCACAAGGTCCCCGGTTCGATCCCGGGCGGAAACATGATTATCACCTTTTTGTTTGAATTCATTTTGTTATCAATTTTCTTCACATATTTTCGATTTTTTTTATTGGCGATACAAAGATTATCCGCGCGCCTCTAGCGGCGAATTTGGAAGTTGTCCGGGTACGACACTTTTGACAGCTTTCAATACAACTTTGCTTTGAGTTTATAGGGGTAATTGTATTGAGCTGTCAAAATTGTAGTACCCGGACAACTTCCTAATTCGCCGCTAGAGTCGTTAGTTAGAATCTTAGCATATCGCCAATACCTGGAAATAGGATATATCGGAGTTGCGACCATTTTGCTTTCGGAAAATACGCACGCTTTCAACCTCTATAATTATAATGTCGTTTTAACTAAAGAGTGTAAAACAAGACAGCTCCTCGACTATATGTCTAGACATTAGGGTAGAGGTTTGTATTTGCTCACCGGCGAAAAGCGACACTGTCACAGTGGACGTTGTTATTGATGAAAATCAGAAGTAATGTAAGTTAGTGCTTGTATTCATTAGCTTTGGCAAAAACAAGACCTTAAGTATATGTACAAAAAATGTAAATGCTAATTTGAATCTGTTGGTTTGGTAAGACAATTTTTCCATGTTAATGCCTTAACTCTGGAAGGATGTGATCAGTTTGATGTCTCTGTGTGTCTGTATGTGGCATGGTGGCTCCTAAACAAATAGACCGATTATAATCAGAATGTGCAGGTTACTATGGGTGGCGGTGATCACGTACCATCAGGTGACCTGGTTGCTGGTTTGTCTTCCTATACAATAAAAAAATATGTGGTTTTATTTTGATTTGAAATTTGACATAGTTTGTTACAACAATTTTTAATAAATGAAAATGAACAATATTTATCGTGGACCGTTTAGGAATTTCTCCGAATTATTTATTCCTGTTAATGCAGTCCAAGTCCATTTTTTTCTAAACGGACCACCGTACGTAGTGAACACGTAATTAGTGAACAATTATTTATTAACTCTGACAAATATTTTTTACAGAATAAGTGTCCAGTAATATAATGTAGCCTACCTTTATACAAATATTTTGGCCACAAAACTTTATAAATGTACTATGGTCGATTGCAAGCTGGTAAGAGCAATAGTGCAGTCACTCATACATAAACAAAGCCAAGCACTGGCCAAGTCCACAGCTGTGAAATAAAAAATTACAAGCGCATGAAATCTGTAGATCAAAACTAAATTCAATATTCAACGCTTATACAATATTCAGCGCTTCTACAATATTTGACGCTTACACAATCTGTCCAATAAATAAAAAAATATTGCCATTATAATTGAAATAATACGAACACAGATATTAATTTAATAACTGACAGACAATGAAAGTAAACGTTTGAACGCAATAGATTAATTTATTATTAAATATATAATATGCAGAGTGCAGACCTTTGTTTTATTATTTCAGCAGACACTTTCTGGAATAGAATATTAATTTATGAGAAAAGCTACAATTCTAATTTAAGATATTCGTATTGCGAAACAAATGGTATTAATAAATATTAATTGCATTACATTTGCATCTATAAGGTAATTAGTAAATGTTGAAATGTTATTGAAGTAATATTAGCGCTTGATTAATAATTTAAGCGTTATTATAAAACTAATCTAGTGCACGATCTGTTAAGTTATGATTTACCTTGAGTTATTTTAAACTTTCGTGACTTGTACAGATAGTATTACATTATTAGACTATGGTAATACAGTCATCTCGTGACCACTGGTAGTGTAACTCATGGCAAAACGTCAAGGGAAATATTAGGTATTTTTGGTACCTTAATATATTTTCAAATAATTACGCGACGTAGACCTAACATAATTATTGATTATGATATACCTTGAAGAAAAATACCATAAATATAGCAATCACAAATTTTGGTCTAGAGATCATTTTGGAATATTATACTAGTTTTTGTTTTCCACTGTCAAACTAATCTTTATCTATGGTTTGTGAATTCGCTGAGATTCTTTTAAGGACAGTATCGGCTAAAAGAACATAAGTATAATATTATAATATTAATATGTAATTGCTAAAAGTATGTTCTCCATTACGTTTTGAAGTAAAGGATAGTTGTTAGCCGCAGCAATAAGTAGTCTTTAAGTACTTTGCAGAATCAAATCTGCAAAAGCGCAAGCGAATTGGTGATACGTCTGCTGATCGATAGATACCTTTTTTTTATACATACTTCCACACTATTTTGGGGCGCCAGAGGGTCGAGTTAACATTCTACCCTGGCACCCCGGCGGATAGTCCAAAGGCCACAACCTCCGTGGCGGCGGATGAAGATGTTGGGCCGCCGCCAACACACCCAGCGGCCGCAGAGGATAGGGAGGACTGCAACCTGACAACACCGCATCTCCACTTTCTCTGCGGCCCCACCGCAACGCATCGAATGGTGCGCCCCCATTTGGTCGCGGGCGGTAGGGCGCGCGGCAACGCAACACCGACACGCCTGCGCGACTGCGAAGGACAGGCAGAACTGTCCCCCGCACCCGCACCTTTGGACGCATCCTGTGCAGGCCCCCTTCAAGCCCACGCGGAGCGTCCACTCCCGGGATCTCTCTTAGCTTCACAGCGGGTGTCCAAGCCACGGTTACTGAGTCCCCCCACCACGACAAGGTGGAGATCCCACTGATCCCACAGGGGGCATCGATAGATACCTGATATTTTGTGATAACAGTCTCAAGTCTAGTTATTTGCCCGGTCATCCCGCTGAAATTGCAGCAACATAATATTGGGCTCTACTCCCTGTATTGAGATAGAAGCTTTATTATCCTGGATTGAAAAGGACGTGCAAGCCTTTTAAGCAACTTAAAAAAAAATTGAGATCCTTAAAAGACTTCACACACACATTCTTTTAAATAATATGTGACTCATAAATATAGTGTGATAATGGGTTACACACCTACCACTTAATTTCAGACGAGCCATGCCGTTTGCCAAATTGCACAGAAAAGACAAAGAATATAGGAGTAATTTATTCTCTATGAAAATTTTCACTTGAGCCTCTAAGACCCCCTCGTAAATATTTTTAGAGAAATATATTCTACTAGAGCCACTTAACTTCTCTGTTCAAAAGATTTATTGCTTCGCCTAGAATGCGAAGTATTAGCTTCGTAACTAAACATTAGTGGGGTCAGTTTAAAGGTCACCGATACAATGTCAAGTTCTGCTTAGGACAGCATCACGCACACGCCATTTGAAACTTAAGTTTACTTAGTTATAGTGCTCGAAAATGATTGTTCCAAATATATAGTTGTATTTCAAGCTTCAAATGATTTAGGCATTAATGAATATATTTCATATCGGTACGATACGAACGTCAAAGTCAGGAGTTCTGAACCGACAATCATCAGCCCTGTAAATAAACAGTGTTGCTGCTGGACAGTTGGCACGGTGGGGAAGGATAAGGGCGGTTTCAGATTAGCGTATTTTTCTGCGCATTTACGGTCGTTTCAGCAAAAGCACTTACACGTAAAATACGTGCTTCAAAAAACCGGACTTGCGTAAACGGGCATATGTCGGCGTGTTCGCTCGAAACGGTAGTGGCATCTTGTCAGTGTTAAAATGGATTCTGACGCCTCGCGCTTTTACGTGCTTAGAAGCGCGTCAAAGCTCTTACGAGTTGCGCGTGTGCCAAAAGGCGCGCCTATACGCGCCTATATGCGCTTCCAAAAACGAGCTTATACGCGCGTATAAAACGCTAATCTGAAACCGCCCTTAGGCCATAGTACACTACGCTGGCCAACTGTGGGTTGACAGACTTTGCATGCCTTTCGAGAATATTAATTTGAAGTCTCAGACATTCAGGTTTCCTCATGATGTTTCTTTTACCGTTTATCAAGCGATAAATAATTAAAATTATAAAGCTGAAGAGTTTATTTTTTTGGTAGAACGCGGTAATCTCGGGATCTTCTGGTTGAATTTTAATAATGTAATTCACGGATGCGGAGTAGTAGCTCTACATAGTACCTACCTACTGGAGTAGCTGAGCCCACCAGCTAGTAATTTAATACGCACATAACTTCGACAAGTAATTAGTGCGTTGGATTTGAACCCGAGGCTAGTCGGTCTCGCGTTATCAAGTAATAGCCTAGTGGATAAACTAACAGGGGTGTAAAATTTACACCTCTGCCTACCCCTTCGGGGATACAGGCGTGAGACAAGAAATAAAAAAAAATAAACTAACAGATTTGTATACATACGTATAGCAGTGTGTTAGTTCCTGCACTAGGCTATTACTGCCATTGATGAGCTCAAGTGTTCCGCCCCGTGGGATCTCCACCTTGTCTTGTCGTGGTGGGGGGGCTCAGTAACCGTGGGTTTGAGGTACAGCCATGGTAAAGTTAAGCGGGATCCCGGGAGGGGACACTCCACATGAGCTTGAGTGAGGCCTGCGTAGGATGCGTCCAAAGTGCGGGTGCGGGGGACAGTTCTGTCTGTCTCTCGCAGTCGGGTGCGGTCGCGGGAGGAGAGGCATGTCGGTGTTGCGTTGCCGCGCGCCCTATCTCCCGCGACCAAATGGGGGCGCACCATTGTTGCATCGCGTTCCGCAGAGGAATTCTTCGGTGAAACCCTACCCTCCGACACATGGGTACATGAGGAGCACGGGTTGGTTTTTGGTCAGCAAGAGTCTGACAGTCCCCTTCGTCCTTCCCCCCAGGGCGGAGGGACTCCATGAGGATTTTCCAACTCGACACCAAAAAAAAAAACTGTATTCTTTTTTTTTTTAATATTGAAGGGACTTTGTCAACATTGACGATGGCGCCCCGTAATTCGAGTAACATAGTATTTTTACAATTTTAACCTATTTTTACACTTAATATAATAAGTAAACTAAGATGTAGGCATGGATGCACGGCCCAACCGCGTTGATTGTGTGTTCCTCTGTGGCCGGACCACATTTTAGTACTCAGATGCTATAGTTCGAAATTATACCTACCTAAAGTCTACTTTCATCGGAATATATACATATATTTAGTACCTCAAGAGATATCTTTTTAATTCACAATTTATGTGGTCCGGCCGCCAGGCAGTGCTCTCTGGCCGCGCCACCTCAAGTTAAATAGAGTATAATGAACTATTAATAAATCAATATCCCAAAAAAAAACTACCTAAAGAGTACCTTGCATACGACAAATATGGTCTAAGAAACCCCTTTAGTTAAGGAGTTATTGGTCGTAGGGTGTGGTCCGGCTGGAAGGTATACTCTGCAGCAAGTCAATTTTGCAATATTTAATATTAACTATCCATAAAGCAATTTATATATTAGTACCTTTTCTTTACTCTTCGTTGATACTTTTTTCTCTCAAGAAACTATTCATTTTGATCAATTAATCTTTTAAGTATGTGGCGCGGCTAGGAAGGATTACTTTTAGCAAATATAACGAAATATGCTTTATTTCTTTATGCCAACGATAACTGCATAATAAGTACTTTATAAAAAGACCTGGACTTCATCTATAAACATTTATTTTTATCACCAACAATGATTTTGAAAAAGGTGCACTTTTTAGTTTTTGTTTACCTATCTACCTATGAATAGGTAGTTATTTAGACGGAGTAAGCGAAAATTTTGGTTTAAAATAAACAATAAGTACCTATACGATAATATATTTTCATAATCAAATATTAACAACTAGCTGACCCGACAGACGTTGTCCTGTCTTAACGATGAGTATTGAATTTAAATTGGTAAATAGATTGAATTTAAGCATCTAACCCTTTAAACAAGAAATAACAATAAAAAAGAGTGTACCAAAACCGTGTTATTATATAATAATATAGTCATAATTAAAAATATAGTCAATCAGTATTACAAGTAAAGGAGTTTTGAAGTTATTTTCCAACTTCAAAATGCAAGGCTTAAATTAAAAATAAACATATTGATAAAAATAAGTTATAATTTACAAGTTTACGTATAAAATACAATGAACATTCATTTGCTGGGTTTTAGTCCTTGTAACTTTAGAACTTAAATCATCATATGTTTCCCAAGTATCATCCAGACATTGCATCAGCGAGGTAATGGCGAATATTTGGTAAATAATATAGTCGGTAATACCAATGGTAATACTCAATCACTAACAACACTGTAAATATTTGTCCTTGTAATGTCATAGTGTCTGGAATGTCATAATTATATATCAACGCCTAAATCAATTTCAAATATTTTAAATCATTCAATGTGAAGTTAATAATTTGTTTACCGGTACATTTTACACCGTCATTGGAAACCATATTGGAAGGCGTTTAAATTTATACTAAGTTCCGCAATTTATAAAATCTATTGTACATACATATATACATACATAGACTTACGCCTGTTTCCCCGAAGGGTTAGGCAGAGGCATATTAAACGCCCACTTTTTGCCAGTGTTTTGATCCCACGTAATAGGTGGCGAGCCTATTGTCGCTTACCGGGATATTTTGTTTGCCAGAGCCTCGTCCGTTGATCGGCAGGTGCACCACTTGCAGGTGAGGTTGGCTTGGGACCCTAAGTTCTTGGTGGGAACCCGATGCACCCCTCTCTATTGTATTAACAATTTTTATTGTTAATATTTGATTATGAAAATATACATTTGTTTTTCGTATACTTATTGTTTATTTTAAACCAAAATTTTCACTTACTCCGTCGAATTAATTACCTACTCTTAGGTAGATGGGTAAACAAAAACTAAAAAGAGCACCTTTTTCAAAATCATTGTTGGTGATAAAAATAAATGTTTATATATGAATTCCAGGTCTTTTTATAAAGTACTTATTATGCAGTTATAGTTGGCATAAAGAAATAAAGCATATTTCGTTATATTTGCTAAAAGTAATCCTCCCTAGCCGCGCCACATACTTTAAAGATTAATTGATCAAAATGAATAGTTTCTTGAGAGAAAAAAGTATCATCGAAGAGTAGAGAAAAGGTACTATTATATAAATTGCTTTATGGATAGTTAATATTTAATATTGCAAAATTGACTTGCTGCAGAGTATACCTTCCAGCCGGACCACACCCTACGACCAATAACTCCTTAACTAAAGGGGTTTATTAGACCATATTTGTCGTATGCAAGGTACTCTTTAGGTAGTTTTTTTTTTGGGATATTGATTTATTAATAGTTCATTATACTATATTTAACTAGAGGTGGCGCGGCCAGAGAGCACTGTCTGGCGGCCGGACCACATAAATTGTGAATTAAAAAGATATCTCTTGAGGTACTAAATATATGTATATATTCCGATGAAAGTAGACTTTAGGTAGGTATTATTTCGAACTATAGCATCTGAGTACTAAAATGTGGTCCGGCCACAGAGGAACACACGCGTTGATTGGGCCGTACTTCCCAGCCTTAATCGATACATGTATAGAGCACATAGCTTCTTGTCGTCTTCCGAACAAGGCGAGGCCAAGAAGCCATTGCATATTCCTATATTGCACTGTCTACTGTCCAAGATGTAACGCCGTTGAGACTCGTTAAAAGCACACTCAAGTAGTACGTGATGAATATCGTCTATTTGATAAAATATATAATACATTCTAAACAGTTTGGTGACTCAGTTTTACCCATAAGATGCACAAATTTATTTGATGGGATGTGCCTAGATCGAAGTCTGAACAGCGTCACTACATAATCTCTGCATGTTTTCATCAGTTGGAACCACGGGCATCGAAAAATTCGAGACTGTGTGGTCTCTTATACCATATGCCTTTAGTACGCAATCGTTCGTCAAAATATTCCTGCCACATATCCATGCAAGTCTTTTTGATCGATCCTACGAGGTCGCGAGGTCGCTCGGTAAGGGTCGACACCTGTACAATATAACTTCTGACGAGGCTGATTTTGCTGCTCGATCTGCTCCCTCGTTACCCATGATACCAACGTGGGACGGAATCCATTGTAAAATTATGGTTTTGTTGATCCTACATACCTCGTTTAAAGTATTGATTATAACCATAGCTATCGGGGAACCTCGATATTTCGAGGGTAGCCGAGCCAGGTGCAATAGAGCACTTTTACAGTCTGTAAGAATCACAATATAATTTGCCTTGAGACTAGACGCGTAAAACAAAGCCTCCAGAATCGCTATCAGCTCACAGTACTCTAAACTTAAACGACATGTTTACCTGCGGATCAAACACAGCTGCTCCTGCATCGATCCCGGCCTTTGATCCGTCGGTATAAATTTGATAATACAGATTATATTTATTAACCAAATACTTGGAACAGTTTGCCTTCAGGTCACATATATTTGCCATCCTTTTTGAAGCAGTAACATAGTCGATTTCAGTAATAATGATTTGAGACAAATCAATATTGGACAGCCACGTATTCAAAGAGAATATTTGGAGTATAGGGCTAGAATAAATGACTGAGTCTTCAAGCAATCTATGAGTTTCTACCAGCAAAGGAATCTTCTTATTTCTCCAATATTGGCCGTCACACATACTTGAAAACGCACTAACAGTATTGATGGTGATATTATCTTCTAAAGATCTAGATCTGAGCCAAAACTTGCCCGCTAAGTAACGTCGTCGAATATGTAGCGGCAGTAAACATAGTTCGTTTTCCATAATATGTATTGGAGTGGTTTAAATAAAACCTCCACTGATTCTCATGCACAAATTTTGCATCCTATCGAGCTTACTCAAGTAACTACTAGTGTAGTTCTCAAACAAAAAGCTACAATAGTCAAGCCTACTTCTGATCATTGCAATATATAATCGTCTTAGGTGCATAGGATGTGCTCCCCAGTTAGTGTCTAAAATATACGTGGCTATCTTGCATGAAGAAACGGAGTGACATTGAAAAGTGCATTTTTGTTGTAGTGAATTGTCCCTACAAATTAGTACATGCATAGTGATTACAGTGTACGAAGCGGAACAGAAATATTAGCGTTGATCAGTTTATGAGACGTAATCAGCGGCAGCCATGTTTGTTTCCACTGATTGAGGCTTGTTTGCACGCTGGCGCCACATAAACAAGCTGTCACATAAACAAGTGTAATTTAACAGTTAAAGTTCCGCTTGATTGGCTTTTGAATGTTTTAAGTTTGACATTTGTTTGAGCGGAAAGTTTTTTTTTTATTTACATGTTGCTCGTATTTTGTATCTCACGCAATGTAGCGCACATTGCAGTTGGAGAGTTTATATCGATAGAGTCTGGTGAATTATGGTGTGCCGGCGTTTTAATGTAACTATAGTATTTCTGTGTCTGTGATTTCTGTAAGTATGCTCGAGAAGGTTTATACCAACTGTTCAAGCAAGTAGTCAAAAATCACCGATAGTTGATGGACTTCAACTCTACGTTACCAGAGTTTATCTGATTTCTAATCAGCCGCGTTAATCCTCGTCTACGCTGCGTGTGTAATACGTATGTTAAAAGGTACAAAAAGACACGTTCGCAGTCGGTAGGATTCGAACCTACGCTACCAGAGGGAATTTGAAATCAGTAATCATTTATTTGCTTGAAACATGGTTGACAGATGCTCTTAGTGTCTATGGTACAACATGTTTCGCCGTACAAACGGCATGCAAATGTTTAAAATTAAATTACGCATGCATTAACCTAAACTTATCCACTATGCCTGTGATCATTTATATAAAACTAAATTTCAATTTGTGATCATGAACACATAACAAATTACTGTCTTTTTTTAATATATTTGTATTCTAGGAACTCCGATATAGAATAAAAGCATCCTTCTATAAGCCATTTAATCAATTGTTGCCTGAATTGGTTAAAGGGTAACTCTCGTATCACTTTGGGTATTTTATTATAAATTTTTATTACCATGCTATAGCAATTTTTTTGGTGAATTTTTCTGATTTCTAGTCAGACGCCTTAACCGCTCGGCCACGACTGCTGTGTGAACTTGTTTTTAAATGACAATCATGTTTTGGAGAGGTACTCATAAACCGTATTCTAAGTGAAAGCAACAAAGAAAATATTAGTCATTATACTTCACCTCGTGTAGAATCACTTAGCCTGCCTCGTTGGTCTCGCGGCATAAATGTGCACGTGGGATTGAGAGGTCTCGGGTTCGATTCCCGGGTCGGGCAAAGTCTTATTGCGTTTTTCCGTTAGGAAATTCTCAGTAGCAGCACGGAGTCTGGTAATGTGCCCGGTACGGCAATAGGCTAGCCCCCTATTACGTGGGACCTAAAAATTCATGGCGAAATGTGGGTGTAATATTACACCTCTGCCTACCCCTTCGGGGATACAGGCATGAGTCTATAAAAAAAAAGAATCGTTAACACCACTCTTAACTAGTATCAAGGCGCAGCCAGCCAGTTTCCTGCACTAAATCCGGGACCAGTATTAGTTACGCATCTCACCGCTTCTGGCAATGCGCGCGCATGACATTCATAACACAAATGACATTGACATAATAATGAACAATGACCCTTCCGACTAGTGATGTAATGATTGTCAGATTTTGGACATTCGCGGACGCGAATGCGAATGCGAATATCTGCTGCCAACATTCGCGATTGCGAATGTGAATGCGAATATTCAGTATTTGTTCAAGTTTGGCGGCATTTGTCTATGGCTTGGTGACCTTGGTGGCGGTCCCATTCGAACGAAGTGCGTTCCGTTGGCTACAGGTTAGGCTATCTCAGGGCTACACGCGCGCTCCAGCTAGGTGATTCAAGAAAAAATATTGTGGCAACCCTGATTCCACTCGCGCCGCGGAGTACTGGGTCGTTTCGGATTCTTCGAGAAATGAAATGAGACGGTTTTTAAGGATAGAATACTGTTTCTAAAAGAATCGTTTTCGTCTCCTACATAGAAGCAAAATGTCCAGAATTTATACTAGGTGCAATTTTCTAGGGTCATTTTCAACACACTTGATTTTTGCCTAATTCCAGTGGCGAATTTTCATATTGACTTTTTATAACTTTTTTAGTGCTAGTTAAATAGTATGAGACGTGTAATAATAAGTAGTATAGTAGAGATCACAAAATAATTAATACTTTTTGAGATATAGCCATTTGAAAATATCAAGAGCCACCGAAATTGATATTGTCCCACCGCAATTGTAACCAAGCCACCGAAATTGTTTTATGCCACCGGTATTAGAAATGACAAAGAAATTCATAATTGGTTATTTTATAACCAATCTTTATACCTAATCATAACATAAATACTCAAAATAGGTTAAAAAAGGACATAACAATAAAATCAAACAATACAAATACAATAAAATCACAATTTTTATTTTATAGCGAGTTTTAGGCGATCTAGACAACAAATCTTGAGTTAAAACACAACAAAACTTAGCCAGTTCTTAACTTTGTTAATAAACCAAAAATACTACTATCTACAAATCAGTATCAACCTTATAAGGTAGTTTTTTGTAAAATTTTACAGTCCGTCTTCATTTTTATCACATATCTACTTATTTTAATTCAAACAGGTACCCCGCAAAGTTATATTTATACCCAGAGACTTGACGTTATTATATTTTTTTATAAACAATTGCGTATTAATATTAATTAACAAATTCTTTGAAATAAACGTTTTTACTTTTTATTAGGCTGGTTTTAGTCTTACGCTGACGGCACGCGCACCGTCAGCGCTGATGGCCGAGATATATGAACTTCTAGGAAGCGTTTTTGAATGACGCGCAGCTATCAGCGCGCACTATGATCAGCGCTGATAGCTACGCAGACGTACGCGTCGCGCGTCGGCCCCGCGTAGCTGTCAGCGCTGACGATCGCTCGAGCGCCTCTGCTTTCAGTGAGCGTTTTAGTGTCGAGCGGAGCGGATGTCATCAGCGCGTACAGTCATGGCGATTCGTGAAGTGGATACAGGTTCAGTTATCGATGAGTCGTTCAATCGGTGGTATAGGCACGATTCGTAGGCTGCAATGGACCAGTTTATCCTGTATCTTTGCCAGTCATTCGTCAAAAGTTATATTTGACATTCGAAAGTAATTAAATAATTTACTTTTGTCAGCCCTCAAAGTGCCATATAACACGACAAATTCTCCTGCAACGGCTCTCTGCTCAATCAATGGGTGAACATGGAGTCTTCGTCGTCGCCAATTTTTATTTTTTTGGGATAGATAGTACAAAGCAGCAATAATTAATACACTCCGCATTTTGATCGTCGACTGTACAGAAAGGCGGTCAGTACGATACTAAAACGAGCCACGCTGAGCCTCAGCGCTGACAAACTACGCGCTGAGCTATGAGCGCTGACGGTGAGCGTGAGACTAAAATCAGCCTTAATTATAAAATTTTCCATTCGTAATCTAAGAGTGACATATTTTTTATGGTGGTAGCAAAACTATGTTGTTTTAAACAACACCATGACACACATTAAAACATTGTAAATATATAAAGAAATATCCTACTGATCACTTTCCTTATAAACAAGTCATAACTTTATAATCAGTCTTCATTCTCATCATATGATTTCTTCTAAATCGAATAGGTAACTTAAAAATTATGCACAAACTTAATATTATTAATCAACAAATTTCTTTCTTAATTCAATATTTTTCTTAATTATGAAGTTTTCCAAATCGCGAACAAAAAATAACGTAATTTTTATGGTGTTAAAAAAATATTTTAAACAACACCATAATACATACGTTAAACTATATTCTAAATATGTACAAACATAATCACTATTAGCCTTACAAAGAAGTTATAATTATACAATCAGTCTTCATTCTTAGAAATTAAATATTTCTTCTATATTTAAATCAAACATGTACTTTGAAATGGTATACTTATACTCTTAGTATTTATTATACCCAGAGATTTTACATGATTCTATTTTTTATAAACAATAATATATTTTATAAGTAAATCACCAAAAACTTTAAAAAAAGTTAACCCTTCTGTTTATAAAAAAATACAATTCGTAAGTAAAAAATGACATAATTTGTAACAAAAATAATATGCTTTAAATAACATGTCTAGAAGCTAAAAAATATTAAGACTTTCGTCAGAATCACTATCCACATAAAAATCTTCAGTCTTTTTATTGTAAATCGACTTATTTTTCAAGGCATCAACATTTCGTTCATATTGGTTAATGACGTCGCTGTTTAAACCGTCGAAAAATGAAACGGACGGTGTATTGTTTCCCCAATTTACATCTATTATTACGTCTTCGTCATCAGTCATTGGTGTTTGGCTTTCTACATGAGTTCTTGAAGTTGAGGGTACTGGTTCCTGGTTATTTTGTTTCAAACAGTGCTTATTACAAACCTTAAACCGCCTTATTTCTAATATTTGAGGTTTCTTAGCATTCAATTGGGGGCTTTTTTGCAAAGCCTGACAATAGTCTCTTGAAGGCTCTCCTTGTCTATTAGCAAAAGTCTGGTTTTGGTTTTTCCCTAATTCGTAAAAACCCAGATGAAGACCATGCGGACATTCAATGACATCATCGAGGCATTCTGGTGTAATACATGAGAGAGACCGTAGCGCTAATCGATTTTTTGATTTTTTGGTCCATAACACTTGATGTACTTTAAAAGTACCACTAAAAGCTTGTAAGTCGGTAGGGATAAGCCAATCTTTTTCCACAATTTCATAGTCTTCTACAACGTGAATGTGTACCCCTTTAACATATTTTTTTAGACATGTTACCAAAGATTCTAGATCTGTGATATCGTCGCCATAAGCGACTCTATCATCTGCTGTGCGTTTTAAGATCCCCCCAATCCCATCTGGCGCACCCTTACCGTGTCCACACTCACAATAATGCGACATTACGCGTGTTAGGTCTGAGCAGTAAGAGACTAGCTGACTCATTACGTAAAATATTTTTTTATTTCGGTATTGCCCTGTGGGTGAATCTGACACAATAGTAAGTTTGTTCATATGGGGAGCTAGGTTTTCAATTTCTCGAAGAATTGGCACTAAATGGGCCCAAACTGCCGCAGCATCATGTCGTAAACATTGACTTACAGTGCACACAGCTTGACTATTTAAAGTTCCATTTTCAGACTTATAGTAAATCATAGATGTGTGCAACGTTAGTTGACTTCTATTTGCTCCAAAATGATTGTATTTCAGCGTGATACTTACTATTATAATTTTCACTAAAATCTATGTGTATAATCAATTCTTTCATACGCAGGTTCTGTTTCAAAACGGTCAAAGTGTCATACTGATTTTTAATGTAGCCACAGTGTTTCAAGAACGGAATAACCTCACTTTCAGTTTTTTCTATAAGTGTTTTAGGCGCGACTAGATGTTTGACTTTTTTAATAATATTAGTTTTTCTTTCCACATCATCTTTAATGTAGGTTTTCGTATCCTTTTCCCAGACCCAATATACTACACAATTGTCATTATTAAATTCTAAATTATTCAAACTTTTAATTTTGCATCCTTGACATTGTCTCAATAAACATTTAACGCTTACTTGATTACAACATAAGGCCCGCACAAGATCAGTTGTATTATTTTCATTAATCAACTTATTTTTCTTTAATGCATTCACAAGTAATTCCATATTAAAATGAATTTTGCAAGCACACGTATTTCGTGACCTGACGTCAGGCTTGATAACCCAAAATGGTCTTAATCTCGAAAATGTAACATAGCTTATCGGTTTGTTTCCTGTATTTAAATACTTCTTATGTAAATTTTTAATTGAGTCTGTCAAATATCGTTTTTGCATTTTTAACCCATTTTTAGTTATACAATACCTTTTTCCCGGACATTGCCTACTATTGTCATCATCTTCGTAAAATTCTTTTACTAAATGTCGCAATCGTTTATCAATAGCCTTAGAGACAGCTACAGGCATTGGACTTTTTTCTTATTTGAAGGGAATATAGTTTTTGTTTCTGGCTTATTGATGTAACGCTGCAGTTGTTTTCTATAGCGTTCTTTATCCTTATTCAATTGAATATTTTTTTTTACGTAATGCCAACAATTCTTTTGCTTTCTGCATTTGATACCTTTCGTTTTTGACGATTTCTACGTGTCCTGGGTGTCATTTCCGCCAGAGGAATAATTTTGCCTTCTTCCTTTAATCGAATATATCTTTGACGATCCTTTTCTTTTAATTCTGCGTAAAGCATTGGGTCGCTCCTTATTCTTTTTTTCCTCTCACGCTCAGCTAGTCGCTTTTTTTCGAAGCGTTCAGCTCTAGATTGGTTTTTTCGTTGGGGTGCCATACTAAAAGAATAAATTATTTTGCGTATTATTTCAGCACTCACCAAGATAACCACGCCTAACTATCAAAACTACTATAAAAAATAATTCATCAACTCTCTTTAAATTAATTGGCTTATGTTTTTGAATTAATAGACACGAACTCTCAAATATAATGAATTAAGTTCCGAAATAAATAAACTCAAATCAGAATAATTGTAATTTTATAAAATATGCTTTTTGATACTCAAAAAAAGGATACTTTTAACTCAAATGAAAGTTATAAAAATAAAATGTTGGTAACATAATAGGCATGTATTTTAGCATTTATATAAAATATTTGGTTTAAATTAACTTCATTCTGTCTAATTATTCTAAGAATAAAAAACTGTTAAATTTCGTATAGGTATTCCGTTTTGGTAGGTAGTCACTAGACATTAATTGGTAGTAAAATAGGTACATTTTAGTACCTAGTTTCTAGTGATCATTTGATATCATTCAATACAATATGTTTTGTGTAATGTTAAATAGTTGATATTAGTAAAACTAAGTAATCACTCTAATTCCGGTGGCACTGTTCAGTTACCGTGGCGCTTTGTTTCGCCACCGGAGCCACGGGAATTGCACCACCGGGGTTAGAATCAGTAACAAAATTGAAAATATCACAAACACAATTATTCTGATCCTAGGTTTTAATTTACAGATGCCACTATATACCTTAACTTCAAACATCTACGAAATGTATTTTTAATCGGTCTTTTAGTTTCACTATTATACATGCCATCGAAATTGATTGAATTTGTATTCCTGCGCCACCACAGCACGTACTTACATGTTTGGCGGGAAAACAGCACAGCCTGTCGCACGTCCTACCGTTGCGTTTGCGAGAACACCACTGAGCGGGGCAGAGCAGGATAGCTTCATATCTCCCGAAACAAAACGTGACGAGTAAAGGAGTGAACAAATCGCGCCACCGTTATTGCATTTTCGGGCGGGACAATTTGTAAAGTTGTTTAAAATACTAGTCTAGAATACTTAATCTTCTTCTAAAATTCTTACCAATAGTATCATTTTATATATTTTCAAAATATTTGGTTTTTTAGAGAGTTTAATGTACCATAAACTTATAATAAAATAATTCATGCAGACAAGTAGAATTCGGACAGTCCAGCGTAATTAGATTTTGGGTCTTTGACATTTATTTTAACACAAAAATAAATAGCTAAGTATTCGAAGGTTTTAAAATATTGTAGATTACAGTTTCAACTGTATAGAAAAAAATATACGGTACAGCTTGATGAAGTTTACTCATCGATTTTCTGCTCCGCCGCCTAAAAAACGTACGTGGGAAATTCACCCTCATACCACTTTTTATATCTATACAAATAATTCACACATCCAAAATTGTAGGGCGAATATTGACCGTGAGTAATCGTGAATCTTTTACTGAAATAAATTAAAATATTCAAAATTTTCAAACTATTTATAAACGGGCACATACCTAAACTAGGACCCAGCAGGCCAGAGTAATAGAACCCGTCCTTTTAACAACCACTCATAATCATGTATCAAAAATCGACTTCATCGCAATACTTTTTTGCTACAAATGTTAACTGTTAACTCTTATATAAAATGATTATATTTATAGTTTATTTACTGTAAAAGCATTATCCTCCTAGCGTTATCCCAGTTTCAACCCGGGGTCTGCTTTCTAGTCTAACCAGATTTGGCTGAATATTAGCTTTTATTTTTATTTATTGTAGATTATTATTTTAAGTTTTGTACAAGAAGATAATTAGGTATAACATAAAAAATTCGGTAAAAATTCATAGAAAAAATATTTTTGTTTCTTTATATTGCATTTAGTTTGTTAAATTTTAAAAATTTATTGTTTAGCTTCATTGTCCAGAGTTAAATAAATAAATGATACCAAATGATAAATAGAAGAGACGACTGATAATGTGATTACGTGTTTATGTTACTTTTTCTTACATTAAAAAACATAAGAAATAAATGCATTTTGTTTATTAAACAATTGCAAGCCTAATTTAAAAAAAAAGTTATATTCGCAAAACATTCGCAGTAATTTTGCGAATGTGTATATGCAAAAATATGCGAAAATCCGCGAATGCGAATGCGAATACGAATATTCATTACATGACTACTACCGACACATGCCTTGTTGAAACAGGCTTAGTCTTAGTCCTCTTTAGTAGTACAATTTAAAGACATATTCATACAGCAGTCGTGGCCGAGCGGTTAAGGCGTCTGACTAGAAATCAGATTCCCTCTGGGAGCGTAAGTTCGAATCCTACCGACTGCGAATACTTTTTGCTTTACACTTTTACATAGGAAAAAAGATACGTGGGCAGTTAGAAAGTCTAATATAGGATGGGCGTGCAAGGCAGTCGTGGTCGAGCAGTTAAGGCGTCTGACTAGAAACTAGATTCTCTCTGGAAAGGCTGGGAGCTAGGACTGCGACTTTATTTTTCTTGAATCATTTTACATTTTTTCGCTTACCTCAGAAAGAGTACAGCCAAATCCATGTATCATTCAATCAGCCTATCGCAGTCCACTGCTGGACATAGGCCTCTCCCAATACACGCCACAGTAGGGGCGAAGAGAAAACTCGACGTAGCTTGCCAAACGCTGCCCAACCCAACTGGATCCTGCGGTCGATTTCTTTCTCGAAGTTGTTTCTACCAAGCTGGACTACTTGCCCAAGGTAGACATACTCTTGAACAACTTCGAGCATCGATCCGTCGACATAAACCGGTCCCGGCACAATGTGTTCGTTGAACATAATCTTGGTTTTATCCAAGTTCGTGCCGAGACCGACCCATCGAGAGGCTCCATTTAGGCTGTGCAGCATCTCGCTCAGCTCTTCCAGGCTCTCTGCCACGATGACGATATCGTCGGCAAACCAAAGGTGGGATATGTACTCGCCATTAATGTTTATGCCCCGTCCAGTCCAGTCCAGCGTCTTAAAGACGTCTTCGAGTGCGTTGGTAAAGAGCTTAGGGGATATTACATCCCCCTGCCTCACCCCTCTACGCAACTCAATGGGGCTGGTTTTACTGTCCTGGAGCTGAACGGTCATAGTGGCCGTGTCGTACAAACATCTCCACACCTCGATGTAGCGCCAATCGATGCGACACCGCTGCAGAGCATCTAGAACCGCCCAGGTTTCGATGGAGTCGAAGGCTTTCTCGTAGTCCACGAAAGCCATACACAGCGGCTGATTGTATTCGTTGGTCTTCTGTACAATCTGCCGAACAGTATGGATGTGGTCTACGGTGCTGTAGCCTTTTCGAAACCCGGCTTGTTCCGGTGGCTGGAAATCGTCGAGTTTTCATCCGTGTATGTGTAATATTAAAGCAAATTATAATAACCATTACACAATATTATATTTTCAGTGAGATTACGTGGTTTTAGCTAATTAAAATTCAGGGAGTATTTAACCAGCAAAATTTCCTGTTAAAAACGTTTCGTAATATGAGTACATTCACTAATTTCCTGGTAAAGTTGCGAAAAAAGGACTAAGAACTGGACAATTAAATGATTAGCGAACTGCAATCGCTGACTTGCTAGTCTAACGGTTGTTTACAGCGGGAAGTGTTTCTAGTGTAATAGCTATTTGGCGCTTCGTTTGGCCTTTATACAAGGGATCACTGCAGTAGCCATTTGTTTTGCAGACACTCTGCGGAGTTTAGACCGGTACTAACCTAACCGAATGGTGTATAACTTGGAGTATTGAATACGAAGTATTTTATAGTAAGCTAGAATATACAATTATTTAGATATATAATTATTATGCAGAACAAAATATAGCATATTTTTATTTCATGGTTAATATTAACATTCAAAAGTACCGCTTCATCCTTTAAATTCTAATGGAATAAGAATACATTTTGGTTCCTGCTGATTGGCTATGCTCACTAAGTGCTTATTATTATTAATTTTAGGGCAGTGTCTTTATAAAACAATCGTGTAATCCAGAATACCGAAACGTGAAGTTACAAGTTACCAACACCATAACATTATTGAGCCGATCACAATACTTCAAAGCTATCATAATACTCCTTAGAGAAACTCTTGAAGTCGCTACGCTTTTATCCGCCCAAAGCCAATGATACACTCGTAACGAGCAATTACAGTTCTCAAAGTTACGGGTAGGCTACAAGGGGGGTAAACGGGTAAAAGGGGTAAAAGGGATTGGGGGGTGACACGGGAAGGCTTCTAAGTTGAACGCCTTGGGTGACGTCATTGGGCGATTTAGGTAATCGCCTAGACGCGTTTAGTGCACTCCGCGATACTTGGCACGTTCCAACAGGAATCTATTGCTCTCACTAAGGGTTTACGTTTTTGTGAGGAAAGTTTTATTTCCCGTTTAGGTTAAGTGATAAGTGTTAAGTTTGAGTGAAGGCTTTGTCTTATTTTACTTTACTGGATAGTAAAACTGGGTTTTCGTTGTGTTAGGTATGAAATATACGTCTATAATTAAATAAATATAATTAAAATTATATTACAAGGAAATATAATCTTTGTAGACATGCCCAGTGCCATGCTATGGCATGTTACGATGCTGCTCGTAGTGACAAACTTTTTACATATTGAACCAACAATATAATTTGCGGAATATGCTACGATTGCGTACCTGGATGTTAGGCGACGCTGTCGTTAGTAAGTACATAGTAGCGTTGGAATACAATATAATGCTGAACTCATTACCTAGCTGAAATAACTCACAATCAAATAGAATAGGTACATAATTGGTTAGGCTGAGCTAAATACATTTAATACTGTTGCAACCTAGGCAGGTGGCGGCTAAATTACAAATAGTTTACTATAGTTATGACTTAGCATCAGTTGCGTTTAGTTAGGACTAAACTGTCATAGTACCTATAGACTCGTAGAGTAATAATTATGCTTACTTATGCTATGAATAAGGCGTCGGGACGTGACGACCCCACCGCCCACTGGGGGAGTTACTCTGACGAGTAGATACTCGTCATAATATCTACCCCAGCGCAAGCAGTCAACCGAAAGATGGCGGTCAAACCATCCGAACCTGGCGGAAGGAAATCCCGAGATGCTAGATGGGCAGCAGCGTTCAGCACTAAGAACTTCCGCCACTGCGATCGCCAATACGCCTGCCAAGCGTGGCGATTATGGCATATCCCCCCAATTATGAATCACACCATTAAAAACCGGCCCCTAGTCCCCGGCAGCCCCGCTAGTCCTGGTTATGGTAGCGGCCATGGTAACGGCGGGGCAAGGGGTGCGAAGAATCTCCGGAAGAGATCGGGCTACCACCACCAACGACAATTGGCCCTGGCAACACTGAACGCGCGCACACTGCGGACCGACGAGAAGATTGTCGAGCGGGAAGAAGAATTGAGCAAGTTGCGATGGGATATCATAGGCCTATCTGAAGTCCGAAGACAGGGGGAGGACTCGATAGTTCTCAATTCCGGTAACTTGCTCTTCTACCGGGAGGGCGACCAACAGTCCCAAGGTGGTGTCGGGTTCATCGTCCACAAATCTCTCGTGACCAACGTGGTAAATATCGGGAGTGTGTCGAGCAGGGTAGCGTACCTTATACTCAGAATATCCAAGCGGTATTCGCTGAAGGTCATACAGGTATACGCTCCGACCTCGTCGCAGCCCGATGAGGAGGTGGAAGCCATGTACGAGGACATATCTCGGGCTATACATGGCTACAAAACCCATTATACCGTGGTCATGGGAGATTTTAACGCGAAACTGGGCAAACGCGACGGTGATGAGCTGAGAGTGGGGCCATTTGGTTATGGGCATCGGAATTCCCGGGGTCACTTGCTGGCTAGCTTTATGGAGAAGGAAGGACTCTATATGATGAATTCCTTCTTCAAGAAGCGAGAATGCCGCAAGTGGACCTGGGTAAGTCCAGACGGTGCAACCAAAAATGAGATCGACTTTATCATGTCGACGAAGAGGCAGATATTCAATGATGTCTCCGTGATCAATTCACTTAAAGTGGGGAGCGATCACCGAATGGTAAGAGGCACATTGAATATCTGTACAAGCCTCGCTCCTCGTCCACGCTCCGACCGGCACCGGTTCATATCCAAAACCCCGAGAGCTTTCAGCTCGAACTCAAGAACCGTTTCGAATGCCTGGGTGAATGCGTAGATGTGGACGTGTACAGTAACGGGTTCGTGGATGCTGTCCATACAACAGGGGCTAAATTTTTTAAGCCCCAGAAAAGCCAGAGAACCAAAAAGATCTCGGATCCGACCCTCGAGCTGTTAGAGGAAAGGCGCAAGATGGTTCTGCTATCCTCCGACGACATGCCGAAATATCGGCACATCAACAGACAGATCTCTAAGTCTCTGACTCGCGATCTCCGCCAATACAACACAAAATGTGTTCGTGAGGCGATCGAGCGGAATAAGGGATGCAAAGTGTTCCAAAGGGATCTGTCTGTTGGGCAGAGTCAGCTGACAAAGCTGAAGACGGAGGATGGCAGAATCGTATCGTCCAAGCCTGAGCTCTTGGAGGAGATCGAAAGGTTCTATGGACAGCTATACACGACAACGCAACAACCCGCAAGCACTCCAGCGTCAGACCCTAGAGCTGGATTGACCCGACACTATACCGAAGATATCCCGGACGTCAGCATGCACGAGATTAGTGTGGCTCTCAAACAGCTTAAAAACAACAAGGCGCTGGGTGATGACGGAATTACGAGTGAGCTTCTGAAGGCCGGCGGTGCACCCGCTAGAGAAGCCCTCCGGAAGCTATTTAATTCCGTCATTCTCGAGGGTAAAACGCCACAGGCGTGGCACAGAGGTGTGGTGGTGCTTTTCTTTAAGAAAGGGGATAAAACCCTCTTGAAGAACTACAGACCCATCACACTTCTGAGCCACGTCTACAAGCTGTTTTCGAGGGTCATCACGAATCGTCTCGAGAGCAAGCTAGACGACTTCCAGCCTCCCGAACAAGCCGGTTTCCGTAAAGGCTATAGTACCATAGACCACATACATACGCTGCGGCAGGTTATACAGAAGTCCGAGGAGTATAACCAGCCCCTATGCTTGGCGTTTGTGGACTATGAGAAAGCCTTCGATTCGATCGAAACCTGGGCGGTGCTACAGTCTCTCCAACGGTGCCGGATTGACTACCGATATATCGAAGTGCTGAAGTGTTTGTATGAAAACGCCACTATGTCAGTCCGCCTCCAGGACCAGAGTTCGAAACCTATTCAACTCCAGCGAGGGGTGAGACAGGGGGATGTCATATCCCCGAAACTGTTTACCACTGCGCTGGAGGATGTTTTTAAGCTTCTGGACTGGAATGGACTCGGCATCAACATCAACGGCGAGTACATCACTCACCTTCGATTCGCAGACGATATCGTAGTCATGGCTGAGACCATGGAAGACCTAGGCACAATGCTCGATGGCCTCTGTAGAGTCTCCCAATAAGTAGGTCTTAAGATGAACATGGACAAGACGAAAATCATGTCGAACGTCCATGTTGTACCTGCTTCTTCAGGTTGGGAACTCTACGCTCGAAGTTGTCGACAAGTATATCTACCTGGGACAAGTAGTCCAATTAGGTAGGTCCAACTTCGAGAAGGAGGTCAATCGTCGAATCCAACTCGGTTGGGCAGCGTTCGGGAAGCTACAAAATATCTTCTCGTCCGATATCCCGCAGTGTCTCAAGACGAAAGTCTTTGACCAGTGTGTGTTGCCAGTGATGACTTACGGATCAGAGACGTGGTCGCTCACTATGGGCCTTATCAGAAGGCTCAAGGTCACTCAGAGGGCGATGGAGAGAGCTATGCTTGGAGTTTCCCTGCGAGATCGAATCAGAAATGAGGAGATCCGCAGTAGAACCAAAGTCGCCGACATAGCTCTCCGGATAGCCAAGCTGAAGTGGCAGTGGGCAGGGCACATAGCTTGAAGAACCGATGGCCGTTGGGGCAGAAAGGTTCTGGAGTGGCGGCCACGTACCGGACGACGCAGCAGAGGTAGGCCCCCCGCAAGGTGGACCGACGATCTTGTCAAGATCGCGGGAGGAGGTTGGATGCGGGCGGCTCAAGACCGGTCTGTGTGGAGAACCTTGGGGGAGGCCTATGTCCAGCAGTGGACGTCGTTTGGCTGATATGATGATGCTATGAATTACTATTGTATGCCTTCATATGGGGTATTCCTGAAAGCGCAACTATTTTTGAGCGCAACTAAAAAAGCGCAACTACTTTATTCCACAAAGCGCAACCGCGTCGAAAATTAGTGAAGGGGCATAACAGATTCTTAAAGGACTATTTACTATCGATAGGATTTGTAAAATCGTCTGCCCATTTTTTATTTATTATATTATGGTGATCGTTTTTAAAAGTACCAGGATAACAGAAATGAACAAAGGTTAGAAGTGTTTATAGAATCTGGTAACAAATATCAATCAGTAAAATGTTTTGAAAAGTACCAGGGTAACATAAATGAGCAGAAGTTAGTAGCCTAATAAAAACCTGGTTTTAGGGTCATGAATCAGAAATAAAGCACTGGATGATATAGGTAAAACTCAGGCGCACAGCAACAGCTAAAGTATACTAAAATGTCCTGTCTTATCAACTATCGATATTTTCCGTTTGTTATTAACCAGCACTATTGCATCTTGATATTTAGTTGCGGTTTGTGGAATAAAGTAGTTGCGCTTTTTTAGTTGCGCTCAAAAATAGTTGCGCTTTCAGGAATACCCCCTTCATATAAATTTTGTAAAGGGATTTTGCACGTAAGTCAAAAAAGGTTTTCCTTTTTGATGGTAAAACCGTTACTAGTGTCACCTAACTATACCTAGCTTGCCCATAAAAGATGGCTAAAATCTATAAAACTTTTTATATTTCTGACTCCTAACTTTTATAGTTACGCCGAAATTGCCATTTTAGAAGTGTTCCTAAACGTTTTTGAGACCACTGTAAATGATTTTTATTTCACCATTCAAATTATGCCTCAAAAATTGGAGTAAAGTTTGAATTAGTAACTTCTGTGTATCCATAATACTTTAGTTTTGGCAGGGCTACTAGAGCCTTAGAAAAGCTAGCTGATCATCAGCATCTTAGGGGTGTGCCGATTGCGGTCTAAGATCTTCGCTTTGAAACCCAGGGTCCGGTGTAACATACACGTAACATAGGTTTGCTAAAAGCAGGCATAGCGGCGATACCATCAGAAGGCCAATTCTCTCATTTTATTTGACATCGAAACTGTATTTTTAACGAAATGACATTATATTTTGAATTGACTCAAAATTGGTATTTTGTCTAAATAGTTCGTCGTTGACAAAGTATTTTTTAAGAAAGAACAGCATATTTATCGGTCGGAGTAGCAGTGGTTTCTCTTTGGAGGCTGACTTTCTGGAAAACAAAAAACACAAACGTTAGTAAGCAAATTTGGGGGTGTTAGGGGTTAGTAGTTGAAGTAGTTAGGTAGAGGCTGGGTAAAAAGGAAAGAGATGAGCATTCTAGATTTTAATTTTATTTAGGGTATGAAATTTGTACAGAACTTTGATAAGCGGAGTGTGAGCCAGAGAAAAGCTATGTTTATGGGTCTAGGAATAGAATTAGGAAGAAGATCGTAGAGGGGAACTGATAGTTTTGGGCAAGAAAAGAACATGTGTTCTAGAGTACCCTCGTCTAGGCCACTTTCACATTAAGTGCTACCCCTAACCCGAATCTTGGCCAAGAATACTGGGGAGCATACGAATCCTAAGCGCAAACGGACGATGATAGAAGTAGCCAGTTTATTGATATTCTTGTTTTTAATCAACCAGCGTTTGGAAGGAATAGTGGATTGAATTAAACCATAAAATTTACCCTTGATCAGCTTGGAAGCCTGCCACAAGTCATTCCAAGATCGAACCAACGAAGGCTGAGCCTGAGAGCGTAGATCTACGATTTAATTGCGATATTATTCAAATAACAGTTGATTTAAGAGAATACCATTTATGTCATAAGTATGACACTGCTTTTGTAGAAATATAATTACGGCAATTGGACCTCAGATTATCGTGCAGAGGGTATAGGTTTGTAACCCGCGACACACACCACTGCTTTTTCATGAAATTCTTAAGTGAAATGAGTCGTGAGTGGCTTGCCCCGTGTCTCGGAAAGCACTAGGCCGTAGGTGTCAGCTATCATGAAAGTCTTTAAAGCCGTTACTTGAATGTACTTTGGTCTAAGTCACGTAATATCGCTATTACATTAGATTGTCAGACGGCAATCGCTATGTGGAAAAGTAATATTCTGCCAATTACAATTAGCCTAGAAAGCGGACCTTCAGCTCCAAAGTAAAACGCGGTTGCCCTTGAATACAACCAGGATTGCCATATACATAATTAGCATAGCAAGGCCAACTAACATCATTAATAGTTTGTAATCGTACAGTTTATTCCATCACTGAAGTTTATTATGTATAGTACAACAAGGATCAAAGTTATGAACACGATCACCGCTACCGCTTCTCCTAAACAATTTGCCGTTTATTTCCCAATAAATCTTTTAAACTACAGCCATACATACTCGATATCGTATAAAACATGATATAATAGCAAAAACGTGGGCACGACGAATGTGCGTCTTTAGAAAAGTGATGGGCTCCACTCTATCGGTGCGGTGACGATATAACAGTTACGTTGACGAGTTTGGTTTAAAGTAATGTAGTCTGGGAGTTGGCTAAATAAATCAATTTAGAACGGAAAAAAGCAAATGGTGCTTTTCATTGCCATTAATGATTTTGCTCAGCTGTATTGTTCAACGTGTTATCGTTTGGTTCAAAGTGCTTAAAAACTTCATTCAGAATTTAAGCACTACGACTTCAATTAATATTTTAAATTGCATGCTTCTAATCTAATTATCATATATTATTCCTATGTAAGCAAAATAAAGAAGCCGCATAATTTTTATATTGAGACACAGCAGAAGTAATAAATGAGTAAATTTTAAAGTTTGAAATAATAAAGCTCAAGCCTTTGATGTACATAACATCAATGAAAGCAATTTTACCAAATTACTTTTTTATTAATCCACAAACGTGAAAATGTTTGTTGAATACTGTACTGGTCAAATAACTAAATTGCTAAACAAAAAGTGGTTAAATTAAATCGGTTTCATCTAATTGCTTGATGGTCGACAAAGCTAACAACTGAGCCCTGTTTAGTTGATGGCTTTCAATTGACAATAAAATTAAAAGCGTACACTGTGTACAACACTAATTGAATGGATTTAAATTGCATTGCTATTCAAACAATGTCTCTTGATGCAAACTTTTTTGTATTAGTTATGCTACAAGCGGCGTGAAGATATGTTATGTTATATTATTTATTTAATTATATATTTAAAAGACAACTACCGCATTAGGACTAAATCCTGTGTCGTGGGGGACCTTACAAACATACAACTAACGGTCACAATGAACACCCAGACTCGAAACAACAATTTATGAATCACACAAAGTGTTGTCTCGTGTGGGCGGCGAGGCGGTCGCTTAAACCACTACGCCAACCGTGCAGTCGGTATTCCTTGCAAAATATCTCCACATCTTATTTTTATACTCTAGTCATAAATAGGATGAAGCTGGAGGCACAGTAAATCATAGCTCTATTTCGTTACCTTAATAATTTTGTAGATAAAGTACATGGCTCTCCACGTATTTTAAACACGCCAAGTCTTACCTTATTTACCAGGCAGATTATAAGTTTAAGGGTATATTTTAAATAAAACTATGTGTATTAGGTAATAGTATCAGCTAATTTGTGAAGAAATATCATTACAACAACAACAAAAGCATTTATTTTCTAAGATGAACAAAAATAAAGTTTCCTCTTGAATTATTGCGTCTAAGTGAGTGTTAATTGGAGGATCGTTTCTTTCACCGCCCGAGTCTCGGCTTTCGGCTTGCGGCACTCACCGGCCAAATCGCTCGGAATGCCAATTAATCTAGTCATTAGCCAAAACAATGGCCGAACGAGAGCAAGACGAATTAATCGCACATAAAAATTAAATTACTCAAATTATTAATCTTCAGAAACAATGAACGAGGGTTTGAAACAGTTCACGAACCCATTTAAAAGCATACGCCTTAAATCAAGTGTAAGTAAAGCCACTAGAAAACGATCATATTGAATGGTATTTTGAGAACAAAAACAGGATTTATTTCAATAAAATAAATAAAATATTTTTATAGTAATAAAAAATGGCGAATCTTCTAACTAATCCACTGGATTTTTCTGTGAAATTGTGAATTACGGGATGATTTTTACATGTTCTTAAAAGACATCTAGCGCCTATTTCTCTTGAAGATTTTTTTACAATTCGCTTTAAGACGTTTTTCGTGTGTATTTTGTACACGCTTATATAATCTCATAGAAATAAATTTTCTTTCGTAGGTACATAGACTCTCTATTAACTTATCGTCTAGATTTTATGTTTAGAGTACTAAAAACTTACAACTTTATATTTTTATAAATATTTTCTGTTTTGTCACTCTTATCAAGTCCGTGGATATGTATGGAGATGCAGTCGGGCAGTGTTATTGGGTTTTTCTGTCACGAAATTCTCAGTAGCAGCACGGAGTCTGGAAATGTGCCCGGTACGACAATAGGCTCGCCCCTTATTACGTGGGACTAAAGTATATCTGGAGAAAAGTGGGTGTAGAAATACACCTCTGCCTACCCCTTCGGGGATAAAGGGCGTGACGATATGTATGTATGTATGTATATTTTTATAACTGTGGCGATGTGTATGCATACACATCGCCACAGTTATTTATATAGTTATAGCCAGTATTTTATATAGTTATATAGTGATTTCTCAATCGCGTGATAAAAATAATATTAAGTACCTTTTATTGGCCTGATGTTTCGTTCTGGGATCCACCACCCTTGGTCACGGCAATTGATGAGTGCTTATGGCTTTCTTTACATTTGGATATCACTACATAGTATAAAAAAGTCTGTTTTCTGTCTGCCTGTCCCTATGTATGCTTAAAAACTACGCAACGGATTTTTTTTAATATATAGAATGATTCAAGAGGAAGGTTTATATGTATAATTGACGCGGGTGAAATTGCTGCGACGTCTAGTATAATTATAAACTTAGTTCTTTAAAATGACTATACCAAAATTTGAATGACCATACGTGGACAACCGAACTCGCATCAAAATATTGTTGGACTCAATGAAGGATATTTTTGTTTGGTGAGTTAGATGCCTCTAACTTGACTTCCTTATACAAAGAAGTAGAAGTTGCTGTAATGTTATGTTCCATCGAGCACTTTGCGATGCTTATACCTTAATCTACTTAAACTTTCAGAGCGTTTATTCAATGAAAAGTTTTTCTTGGGTCACAATGTTGCTCTATCTCAAGAGCTTCTATAGAATTACGTTGGAAGAACAGTTGATAAACTTTGTATACATATAAGTTCACAAATGTGCTGTAAGCTTTAATATAAGACAGCAACACGTAAGCATACTGATTTGGTTGGAACCATACTGATCGAATCATCGATGCTCCCAAACAGATTGATGCTGATAAAGTGATTTATCATTTGCGTAGCAAATCAACCGCTTGATTTGTTCCACAACCTCTTGAGAATGTAATGCTCTGTTTTGTTTTGTTGTTTCTGTTACATCCCAATTTACAAGACACCGCATTTTAAAGGTCATTTGCGCAAACTTTTTGGTTAAAATCCATCACCATAAAAATACAAAAGATTTTTCTTCTATACCCATCATAAATATTTCAGAGTTTTAGGGAGACTTTACCATAAAATTTCAGCAAAGAACATAATTTTAAGTCTAGCCTTCATAGCTAATACAGCGGAGGTATTCATGATAGGTACATGATTTAGCTCACAGGAATGCACTTGTGACGCAACGAAGCAACTGCATATTCACGGTGGAGATAACTTTTGATTTGTTACAATAAACTCACGTCTTGAGAATATGAAGACTAGACTGTGTTGTGAACACGCTTTATAATTTTAACTAGTTGTGGTCTATTGAAATGTTACATTTTTTGGGCTTAGCGTGCATTTGTCAGAGGACGCAATTTTATTTCAGATGTCAAGAGGGGGTTAGTGTAAAGTTAAAACCAAATTTGAGGGGTTGCAGCTCTTGTGTCTTTTGGTACCTACCTAATTAATGCATTGTAACGTGATTTGACTGAGCAGTGATTACATAACAACATGATATTTAACATGTGTGCGGTTACACCCTACTTGTCATTTTGTTTTGGAGGCCAAGTGTTAGTCATTATTCTCAATTTTCAAGTCTTAAGTAGGTACGTAACTAAATAAATGGCAATAGGTTGTGTGATAGCTATCATGTTAACTGAAATGTGATATTATTATTTTTTGATTATAATGTATAACTTCTTATTTAAATACGCAGACAGTACTGTGTTGCTAGGGAGTTTGTTGCGCTGCTTCTTCTTCCTAGCGAAAACACATAGGAAGCAGTGAAAGGCTGGGCTTTTTGGGGGACTGTCTATTGTAAAATTTAACGTTCAGAAAGAACTGTTTACCAGCCAATTTTGAATAAAAGATTTTGATTTTGATTTTGATTTTTGATTTTGATTTTGTCCTGCGACCGCCATCCATCTTGAAAATAGTGGTACAAATGGGTTTTCTAATATAAATTGAAAAATAGAAAACATAATGAGTTACAAATTAAATTCTCTACAAAATTGGACCCTTTAACATCTAGACGTAAAATAAAATTTTTTGTTATTTTTTATTAGTTAGTTACAAACGAAAATACAATGAAATTTGCAACAAATTTTCTTTTCAATGTGTTGTAGCTTTTTCGTCCTCAGTAACAAAAAAATACATTTAATTTGTTTTTACTGCCTCCAAAACAAGAGCCAGTCCTCCAACTTGGGACTCCGCAGCCTCTGTAGCTACCATAAGGTCAAATTTTTACTCATTACCACAACCATGAAAACAGGGATTGGTAAAATATTGACAAAATTCTAAAACTACGGCACTCTGTGGGCTTCTGAGGTTGATGTTCCAGCCATGCCAAGGAAACTGCAATGTTCTGCAGCACCTCAATGTTCTGAGGAGAGATGCAGCAAAATAATTGAAAAATCAGTCATTACGATTTACCGACAAAATACGGTTTTTTCTATAGTTCTTCATCAATCATTGAATACCGAAGCTCCATTAGATCATAAAACGCAGCGTGGCTCATAGAAAGACTAAAGACACACATCATGAAGAAACGTTATAATAACTTAAAGAAAAGAATATCACAGAAAATCTTTTTAATTTATGGTTTTACGACAAAAAGTTTCAGAACCAAAGTTGTAGAGAATTTATTTTGCAGCAAAAAATGCTTGGTTAAGATCTCTGTGTGATCAATATTATGCCAGATAAATAAGAAAAACTATCCGCGTCTGTACTCTTTCCAAGATGGCGGCCGAAGGATAAGAGGTACGAACCCACAAATTTTAATCAAACTTTACACTAGCCCTCCCTACACATCTGTAAAATAAAATTGCGTCCTCAGACAAATGCAACCCCAAATGTAACTTTTCACTGGACTAGTGAACGTACATCAAGAAAGTAAACAATTTGGCAACAAGAAATAATTATTGCTATTGCAAGTACTGTTTCAAGACATGGATTAACCTCTTGTATGCCGGAATGCCAGACACAATGAAAAAGCTATTGTGTCTCGCGTAGATCTGCGTTCCGGCATACAAGGGGTTAAGTGTCTACTAAAAGTGGCATAATGACATGTTAGGAGAATATGTGACACAAATTACGAAATTAACGATGAAGGAAAAAGATGGGAAGGGAAAGAGGTGTAATAATAGGAATACTGCTACTATATGTCGCGCCTTCATGATGAGTGATAATATCAGCTGAGCCGTCCCGTCCCATACATGAAAACTCCAGCGTGGCTTGACCGATTACTTTTGTGACTACGTACATATTATATCACTTGCTATAGAAGACTCCGATTATGTTATAAAAATAAAAGCTAACGATTGAACTCATATACATATACACATTACTCATCATGCTCGTGTGCATGTATTCTATTAATTCAAGTTTGAGAAGAGTCTTCAGCATAAATAACATAAGTACAAATGTAAGAAAATATAACTCCTACCTGATTTGCTTTATACGTTAAAGCTATAATAACATTACTGAAAGAATAAAATCTTCGTAGAGAACATTTGTAAAATCAGGACGGTTCGTATCTAAGTCGAAGCGTGGCCGCCCCTGCCATTCCGTCGCGACTTTCGTATAAATCTGAACATTTTTCCACCAAGAGCTGAATCCAAAGAAGTTTAAAAGTTTCAAACTGTGTTGATACATGTGATGGGGATTACCAAGTTTGAACCCCCACCATTCTACAGGCCGCTTTTTGTTTTACCTTCTTTTAATCTTTGTCTGAATGTAAGGATTTGTGTGAATAATGGCTCATGTTAACTGGTCTGATATTAATAATGTTACCTTTTTATTTGTGTATATGAATTAGGTTTTCTTGCCTGGAATTATATTGAAGTGTATTTTAGCATATTTGAGATCATGAAGTCGCTGTGTGCGTGATGATTACTGTCATCAAACTAGCGTTGTCTCAATTGCGATCTGAGACGATATCATTGGGCACAGAGTATTTGTCATATTGCTATTCTTATTAGCTGGCGGTGGCGAATAATGAAAGATAATAAGGAGTTTAATGTGCTGCCAAAGATCACCATAATTACATCCGTACCAAGAAAGTTCAGAGAAAAATAGGCAAATTAATCAGCGCGACAAAGTCTAAGCTATAAGTAAAAACATTCGTGCGCAACAGATTTCCAAATACCTGGAAATACCTGCCTTATATAAGTATCGCAAACAAACACAGCTAACAAATAGAACTTTCTTAACAGATACAGCCTAAAGTTAAATTAATTAGGAACCTGACCGGCATCCCGTAGCACTGCTCCGCACTAGCGGTAAAAACAAGTAAAGGTATCCTGCAAACGCCTGATAAGAAAGTGTATTGATGGTCTATAAACTTGACGGATTCACCCCGAACCATCAATTTTTATTACAAATATTTACTATGTTCTTAAGAAAATTGAACAATATTTTTGCATTTCTGATAGCGCGGTGACGTTTTTTTGGAGCGGCAACAAGAGCAATGGGTACTCTGTAACTGTAGGTATACATATCATGATGAGGTGGACAATTGGGCTCGTCTATATTTAGTATTTTATCATCGAATTACAATTATTTTAAAATGCATTTTTCAGCATGGCAAAGAACCTTCAACAATAACAATATATGTATCCATAAATAAAAATCATAATCACTACATACATAGTATAATACAAAGTCTGCCTTCTGTCTGTCTGTCCCTATGTATGATTAAATCTTTTAAACTACGCAACGGCTTATATGCGGGTTTTTTTTAATAGATAGGTAGAATGATTCAAGAGGAAGTTTTATAATTATGTATAATACATATATGGCGGTACGAAGTTCGCCGGGTCAGCTAATTATTTATAAATCGTTTTGTTAGCGCTATTAAAAAACTGATTGCATCACAACTATTACCAAACTATCCCAATAGTACAAAGAAAATGTATAGGAAACGCATCGACAGAAACAAACCAAAATAAAAACAGTAGCACAAACTAGAAGCCGCCTCAACCCATCAGTTTACACATCTCGGAACCATTAAAATCGGATCCCGCTGAATGGGAAAGTCAAACCCCAGGCACTAAGCTTAAGATAATTGCTGAAGATTGTCTCCGCCCTAAGCCATTGCCAAAGTTTAAAGAATTGACTACAGTTATCTCGGTTCGAAATTGGCGCTGGTTAATGTGGGTAGGCAATTAAACTTGGTGATCCCGGTGCCGTTTGTTCCTGGTACTGCTAATACCAACACTGTTTGTTTTTACTGCTAGATTTGGGATCGGATTCATAATAAATGGATTAGACTTGGATGACGGACGGATTAATGTTTGGAGGAATTCGCTTAGAGTAAGTCTTGAATGATGCTAATGTTTTGTTTTATTTAATGTATTCACTGGTGAACGATTTTGAACACCCTAAGTTTATGTAACGGATATTCGGCGTTTCAAATGGCTTACATCGATCTTGGCTGCGTATGTACTGGACATCGGAGAATATAAATGTATTTATACCTTACATATGGTTAGAACCCGTTCAATTCTGTATGATGTATATGTTGACGGATCATTAAACTGTTTAATTCTTTTGCGTCGTTTTATTTTTATTATTACTTGACACTTGAGCCGTGATAATAAGTATAAACATTATTGATAGCTCCGTGTCTAAGCGTTGATTCTTTTTGTAGAATCATTGTTGTAATTATTTATTATTATTTCTTACTTTCAATGAGTTCGTAATTTAATATTTATTAATATTATACAGTATTCCACGTTGTTGTTTTTACATGAACCAATCGAGTAATTCTGAATGTAGGAAATGCGAGATTAGGAAATTCTAACAAGATTATCCACAATCCTGCCCTTGTGTCTATTCATAGGCATTTTATATTGTTGAATATTTAAGACAATAGGAATAATAACATAGTTTCAAAGTTTTTAAGATATTAGCAATCCTGATTCTGAGGTATGGTTTAGGTAATTTTCTTTGTAGGTACATGATATTTTTTGGAACCATCAATTTCTTAATTAATACAATATTCCTTCATGTGTTGCAGTTTTTTTGTAATAGCTTATTTCAACATTTGTTTTGTTGTGATACATTACATACAAGATTTATTCCTAGAGCGTAGGATCCACGTTCGCTGGATAGAGTCTGCAACTATAACTCACTGAATTTGCGAGGGGGATATTGTGAATCCGATCTCTAAAGAAGACGAAAAGGAGGAAGAGACCACTACTGTCCCGACTATTGAAATGAGGTTTCATTTTCTGTTTAAGATCGAATTCAAAATGTTATGTCAGAATGATTACCGGTTTTTGAAATACTTGAGAAAGTATGGAATTGAATATAAAGGTGGGTATTGACGTATGGATATATACGTATCTTAATCCGTATATTGAAAATCATAACATCCTACGCTTTCCAAGATCTTAAATACCAATACAAAGTCATAATTTCATCAGGCGGAAAGGGAATTGTACTGCCAATAAAATACTTTTAACTGTGTTTTCAAACCCGAAGTAATTGACGGGGTGGGGTGGACATTCGGGAGAAGGGGATTCTTATTGGTAATTACCAGGCGACGAGGCACGCAGTTAATTCTGACGTCTACTTGGAAAACTCAAACAAAAGGGAGAATACTTCAAAAGGACTCATTAAGTTGCTTCTCAAATAATGGTGGTCGCTTTTATAGCCTGGGAAAGGCTTGCTGCAAAATGTTTTTGGTAATCTTCAGCTGTTGTATTAATATGCGAAGGAACTAGTTTGCTTTGAGCTCCTTTGGGCGACATTTCGGTTATACTTTGGTGGTGTTTATGCTATTTATAAGCATAAATAAGTTCTTCAGGTATCGCAGCAGTCTGTGTCAGGAATCAGGGATTGGCTTTCAAGTCTATAAAATCAAATCGATAAACATATTCTATGGATCAGATTAGTGTCAGGATATTGGCGGGAACTTGATCCTGACATTTGATGATATGTATGTTAATTAGATAATTTTCCTCATATGGTATCTTCTTGGGTTTACGCGAATGTTACACATTGAAATTAAACTACAGTTTACGGATTTTATCGCGTTGTATTGGTTTCACTAAGTTATTACATTTGAAACTAAAGATCTAGAAACTATATTTTTAATTTATTACTAGCCGACGCGCGACATTTCACGGCAGACTGAGGTGATATTTGTCTTTTTCTTGAATGTATAAGTTATCTCAAAGTACCCGAACATGTTTCAACTACTGGTGTTACTATTTACGCAGATTGAACTCACAGTGTCCTTAGGTCTTCTGGTGACTTTGTCCTTCTTGGGTTTCATTAGCCTTATGACAGGGTCCCAAGCTGGAGGAACATTCCAACCATCTTCCCTATTGAAATTAGGGTGTTTTTTAATTTCAATAGCCTCTCGTATCATCCTTGGAAGAAATCGATGTTCTTTTGCGAGTATCTGTGGTTCAGCAAATCGCAGGTAGTGGTTGGGTCCTTGTTCCACATGTTCACACACAGCAGACTTTGTTGAGCGTTTATGTTTTATGTCAGCTATATGTTCTTTGAGTCGAATGCCTATGCTTCTCTTGGTTTGTCCAATGTATGAGAGCCCACATTCACAGTCAATTTTGTAGACACCGGCCTCTTGCAAGGGTAACTGACACTTGACAGATGGTAATAATTGACTGATCTTCGTTGGCGGCTTGTAGTAAGTTTTGATAGAAGCTCGCTTCTAGATGTAGCCAATTTTGTCGGTCACGCCCTTGATGTATGGGAGGACAGCAGGTTGTCTTTCTACTGAGGCTGGTTTTTCTTTCTTCTGGGATCTGTGACAGTGGTGCGGCGGTCGGAGCTTGTTGTCTTGCAGAACTTGCCTGACATGTTGAAGCTCAACGTCCAGGTGTTTCTTGTCACAGATCCCGCGGGCTCTCTGAAACAGAGACATTCCTACAGTAGCTAACTGTTTAGGATGGTGGTGAGATTCACCGTTTAAGTACCTATTTGTATGGGTCTTTTTCCTATACACAGTATGGCTTAAGGAGTTGATTTTATTCCTGATGACAAGTACATCTAAGAAAGCTAAAGACTTGTTTGCCTCTAATTCCATTGTGAATTGTATTTGGTTATTAATAGAATTAAGACGGTTTAGGAAAGCATTAACACTATCTGTTGGTAAAATTGTTAAAGTGTCCGCTTGTAGAATCTCGGTGTGATGGTGGCAGTCTTCAGGGCTCGCGCCTCGAAGTTCTCCATGAAGATGTCAGCGACAACAGGCGATACTGGAGAGCCCATTGCTACACCGTCTACTTGTATGTAGTTTTTCTTGTCCCATAACAGATAGCCCGTTGTCAGGCAGTGTTTGAGTATTTCTGCATATTCCTCAGGCATGTTGTTTTCTGTCAGCTTCCTTTTAGTAATTTCTACACAGTCATGTACTGGTATGCATGTGAATAATGACTGTATATCAAAACTAACCATAGTTTCCTTGTCAAAAAGATGTAGGTGTTTGATTTCACTGACAAAATGGTAGGAATCTTTCACATGTGCTCTCGTATTGCCTCTGAGCGGTGAGAGAATCTTTGCCATGTGTTGAGCCAGTCTGTAAGTTGGTGCGCCTATCGGACTAACTATCGGGCGCAGAGGAGCGTTTTCCTTGTGTATTTTCCAGCTTGGGACCCTGTCATAAGGCTAATGAAACCCAAGAAGGACAAAGTCACCAGAAGACCTAAGGACACTGTGAGCTCATTCTGCGTAAATAGTAACACCAGTAGTTGAAAAATGTTCGGGTACTTTGAGATAACTTATACATTCAAGAAAAAGACAAATATCACCTCAGTCTGCCGTGAACATGAATTCTGTAAAGAATTCGAAACGTCGGCTAGTAATAAATTAAAAATATAGTTTCTAGGTCTTTAGTTTCAAATGTAATAACTTAGTGAAACCAATACAACGCGATAAAATCCGTAAACTGTAGTTTAATTTCAATTTCCTCATATGATCATTATACGTATTGTAAATACATACACATACATACATAACGTCACGCCTTTTATCACCGAAGGGGTAGGCAGAGGTGTATGTCTACACCCACTTTTCGCCAGATATACTTTAGTCCCACGTAATAAGCGGCGAGCCTATTGCCGTACCGGGCACATTTCCAGACTCCGTGCTGCAACTGAGAATTTCGTGACAGAAAAACCCAATAACACTGCCCGACCCAGGAATTGAACCCGGGACCTCCCGATCTCACGCGCACATTTATGCCGCGAGACCAACGAGGTAGTTGTATAGGGTTTGATATCGAGTTTTCCGTCTCTGCGCAAAGATGGTATTTGCATCGTGTTATCCCTTAGTCGCCTCCTACGACACCCACGGGAAGATGGGGGGTGGTGACACTTGTATTCTATGCCGTCAACCACATATTATACTTATTATATGTAGTAAA